>VYXB01006055.1:40835-121732 GCA_013397135.1 Pachyramphus minor
AAACCAAACCAAACCACAGTGTTCGCTTCCTGCATAAGGTGCTCTCAGCAGATGCAGGAACCTGGCATGGAAATCAAAGAACACAGGTATTTGGTGGGTGTAGGATGAGCCAAGGCACTTAACAGGGCACTGTAAGGCAGTAGATGCTTTACCAGCCTCTGCTGACTCTTGGAATGAATATTTTGAAGGTAGTGCAGCTTTTTCTTAATCCAATTTGGTGAACGTGGATTCCAGAAGGAAGAAGATTTGTCAGTGTTTCACAGAGCAGATGGCTGTATGCGGATTTGGACTGAATTATTTCCATTTCAAGTCCTCTGCAGCAGGAGGAAAAATGTGATTTCAGTCTCATAGCTATATTTATGTCTGTAATTGCTGGTTAATACAATTCTGGTCAGAGAGTTTGGAGCATCATTTCTCTTGTTAGGCAGACAAGAGACAGCTTCATCCATTAGCACTAATCCTGTTTCCTGAGAAGCCCTGTGTCTAAGGGTTAGACTGATTTGTATTTCAGCTTTACGTGTAGCACTTGAAATTCAACAGGTACTTTTTGTGTGGGACCCTACCAACTTTTTAATCTCCAAAGCAGGCCCTGCAAAAAAAAGTCAAGTTTTTGTTGTCACTCAAAATTGTGAAATGGGCATGTGGGAATCATCACAAACTGTAGGAAAACCAGCCATGAGAGTGCCTGTGATCAACAGAATCAACCCTGAGGTTTATGCTTCCCCTTAAAAGGGAAAGGGGGCAAAAGGAACTAAAGCTAAAAGCTGCCCTGTTTCAGGAGATACTTCTAGTCAGGTGGCAATAACACATTGAGTTGTCATTTTGAGGACAAAAATATACAGCAGCATATGTTAAATCCAGCTAAGTACATCTTGTAGTTAAAGCACAGTGTATTCTGAAATGGGCTAATACCCTGGAGAAGCCTGAATTGGAGCTGGCATTGCTCTTGCAAAAGCCTAAACGTGGACTAGAGGACCCAAATTTGCTGCTTTGAAAAGGATGGTAACATGAGTTCTGCTGGGGAAAAGTGTTCATTCTGAGGCATCACAGGCTGACAGGAGGGGGAGGCAGCAGAACTTGTGCAAGGAGATGTCTGAATTTGGCAGGGATTTAAAATGGAGTCTAAAATAAAGTGGGTTGCGTGCAGGCAGAGTGAATGGTGAGCCTGTACACTCTGTTCAGGGCCAGTTATGGGAATGAGGAATATTGCAGCTGAAACGTGTCAGAAAGCTTGGGCAAGCCTAATGCTGGGAAGGAGGGGGTTATGGTTATGGTTTCAACAAATTCAGAGGAGTTTCTTATTGAAGGTGAAAGCTATTTAGTTGTTGGGGGTTTTGCCCACGTTTCTTATCATTTTCAACTTGTACTGGTTAAGAAAATACGTGAAAAGCTGGCATATGAAAAGGTGGCGCTATGGATGCAAAGTGAAATGATTTTCCTTTCAGAAGACTTGTAAGGAGATATTTTGGGTTGTGAAGGACCATCTAAGGCAATCGTACCTTTTATGGGATGTACTGTAAACTTGAAAGATGATTTTGATTAGAGCAAAACAATAATAATACTATATGCAATTCAGTCATAGAAGAGAGATGGATGAAGGGTGGGTGGCAGAAAGAAGAGCTGGGATTCATTTGAAAAAAACCCCAACAAATTACTGAGGGCATCATGTAGCTTTTATTTAGAAATAATTTACTGTGGAGGATTCAAGCAATAGTCAGAAAAAATTCTTAAATTCAATTACTGAGTGCTTAGTGTTGAGGCAAAGTGGGAAAATGTCATCTAAACTAATGTAACAACTAAACCCCATTACCCTAATTGTCTTACCTAATTTATGACCACTGAAAACTTGCTGGGGAGCGGTGGAGACAAGGTATGAATTCCTGACTGATTTGAGAACATGAAAATTGATGTATTTTTCCTTTTTTTTTAGGTAAGTAACTGAAGGGGACATGAAGAATTGACATTTAAATGGCCAGCATGTTGCAAAAGGTATTTCCATTTAGATTCGACAAGAAATGTGTGAATAATTAATTTGAGTACAATTTTAATGAGCATTTTCCTGTTTTTTTAACAAAAATGGAATTTTCCTTTGTTGACTGAATGATTGAAAGGGGTAAAAATCAGCAAGCTCATGTTTATAATTTTATAGTAATAATAATAAGATGATGATGATGGGAGACCAATGGATCCAGAGAGCAATTCCAGCTAATACCAATCAGGGATGGTAACCCACAGCTGCTTGGAAGGATCTTAGGAAAGGCTGGTTTAAGAGAATTCTGTCTTACAAAAATGTCAGTGTTTCCTAATTATTTCCATTTGAGTGATAGTTACACTTCTTGAACATTTTTGACAGAAGGGTGGAAAGAGGAAGACAGACCTCTTGATTAGGAAGTGTGTGGGATACAGAAGGTAGACTCTTATTTCTGATCTCAGGGAGGCAGAACTGAGGTTTGTCTCTGAATTTTCTACTTTTGAAAAGGTGATGGATTCTAATGGGTTGCTGTCTGCCTCTAGATTTTGAGTTAAAGCCTCGACTATATTGGACACAAAAATTCAGTGTTTTCTAACAAGATTTTCAGCTGAAAAAAATTTGTCTGTTTTTGCCTTTTATAGAGTTTTCCAATATTGGTTGCATGTGACTTTTTTTATCTTTTTCTGCTGGGTTTTTTTTTTAAATTTTATTTTTCCTTTCTCTCCCCTGGGACTTTACTGACATAAAAAGTCAGTACACAAAGCCTCACCTGAAGCTGATTTAGTGAACTGAGTTTGGGAATATTTTACCTTAAAAAACCCCCAATAGTCTGTCCAACTGAAACTTGGGTTGCACTTCATTACTCTGATTTGTGTTTTAAGCAAGAAGTATTTTGAAAGATGTGGTATTAACGTGTTGCAGCCAAGCAAGAACACAAACCAATTTGTTTCTCTCCTGAAACTTGCTGTAATTTTACTGGCTCAGAGGTCCTTGTGAACAGAAGCACAAACATATCACTCTGTACAAGTTCTGCTTATTATCATTGAATAAATGCCTTTGTGGGAACTAAAAGGGCTTTTAAGTTCCCAGAGAATGCCAAAACATCCTTTTAGCCTTTGAAAAGAGAAAGCACTTGGCTAGCAATAAAACAAAATGCTGCTGTTTGTGCCTACTTTTGAATGTTTTCTCTTTATTTTTTTTTAATTTGAGGAGCTAAACATTAAGGAGGCCTCCATTTGTGAAGGAGAGGCAAAACATTCCATTTGGGAATGGGGGTGGAACCTGCAGTGGAGTACAGCTGTGGGGTTCTGAGCACCAAATAAACCCCCAGTTATTTGGAACTGATAGAACTGTATAAAATCTGCAATGATCACTTGTGCACTAGTTTTACATAGCAAACCACAATATTAGATTGGATTCAGTGTTTACTGAATGCCTCATGCATTGGCTAAGTTTTAAATTAATACAAGTTGGTCCTGGATAAATTTGTGTCTCGTGGGCTGCATTAGGGTGCATTGTGGGGAAACATATAATGGTATAAAAAAATGAAATTAGAATGATTTGTTTCAGGCAATTTGGTTTATTACATTTGACATCTTATCAGGTCTCTGAAACAGAACTAGAAGCTTTCTCTTGGAAACATGTTGTGTCCTGCCTGTCTTGATGATCATCACTAGTGGGTTGTTGTTCCTTTGCTGTAATTATGTGCCCTCTATCAGAAGCCTCTGCTGCTGAGGAACACAAAATTCCTTTAATATTTATGGGAATAATAATAATCTAATTATATCTTATGCCTTTGAAAGCTTTCAGAGGTCATCTCAGTAACCCAGGCACTGCTCTATGAGCTGCAGCTTGTTCCATTAGATTTTTGTCTGTTGAGCCACATGAGCAGGTTTGAGCTCTCAATTACAGGGCTTTACAGTCTCGGTGTGGTGCTCACAGTTTGTTCAGGTAAATGCCAAACAACATACTAAACTTGGGGATTCTCAAAAGTAAGTCAAAATCCTCCAGGATTTCAGGTTCTCTGGGAATTTTGCCTCGGCTTTTAAAAGCACTGGTTTCTAGCTTGTGTCATCATAGGGGTACCAGCAGAAATATGAGCTGTGTTCACACGGATTTCTGCAGAGGTAGGTGTTCTCTTTTTTTCCCAAGACTCTCAGGACTTGGCAATCAAACCTCTGGGTGTGTATCTGTGTTTTATATCCCAGCTCAAAACGTGTTTATTTGCCATTGGTGGGTAACAAGGTGCCCGGTGTTGTGCTGTGCAGCAGGGAAATGCTGCCATGTCTTCCATTCCTCAGGCTTTTGATGCAGGACACCTACTGCATTTTTGGCATGTGCTTTCCCTGGCTTTTCCTGGAGCTGGGCAGCAGGACAAGCGGCAGCCTTTCTTTCCTTTCTTCTCTCTGGCTCTGCTCTTAAGAGCCACATTTTTTCTTACTGGTGATCCTGAACCAGGGCAGTTGCTGCAGCACCTGATAAAATGCTGAGAGAAGCAGTAATTTTTCTTTGGAAAACTGAAGCAACTGGTGGGAGGTTCAATGTGCAACTCTATAAGAGAATTTTCCTGGAGCCTCTTAATGATCATCCCAGTGTCTTTTCAATGTTGAAGAACCAAAAACCTCTGTGAATAGTAACTGACTGGCAAACTCTGCCAGATGTGCTAACTGGGAGACATTTACTGTGTGTTACTAGATCTGTGTGTGTTGGCTGTGTCTTTTTGTCTTGGAAACATCTGGCAAATCCTGTAGTTTGAGAGTATCCTGTTCATATTGATGCCAGCAAACTTTTAAAGAGTGATGCGATTTTTGTAAGAAAACCATGTGTTCAATGCAAAGAATACAAAAAAAAAAAAAAGAAGTTAATACAACAGTATTAAGCACTGATAACTGTAAGAACATAGTATCATTCTAGGGGGGGGCGAAACCTTTTTATATTCAGTTTCTGTGGAACTAAGAGCGTGTCAAGTAACAGCAGTGGAGAGGAATCAAGTTTTGGAATTGGAGCAAAGGGAGGATATGATGTAGTTTTCTAATGTGTGTCTCCCTGACTTGGAAGAGTTAGGAAAGAGCTACATAATGCCTAATTCATTTACAGCTGAGTCATGGGTTAGTCCTGATAACTAAACCTTTAAGCAATGTGAAAGATCTGGTTTACTCAGATGCAGAACCCAGAGCTGGATGCCACACTTTGGTTTGGAAAGCTGACTGTGTCACACAGTGTGGTGGTGGCATTTTCCTTTAGATGACTTCACTGTCACACTGGTGAAAAAGGCTGGAAGTGGAGGACCTGTGAGTTGGAGCTGAGATTTTGACAGTGAGACACGTTAAGAACTGACAGAAGGATCTTCTGTCTGCATCTTTATTTTATAATCCTTTCCTTCTTAAAAAATGGATGCAGCACTTCAGGATTTCTTGTGTGTGTACATTTAAAGCGAAACTGCGTCTTTTGAGATCAGGGCCCAAAATGTCTGTGTGCACAAACATATACATATCTTTACATTCTCTCCTGATATATAATACTGTTGTGTCTGTTTGGACTTTGTGAGGAACAGATCTGACCATCTGAGAAAAGCAGGATAGCATTTCACATGAAATGGTGTTTTTGTTGGCAGCTTCAGGGCACATGAAAGTTTAAATGGGCATAATGAATAAATTACCCTTTGACTTGAGACTGTTCCTTCAAAGCAAGGATGGAATGGTGTGGGGTGAGTTTGCTTTTTGCCTCCGTGTATTTCTTTGTAGATATGTAAGAGGCTCATTTTCTTCATGATTAATTTAATCCATCATGATCTCCCCTGTATTACAAAAAGCAAGGAAAAGCATTTTTATGGTAACCAAAATGAGCGTGGAGAGGGTTATTTTCTTTTGATCTTCTTGAGATCTGTGAGTGCAAAATGGGAGGAATTCCAGAGTCCCGCTGAAGACTTGAAAAGTGTTTCACTTTTGCTACTGATTTTCACATGGAATACTTTCAGATGCCAGGACAATTAGCAGCTCATCTAAATCCGGCTGAAGACGCAGAAGAAATTGCAGCTAATGGGCCGTCAAGGCACAGGGGATAATTCGAGTGTCCAGCAGTAGCCTGAGCCGAGACTGCCACCAGAAGGAGCGGGAAGCGGGATACACTGGCCAAGGGCTGAATTGCTGTGGCTCTGTAATAGCTGGTTTAAGAGATTGTGTAGCCATGCTTGAAAAGACCTTCCAGTTTAGTGGCTGGGAAGGAAATGTGTGTGGAAAGCATCTCTTGCTGGAAGCACTCACGGTTTAAGAAGCAGATTGTATGTGGCCCTTCGGTGCCTTGGTCTCCTCTGATGTGGAGTTTTTCCTTTGCTTTTTTTCCCTGGGTTTGAAAATAGAAGGAAGAAACCACTTCAAATAGGTCTCCCAAAGTGACTTTGCTTAATTTAAAGAAGAGCCCAAAGTAGAAATCCTGAGGAAGTGTCTCCTATGGTTCCAAGTTTTTCCACAGCTTATTTTCCAGACAAAAAAATAAAACCTGAGATGTGAAACATTACAAAGAGCAACGGGTTGGCTGCCATTTTTTCCTTTTTTTTTTTTTAAATCTAAGTTACTCTTTTTGCCGAAGTCTGATTTGTTTTGTTTTACCCGCGGCAGAGAAAAGGACATGATGTTTTTGCAGTGAGAGGATGGGTACTTGTTAGCAGCCAGACAAATATCTTCTGTTTATAAACACATGTTGAGAAAACACTTCATTCTAATGCAGCCTTTGCAGTTCCTTGGTTGTGTCAGAAGAGATGAAAGTGTGGGTCTGGCCACTCTGCAGAGCTGCTTTTAAAGATTATTCTGCTTGTTTTAATGTTTCAGACAATCCCAGATACCATGTAAATGCCCAATATTGTTGCTTTTGCTTTTCTCCATCCGTGTTCCAGTGCTGTTCTGGCACAGGCAGAGTTTGAAGATGGGCCAAGGTGTAGCCATCCTTGCCAGGCTTTCAAACACCACTGAAGGCTGGGGAGTGTCAAATGTCCTCCTTTCGAGCCTGTCCCTACCTCTCAGTGTGTTTGGATACTGCAGAAATGTCACTCTCTTAAGTTTTCCAGTGCCACTTAAAAATGTGCATCTAATCTTGTGTCCATCTGAGTGTTTCCTGCATGTTCTCCCCTCCCTGAAGGTTATGGTTTTGTTGGCTCTGCTTCAAGAGTCAGTGGAAATCCATTGGAAGTGAGGTTTGTGTTGGGTGTAAGTGTTAATGGTAGAAAGTTTTCCACTGACATCCCTGGGGGCAAACCAGCTCAGTCTCATCACTGTTGTTGCTGTAATGGATAGGCTTGGAGGTTTTTTTCCTTCCTAAAGTATCAGTGGTGTGTAGGTAATGCATCTGTTTTTATAAACCATTTTCTTCTTCCTTAGGCTGCTTTACAATGGCATGAAATAATACTTAAAAAACTAAAATGCCCCCCCAGATTTTTCATCTATTGCAAGTGATCAAGCTGAGGGAACAAAATATATACCCAACGTAGACCTTGGGTTAGGAGAGCTTTTAATGAACTGTCAGATAAGCAATCTGTGTACTCCCACACAAAATCCTGTCTCCAGATTTCTCTGGGAAGGAGGGAAAGGGCTGACATGTATTGCATATATTTTAAAGTGACTGCAAATCCAGCCTGTAGTTCCTACAGCCACCCATGGCTGTAACATCTCTGGTGCAGGGGCTGCAGAGGTGGGAACCCAAAGGCAGAGGGAGTCATTTTAATTCCCCTTCTGCACTTGGGGCCTTTCCCTGAGGAAACTGGTGGAAGCTGGGCTGCCTCGCTGTCTGCCCTTGTTTTGCTCAGACTGTAACGTCACAGCAATTTGTCTCCTGAATTTGTAGCCATGAGAACAAATCATGATCTGCTGTAACACTAATTACATTAACTAAAAAGGTCATAAAAGTGAGAGGGAGACAAGCTGTGTGTATCAAAGCTGTGCAATCAGTTTCCTTCCCAAACATTTTTAATGAAAAGCAATGAATATCAAAGTGTGTGTATGTATGTGTATATGTATGTGAGTGGGTGTAGAGTGTATAAATGTATGTTAACTAGAATAAAGCCCATGCTCTTGCTTGGAGAGCAGCAAACATTAATGAATCTATAAATTCTCCGAGGGGAGTCAGCTGATGTAGCTGAGTTAAAAACTCAAAGCCCTTGGATAAAATCCTGCTCAGTAGTAGGTAATAAACACTTTCTGCTACATCAAACTCTTATACATAAAGAGGTATTTTTTAGATGGGAATTGGGTACTTCCTAAAGAGTCTGTTTGCAGTTGTTAAAGGAAGTGATTTATAAGTGAATACAAATAGAGGCTTTAAATCAAAACCACTAAGCAGGGCCTTTGGAATGATGCAAAGCTTAGGCTGGAGGTTATGGAGTTGCTGAGAACCTGTAGCTGCACCTTGTGACAGGAGGAATTGCTTGGGGGGTGAGTGTGAGGACATATGCAGTGGAAGGAGTTGCTGGGATCCACATTTAGTAACTCTCCAAGGAAGGCAGTTAATGGACTTGAGCCATCAGTCTTCCAAAATTTAAAATGGAGTAGCAGCTGGAAAAGCTGAATTTTGCTTAAGAATTGGGCAAATAGTGAAGCAAAAGTCTGATGTAGAACCCTCTATAAATAATGTCCAAGGTTGGACACCTGTCCTGAAATGTGCTGGAAACAGAATAACAGCAACTGTCCAAGAAAGGCTGGGACTGCCCAGGAGAGCACAGGTGGTGTTTGCAGAGGAGGGGGGGGAAGAAATGCTCCTCCCATTTAGGAAAAGTTTAAGGTGAGAGTGGGTGACAGCTTTATTTATATCTCCCTGTTAGGAGGGTTGGCTGGGAGCTGCCACTTGCTCTGTGTCTTCCCTTAACTCCCCAACAGGGATTCATCTGTCTGAAGATTGTGGCCACTTTACTTTGTTCTCATTCCCCTTCGTATTTTATTAGCTGATGTTTTACAAATGACTTTAGTAATAGTCTTACAACTGTAAATACACCATTAATAAACGACCTGTTGCTTGCCTTGTTCCTCAGACAGCTTGAAAATGTGCCACGATATAAACTTTGTCTGGGCACTGGGATCTGAACCACATTTGTCATCCATAAAAGCTGCATTTCAGCAAGGCCTGAGGGTCCTCAGCAATAGCCACAGCCTGGTGCTCTGTGAAGAGGAAGAGGAGGAACTGGTGCTGTCCCTGGGTAATCTGCTGGCCTCCAGCTGTTTTCAGCTCAGGGGATTTCCTGAGCTGGATATTGTCTCTGTGATTTAATAACCCTCAGTAGTTTTCTCTTCCACAAACTTGTCCCTCCCTAAGCTGAGGTAACTCCTTCTCTCCTGCTTAAATGAAGGGAAATTTCTGCCACCACCTCTGTTCCAGAGGCTGGGCTGGGACACACGAAGCCTGCTGTCCTGGAATATAGGCTGTGTTCTTAGATTCAAGGAGGGGAAATAGTGTTTGAAGAGGAAAACAATGGTTTTGCATAATATGGATACCTACTGCAACAGCTGAAATATTGTGCTGAATAGGGGCATATGGTCAAGAACAAACCCAAAGCACTGAAAAAAAAAAGAGAAAACCATGTTCCAAAGACAAGAACCTCATCCAAATGACGAGGCATTTGGGTCTTGGCAGTGGCTGCGTGTTTGTCTTGTCAGCGCTCTCGCTCTCCTAAGTATGGCTTTATTTATAAAATATTAGCTTTCAAAAGGAAGCCATCAGGAAATGAATAACTGTAGTCACAGCTGGGTTTGAAGAAGGAAGATAAAATAGGAAGCTCCATCCATTTTGTGCACTGAATGACGCAGGAATTTCGTGAGAAAGCCTCTATTGATTCTGTAACGCAAGAAATTAATGTACTTGGGTTTATTATTTTTTTGCCTTACACATTGTTCCTGGCTTTCCCTTCAAACACTGAAAATGAGTTTTATTTCTTTTGTTGGTAACTTCCTGATTTAAAAGTAGCTTTGTTGAAGTGTAGAGACTTAGAAAGTGCATCAAAATCTTCCATCCTCACGGTCCACCTGGGATGGCTGGGACAATTCCATCCGGGCTTTACGATGCTGTACCACTAAAATGTGAGCTGTGGTTTTAGAGGCTTGTGACTTGCTCAGTTGTGCATTAATTTTCAGGGGAACAGCAGAAAGCTTATTTATCCCTGACATGGCAGCCAGGTTTTCAAGGCTGTGCTCCAAAGCATGAATATTCTAAAGGTTTTCAGCGAAAGGGGTGGTAAGAATTTTCTTAAAATAAGCTCTCCTGCAGACACTTTTTTTTTTTTATAGGCCTAGGCTGTCAGTCTAACACAGACCCCAAGCACTGAGAGCATTTGAGATTTGGTATATTAAGAAGCAACATGCCTTATACTGTAAATTGTTGGACAGTTGCTCTCTGCACCACAGCAGTAACATCTGTTGCTGTAAGAATTTAGTCTGACTTGTCTGGTTCCCAGTCAGGGAACTTTTAAGAAAATATTTTGCTGTTCTTTAAACAATTTCTGCTTTAATTGCGAGTGGATGGAATTATAAAAGTGCTGAGAGCTGAACCGATGTTTAAATACTTTGGCACATTATGGTATTGCCAATAATTAATTGCTATTAAAATAAATATTACCAGTGCAATAACAGGAATTGAATTTGATTCACATTGTGACAGTACCTCTCAATAGAAGACAAGTCCAGGTATTTCTGCAGGTACCACAGTGGTGTGAAAATACCCACACAGCTAAAAGGAAGTTTCTTTTACTTTCATGCAGATATTGAGTTATAAATGTGGTAACTCTCCCATTGCTGTTCCTTTAAAACTTGGGCTGTCAGTCTTTGGGATATGCTCTCTTCAAACATATACCCCAGTTAACTTCTTTTTTAAATTAATCATTGCCATAAAATCAGCTTCAAAGTGATATTTTTCAAAGGTTTGGGGGTGGAGGTTGATGATTATGAAGCTTATTTTTGAGTGTGTGATAGTGTTTTCATGACCTGTAAGTCACTTTTAACTTACTAAGAGAGATGAACGCAGAGAATTAAGAAAAATAACGTTTAGGAGTTATGAATTCTTTTAGTTTTTTAAAGGACGTGTCTTTCATACCTTACTTAAAATGAGAAAGCTTAATTAGTTTGTGCTGTTTAAACTAATTTATAGCTACCAACCACCAAAGGACAAACTGTATCTTACTCTTCATTTCCCTTAAACTCAAGTTAAGAAGCAGTTAAAACCCAAAGCCTGGTTTCCAGGGGCAGGAAAGTTATTTCTGTGGGACTGAAGGGCAGCACTTCCCTGACAAAGGCCAGTGCTCTGGAACGAAGGTTAAATGGGAATGATGGTCCCCTGCCAGCCTGTTGGGGAGTGGGAATTGTGTCGTGTTGTCGCTAAGCCAGATGACAAGCCAGGGCAAGAAATAGCTTTGGAATAATTTTCTTTATCTGGGAACCAGTCAGGAACCTGTAGGTGGGATAGCAGTGGAGTTATTTAAAAACACTGGCAATTTGAGAGATTACAAGTGTTGGTTGCTCTGCTATGTAGTTTTTACCCTTTAATTTTCTTTTTAAAACAATATCCAGTATTTAGTTAATTGTTTGTTTCCTGTTTTACACTTAAGTTGCTTCATTTTGCTCAGTAAGAAAAAGTTACTAATCTTTAAGCGAACCAGACTCTCTTGATCAGGATGACCAAGTCATGACCAGTCATTTTATTATATGCTGCTGAGGGGATCATTGTGCCATGATTTATTGTTTTACCTCCTTAATCTCAGTGGAATCAGCGTGTTTATCAGACAGTTGTATGCCAAGAAATCTGAAATTATGGCTGCTGAGAGAGATTTTGTTACTATTTTAGCAGAACATGTGAATTCCTAACTACAGCTTTTCTATGCGTTCATTTTCCCTCCCCTGCTTTTTCTGGCTTATCATGGCATTTGAATGGCCATGATAATAATCTCTGCATCAATATTAAAATCCTGCTTTCAGGTCCATGAGGCTTCATTTTGGTCCATGTGCTTCATTTTGTTGGTGTTTTAAAATCTGACCTTTTGCAGCAATAGAGCAAATGAGGTGGGTTTGCTCCACAGTCCTTTTCGTGGTTTGTTTAGCAGCGACCAAATCCGTGCCTGTATTTATAGCTTGGTATTCCCAGCTCTCCACCCAGAAGTGCTGATACTGTCCCAGAGCATTGGAGTTGTGGCCAGGAATGTTTACTTGGCAGGTTGTAATCACTGTACAGACGTGAAGGGACGCTCGTTGCTGCTGCTGTGTCTCATTTTCCATCCTCAGGTGATTGATGGCAGGGGTGGAGACCTGCCAGTCCCTGCTGCAGTCACTGCTGAGGCAGGGAGAATTTCCCTCCTGCTTGGCTCCTCAGTTCTCCTCTATCTGTTGTTGAGGTGGGAAGCTCAGCCCCTTTTAATCAGGCTGCGTTCACAAACGTAGTAACCATGGGGTATGTTGAAGGGGGAATACTTGAGAAAACCCCTTTTTTTGTGGTGCATGATCAGTGTTTGCTTGTGGTGTCACATCTGGCATCCTGGAAACGTTGCACGTGGGTAAAAATAAATTATTTCTTTTCCCCCGTCGTTGTTTGATACTTTTCTGTTTGTCTCCCGTCAAAACAGTGGGGGAAGAAACCCAAAACTAATTGCCTGCAAATGTCTTGTAAGGCAGCGTGTGCCTGCTTCGCCTCCCTTTGGCCGAAAGAGGGAGGTGTCTGCCTTCCTCCCTCCTTCCCTCCATCCTCCACGCTTTTACTGGAAAAGGGCGTTTTGGATAATCCTTACGCATTTGGGAAGTCTTTCCGAAGCCCTACGAAGGGGCGTTTTCTGACTGAGGTTTACAAGCTTAACTAGAAACCTGAGATGAGCTGGATTTCTGTGTGGTTACCTAGTTAACAGTGAGGTGTTAAACCAGAGTATTTTTAATCTTGGAAAGATTAAAAGATGAAGTTTTCTGTCCACTTCCCACCAGTGCTCAAGAGATGACTTTTTAAAAACAAAGGGGAACGGTATTGTTTAAAATGTAGTAAGACTTTTCAAATCTAGGTTTAAGGCAGGTTCTTATAATTTGGCTTTTCAGCTGCAGGTCCACGGCCTGATAATAATATTTTTTTTAATTAACAAACTGCCCAAATCCCCCTGTTTTCTCTTTTTTTTTTTGACAAATGCAGGGAACCCCATAGGCAGCACACTGAAGTGGTTAGGGAAGTGTTGAGGAGAAAGGTAGACTCCCTAAATTTCCTCTTAACCAGGAGTAATGCAGCCATAAGAAATCACACCTAACCCTTGTTGCGTTTCAGTGGAGATGGATGACCCACATGCACGTGTGTGAGAGCAGGAGTGTCTAATTCTGAATAAAATGTCTGTGGGTTTGGATCTGGTGCTCTGTTGCCACCTTCTGCTCATCCCTCTTCCCACCCTGTTGCACCAGGGAACTTGCATTAGAGGTGACATTTGATTTCCCAGCCTTTTAAGGAAGAGGTGCCAGAAGGAAATGTCAGTTCCTCTTCTGGATTCCTGAATGCAAAGCCCTGTTTCAATAATACAAGGAAAATGCCTTCCATAGGAAAACAAATGGTAGTTTGGATCCATTTGAAAACTAAGATGTAAAGAGCCTTTCTCTGACACAGCGTGACTCAGTCTGGCTTCAATCACCTTGAAAGCTCACAAATCACAAACTGAAGCATCAATATTTGTGTATTGCATTGTGAACTGCAGAATTTGAGACTAATTTCAACCTTGGAATACTTTAATAGGGAATAGAAGCGATTGTAGAAGTAGAATTGATTGCTTAAAAGTGCATTGATTTGTTCCAAAGGTTTCTACTTGGTGTTCTCTAGGAAGCGTGTCCCTGAATGTTTAACCTTTCGGAATTTATGACTTATTCTATGGCCCAACACTGCCTTTAGCTCCTGCTGCTCCATTAGGAACTTGGGCAAAAGGAAATGGAAAATATCAGCTCCCTTGGGATACCACTAGTGAAACCTGTGCCTCTTTAAAATGCTGGAAATAACGTGCAATTTAAATTATAGCCAAAAGGCATATTAATTCTCTAGTAAAATTCAGGATAGAGAGGGAAGGGGGGAAAACTTGATGGTGTGTTCTTAACAGGTGCTTTTAGCCAGGAGAATTGAACAGGGAGAAAGGCAGCCTTGAAATGTCATGGATTGAGATCCATAGGAAGAAGCAGGTGTGTCATTATATACAAGTTTCGACAGAGCTGCCGTGGGCATGGCTTGCTCAGAAGCTACAAATAGCAAGTTCTTTGTGTCTGCTCAACACCTGCAGCTTGTGCAGACAAAGAAGTCAGAGTTGTAGGAGAAATAAATGTGACCAGCTAACAGGAGGTGTGCTGTGGAGGGGAGGCTGGCAGGGCCCAACTGCACCATATTTTTACCTGTACTTATAAACGGTCCAAAATAACATTGGTTTTGCTCAAGTTAGCTGATTACTCATCCAATTGTTGGAGTTGTTGTATTAGTTGTCAGACTATGGCAGTAACACTTTCTCAGGGTTTCCTGTTTTAGCTTCCATTGCTTTCCTGCTTGGGAAATGTAAGTTTTGGCTTTTCTTGGATTTCAACTTCTGTTGCTTTATTTTCATTTATAGTTCACTAGACAAACAGCCTCATCAACATCTGGTCTGTAATTTGAAATGCTGTTCTTGATGCTTAAGAATTGCAAATTAGATTGAGGCTGTCACAAAATGTAAGATAACTGGGGAATCCCAAGTGTCATTTCAATTCGTGTCAGAATCTCTATTTTAGTCACCTTGTGGTTTTGTTTAATATTTTTGTTGCTTTTTAGTCCAGTATCAATAAATGTATTTAAAAATCAGCTCTGACTTGCAGCAGTTTTTCAGGGCATTGTTTCAGAGTGTAATGAAATCCTGACATTTAGTCAAGCTTTGACATTTTCTGTTGGACCAGATTAAACCTTCCTCCGTGAAGGTGCATTTCAATAGACCAGAGCATGACAGTCAGAGGGTCACCTTTTGCTTCTGATGTAACGTCTGACTTTCAGGCAAGAAAATATCAGGATGGAACTTGGGCTCTGTCCGGAGCTGCAGGATGTGTCAAATGTTTCCATGGACTCAAACTCCAAATACCCCTTTTATATTTTGCTTTTTGTACAAAACTAAGTTCTAAGCGAGCCAATTCAATTCAATACAAACAGAAGAGTCTTTCTAATCATCCCCTGCCCGATGCATTGGGGATTTCTGTAGGCACATTGTCTTCTCTTGTGCTCCTGCAAGCGCAATGTTCGTGTCAGATTGTTTCATCCAAGTTGTCAGAAAACTGGATGACACCTCCTGTCTTGGGTTGTCTGCTTGGACACTCCCACAGGGCATTTCTGAGTCTTTCTGGAAAACTCCCTTATGATCATCTGGGCAGAAAAATGGGGATTTCAAGTTACAGAATCTTTTTTGCATCATAGGAAGAAACCCAAACCTATGTTAAAATTAATTCCTGCAAACTGTTTCAGGATGAAGTTTTTGGTTTTAGGAAGCAGAGGAGGTAGGAGAAGTATTGATAAGCTTTTGATAAGCCATGTCTCTGGGAACCTGAGTGCCAGCTGATGTATGGAAAATTTGTATTTAACCTGTCTGTCTCAACGGGTAGGACATTCTTTTATATTGCATTTGCTGTACAGATACGCAGAACTGGATTCTCCTGTCTCACTCCCTTCAGGAGCAGAAGGAGTTCACTGCATCTGACGGGGATGTTTTCTTCCCCTCTTTGTCCCAGAGAGGCTGGATCACAGATGCATTTTTGTGCTTAGAAAATCAAAAGGTCAGAGGAGCACATGGTCTGTTTTAGCCAAAGAAAGTGCCTGGGATCTGCAAAACAAGACGGTTGCTTTTAGTGGGAATTGAAGTAAGGAGCTGTGCTCGTAAGGAAGAGCTGGCTGTTCAATGTCCTGGTATTATTCAAAAAGAATAAACAGACATGTTGTTGGATGGCACTTGCTGAGGCTCTTTGGGAAGGCAACAAAGGGAAAGGCAGACAAGTAGAGGATTTGGCATGTTCAGGGGCTGAAATTTCCTGGAATTCCAGACTGACTGTCATAATCCACTTGTTTCTCAAATTCCCAGGGTTAAAACTGCAGAGGGATGTCAGGCTGCCTGCTAAGATTAATTTAATCAATGTTGATGTTCAGATAGATTTAATCTGCATGGAAAGTCTGCCTGGAGCTCTGTGTGTAGCTCTGTCTTCCCCCTGGTTTCCTCCTGGACATTCTCTGGCCCAAGCACCCACAGTTACACGTGTTGCTTCCTGTGCTGGTTTACATTGGCTGATGCTCCTCCACTGTGGCTTGAAAAGATGTTTTTTTTCCTTGTTTTGGCTGATAATATTAACTTTGAGCCTGTCCAACAGGGGAGAAATGCCCCCAGGGCACTGGTCAGGGATAGCCTCCTGTTGTGTGGTCAGTTGGATCGAGGCCCTCCTGAAGGGAGGGGGACAGAGCTGCCGTGTATCCGCTGCGCAGTGAAACATCTGCTGGGGTTTTTGGGTAGTGCTAAAACAGAGCAAACTTTCACCCTTTGCTCAGGTTTTATTTCAGTGAGCTTTGAGGTTTGCCTTCAGTGGAAATCATGGAGTGTATTCTTGCTGACAGGAAGAAATGCTGCAAGAAATCTTTAAAGGCCTGCGTGTGTCAGATGTTGGGAGCTCTGACGATGGCTGGGGTTTAACTGCTGATCCTTTCCTCTCATCTGTGCACTGGGTTCCTCATCCAGTCATGGCTGGGTCAGGAGGTAAATGGCCATTACTGCTGAGGCTGAGTCCTTGAATTTCCCTCTGTGGTTAACTCTTACTGAGCTATTTAATCCTGCAGGTGCACAAAGGAACAGGCTCCCTTGAGTTTTCTTTTGGCAAAACAAGTGCATAAGGCACATTAACCTTAAATGGAAAACAGTCTCTCTAACTTACACTTTGGAATCATTGAAAATTTGGAATATTTTTTTCTATCTTTATCACTAATGTTTCTTTGAACGTGGGCCACTGGATCCCTGTGTCTTCGTTGCAGTGATAAAGAGTAAACTTCCAATGGAATCTGTATCTTTGGGAAATGTGCACTGTGGACAATAAATGAAAGAAGGTCAGTGGGGAAGTGACCACAGCAAACACAGCTGCCATCAGCTGTTAGAGCACAAACTATTCCCTAATGCTTTAGTACAAGCACTTTTCCTTCTGTGTGAGGGAAGGTCAGGGAGATGGCTCCCTGTTGTCACAGATGTGACTCCTGGATTGACTGGCAGGGTGCAAAATGATGTTGCATGCTCTCCTGGGCAGGTACAGACATCCATTAGGAGGCCCTGTGTGTAATGGGGCTGTGTGTGAGTGCTCATCTTTATATGGTGTCCCAGTGGTCATTCCACACCTGTACCTGTGTGCGGGGCATATTCCCAGAGACCCAGGTACCACAGTTACTGGAAGCCCCAGGCTCTGTGTGAAATGGGGCAGTGTTTGCTATTGTGTGGGTCCAGCACCTCTTCAGCCACTGTGGTGGGATGTTTCAGCACAGCATTCCGAGCCCTGGATGGATTCCCATGTTGTAGATTCCCAAGTTGTAGCGCAGCTGTCAAAAGTGGCAGTAATGAGCCTGCAGGATGTGCTGTGACAGCAGGGGAAGAAAGGAACTGCATAATTTCATTATCCTTTTTACTCACAGAGAGCAAATGCTTTGTAGCCTCCTCTCTTCATCGATATTAATGCCTCTGGAATCCCTTTGTTCCATTAAACCTCAGCCAGTTGGGGATACCCCTTTGAGGCTGTAGTGGCTCAAAGCAGAGCCTGGCATTAAGCTGTACATCATTTCAGGGGTCATAATCCCAATGTATCTCTGCTTTTCAATCTCCTTTCAGTTCTGGTCTTTAATTGAAAATGAAACATTTTATCCCGAATTGTATTATTGCTATTTCTGTCCTGTCCAAACCCAGCGTAGTTCTTTCTTAGCAGTCTCAGCTTTTGGAATTGAAAAATGCTGGACTTCTCATTCCAACCACTTAATTTCTAATGATTGAGGAGTTGTTCCTTACGTGATAACTTCAGTTGTGCAAACCAAGGATGTTGCTTTCTGGGAAGTTGTTGGCTTCCCATCACGACTCTCTGCAGCATCACTCAGCTGTCAAAGGAATCTGGGGAGGTTGTGGCTTTCTGTGTGCTGGGGAGCCTTTTCCACAAACAGTATGGGGTCTGGTCCCACTTTCTTTAGGTTGGCAGTAAAACTGTAAAAATTCCAAGAGCCAGTGAAGCTCCCTGGATTTCTGTGGCCGGTAAATTACACACAGTGTGAAACAACTCTGTGGTAGGAAGCGGTGCCATCCAAGAACATCCCTTGCTTTTTTAATTATGGATAGGCTGTACTGTTGGATTGGAACAGGAACCTCCATGGATATATTTAATTGAAGATACCAGAGGCTTACAGAAGTGCAGAACATCCTATATATGTTAATTTGTGATGAATTCATTATTAATGAAATACTTGTATTAACAAACCACATCTTTATAATTTTTTAATAGAGATTATGTTATTGGAGGCTTATGAATTTCTGAGTAGACCTTGTGATCAGGAACTTGCTTGCTTGCTCTCACATCTTTATTAAATGATATTTCCTCTAATAAAGATTTTTCTTCTCCCCCCCTCCAGTAGTGTCTCAGGTCTTTCTGGGAAGGAAAGATCTGCTTATTCAGGTTATTCCAGGGCAATGTAGTCCTCATTTTTCTTGGTTTCTGGCTGGGAGGAGGAGATGGCTGAGTCATTTTTCAAGAGGGGCCCTTTGTGTGTATAAACCATGAGCCTTTATGATGCTGTCAGCCATTTGATAGAAGCATTAATTTACTCGTAATATTTTGCACTATTAAGGCTCGTGACACATTTTAGAAACGTTCTCTTGGTGTTGTTCTGTGCTGCCTGCCAGCCAGTTTCTCCAGCTAGCAGGTAAGAAAAGAAGGATGAGGAGATGGCTCTGTATAGAATGAGAATATTAGACAAAAATGCAAGAGTTTTATCATGTAGAATTGTTTTCATTACAACAGTAAAGCCAATCTTCTTCTCTTGCTATACACACACAGACAAAAATCTAAAATTTAATTAATATATTTTTTCCTCTGTTAAAACTGACTTGCAAATTATGGATTTGTGCATTAATTTGTTTGCATTCAGAAGTGTTTCTCTGGTCAAGTTTTATATGGGTAAGATTTGCACACAGCAAAGAAGAATGTCCTAAACCCAGATGTTATTTTCACCCTGGATGCACACAGGACACGCTCTGAAGAGGAAATTTTTGGTTTTTTTGGAAGGTGCTGGAATTCATAGGTCCCACTCACTGTTTGTCAGGCTGTACATAGATCTCTGAGAATTACTTGAAGATGTGGCCACAGGAATGAGTTTTGTTCCTTAAAATGATATTTTTGAAAGGTGTGTTATCTGTAACATATGAGAACGTTTCAGTTGCGTTCAGTACGTGCCAGGAAGAAAAACAGATGCTCTTTTTTTCTGTGGCAGCTGAGCTGAAGTCAGTGCTGACGTTCTTGTTTACAGCATGTCACCCCAGAAACAGACTATTCAGAAGGTTCCTTGTTCTCTTTCAAGTCATTTGAAGTCTTAATTGTCATGTTCTCCTGATTTTTCTTGTCTTGAGATAATGGAATTTAATAGTGACACGGGGGTTGGGGGTTACAACCCTAAGATGCTAATGAAGCCACATACTGTAATTACTGCTTGGAACATGATCTGCAAAGTGGTTGCTGACCAGAAGAGCCTGTGTCTCTTGTTCTGCAGAGGGGTTATTTTTGCCATTTTCTTTCAGCTTCAGATGCGTGTTTTTCATCCCCGCTCGGTTCGGATGCGAGACACCCACTGTGGGAGGAGGTAATGAGAGGAGACAAAGGCATCTGCGTTCCTGGCTAATTTTAACCTCCAGCTATCTTTCCTCTCAGGATGCTCCGTGCAGACAGAGGAGCTTGTAGGCGAACAGGGAGCAAATGATTCTCCCCAAGTAAACTGATCACATGCCAGATAGAAGCAATTCTGCCAAAATGACTGATCTTCCTCCAAAATCATTCCAGAAGTGGTTGGGTTTTTTTTTCTTTCTTTCAGCTTCCAACAGGGAGTAGGAGTCTGGAAGGTAGTAATTGTGTTAGTGGAAGCTGTGGCTGAATCCAAATAAATATGAGCCTTTAGTGGGTGTGTGCTGTGTTAGGCAGTGCAGAAGTGATTCTGTGGAGTTCATCACTAGAGATTCCATGTTTTGTGGTGCTCATTCCACATACGAAGTCACTAAATTAAATGTACGTTTTAGGACAAGAAGATAAAACAGGGAATTGGTGCCAGGACTCTCCTACCTCCATTTCCACGTGGCCTGGCTACATGAGCGATTCTAGCTGAGGAAGACAATTTCCAGTAACAATTTCCTTGATGAATGAGCTTCCTTTCCTGATTGCAGATTGTCTGCAAGCAGACTGCAATTTTAACAAACTTGTTTGTTATTTGTCATAGTTTTGTGCGTAATAATTATTTTCTCCCCCTGAAAATTGCTGTTGGTATTGAGATTTACTCTGTGGTCCTGAGAGGATGCTGAGAGAGCAAACTCTTCCCTTGAAAACGTCTGTGGTAACCAAATAGAAAATGGGGGAACACAGTTGGAGCAGAATCCTACAGAAGTCACGGGGATGTTTGCATATCATTTTTCTCATTATTTGTTCAGCTGTAGCAGTGAGGGGAAAATTGACACCACCTAATAGCTGTTCAGTAGCCTGTGTAAAACGAGTCTGATGGGCTCTGGGGAGCTCCCAGCAGACGTATCCCAATCTCTTGGATCACCTCCACGGTTGGCATTAATTGACAACCTGTGTTGGCTGCAGAGACCGAGCAGCGCGTGGCTCCGGAGCCTGAGCGGCGCTTTCATGCAGGGTTGGGTTCTTGTCAGACCTCCCTGGGGAGATGCTGCTGAAACAGCACAGGAAGGTGTATGATACCACTTCTCCTACCGTGCCCACTATTATGTTCCTAAAAATGGCCTGCTCTGGCTGAATATTGATATATTATATCTTTCCTTCTTAGCCAGAGGAGATTTTATTTCATTCTTTAGCTATTTTCTAGCCAGAACTTGAACCACTCTCTTTTCTGCTGGGTTTGCTCTGTGGGGTTGGGGGAGAAAATACCTGTGGTTAGGGAAAACAGAACAGCCCTGAAGATGGCTGTGCACTAGGACAGCGGAGAGCTCTGCCACCAATCCCAGGCTGGCTTTGACTTGGGAAAGCTGTTAAAGAAGTGAACAGGCCTTCAGTTCTTGTCTGATCTTCCTGCTAAGGCTGCCAACAAAGGCTGTGTTTGTAAGTGTATTTCTTATGACAGTTACTTGTCTTGGAGGAATTAGAAAGAGATCACTGGCTTGTCACAGAATAATGGCCCTGTCCCTGCAGTGCTGAAGGAGCTTTGATCCAGCTATCCTGCTGTGGATGATCCTATACCAATTAGCAATTCACTGAGCCTTTGTGCTTGCCCCTTATTTAAAAATTTAATTTAAAATATTATATTCACGTGTGAGTGTTGGTTCTGTCCAAAGGTAGACTAGGAAATTCTTTATTTTCCTTCCTTCCTTCCTTCACAGTTTGGGTTGCCATCACAGACAACATGAAGTGTAGACTGGAAAGAGGCCAGGAGACCCATCTGCTAAAAAAGAGGGATCTTTCTAATTACAGTCTGGTTGGCAGGGCCTGGGGATAATGACACACCTTTCCTCCCATGAATATTTTCATGAACTTTGCCCGTCTCAGGAGATTCCCTCAGTGCTGTGCTAAATTGGGTTGTTCATGTGGACACAAAAGAAAAGGACAAAAGATGTATGCTCCAGTCTTACCGTGAAACCCTCCATCTTCTCCCCAATTAAACAGCAGGAGGATTCTGCCCCAATTTATGAGCAAAACAGTTGCTGAAGGTCAGGGCATTTTCTTGTTCTGTGCAAGTATGTAATGCTCTGCAAATTGGATGTGAGAAAGGAAGTTTCTTGCTTTGGTTGAAGTTTTGAAGTTGCCAGTAACTGCGCACAGAATGAAAAAGTGTATTAAAACATTGTTCCAGGAGGGGCTACCATTGTGTGCATCCCCCTGTTTGTACATTTCTAATATGCCCAGCTCAGAATGACACCTTTGCTGTACTTCAGTTTGGGTTTTTAGCTTCAAGCAGTTTGCTGGTTAAAAATGAGATGCATTTGAGCAGTGGGGTCTTCATGCAGGTGGGTAAACTGGTGCAAATGGGGGTAGTTATTAAAAACAAATAAAAATTGGCATTGCAGTGTATATATCCAGGTCCCCTCCAGGCAAATTCACAGCAAAGCTTGATTTGTTCAGGCCAATAAAAATATCTGGGAAGGTGCACGGTTGCCTGTATGCAAGAAAAACCAACCAAAAAGAAAAACCCCAACTGCTGTAACCTTGCCATCCTTCCCTCTGTGACCTCTGTTCCTTGTAATTCTGACTGCCCTGATTCCCAGCGCTCATAAATATTCCATTACATCAGTGGCACAAAAGAAATTCCCTTGTAGCATTTCACATAAAGACCAAGATTCTTATTAATTTTGCATGAGTAATCTTTCTTCTGATGCTGAGACCTAAATGCAGTAACTCCTGAGCATTGTTGTTTGGATTGGCTTTGTTGGTTTTCTTAGTTTGGAACAGGACTGAGAGGTCTGTTATCTCCAGTGGTTCCTCCTTGTTATTCTTGTGCTAGAACAGCCCAGTTTTCTTTGTACTGCTTTGCCTTTTCACTTACAGCTCATCACTCAGGGATCAGTTAGAACTCAACCCAAAGTTCAAAAATAATAATGATTTTTTTAAAAAGGAGGGGATAGAGCCACAGCTGTAGCAGAGCAGTTCCTAATCTCCCTGTGCTAATGGATCAGATCCTCTGGATACAGAATCCAAATAGCCAATCAGCCCTGCAGCTTGTGTCCTCCTGACACTTGCTGTGTTTCAGGGCTCTTTTTTGTGTTCATATCTGGTCCTGCAAGATTGCTTAGGAAAGGGGTTCTGACAGCTCTCTGCTTCTTCACTCATCATGGGGAGAATAACTATACCATTAGAGCAGGAATAAAATAAGCAAGCGATTAAAAACCCATTTCAGAGACCTACCCTGAACTTTTTATGACTTGAATGTTTGATAGAAGAATTGAAGGAGTTTCCATTTCAGTTCTAAGTGCGTGATTCTATTCTCATCTTCGTTCTCTGTGTGATATAATGCTGTCACTTTGTGTTCTTGTAACTAAGGTTTGCTTTGGTATTTTATGATACTGGATTTCCCCTTATGGTTTTGTCTCATTTCATCCTCACGTTGCAAATTACCTTGGAAAAGAGAAGCCCCTCAATAGGAGGGGTTCTGAACTATTTTTAGCCCTTTGGTACTTTGAGGAAGTAGATTCAGAGCCTGTATTATATTCACTTAGGTGTTTGCACTTGCAGAAATCATTAAAGGTGTTTTTAAAGCCACATGTAAGTGATGAATGGTGGAAGGTGCATAAATCAAATAACTGTCTGGGGTAATATAACATAATTAGCAGATGGGTTCACCTGTGTGAAGCCACTGACCTTAGAGGATTAAGTTGCCTTAGCCAGTCATATTCCACAACCTTTACTCAAGTAAGTAATTCTACTGAAGCTTTTGTCTTTGCTTTTGTTTGTATAGAAGACAAATGAGTAGAAATAACAACTTGGAGTGACTAATTCCTTATGTCTCACCATTTTCTAACAGCTGTGCTGAGCAGACAGGAAGCAAACTTTAAATGTGAAGTAGACTTGTCCTGCATTACCAAGAAGTCACCTAAACTACAAGTTACAATGAAGATGGCATTGGGTTGAGTTCCCTGTTCTGTCACTTTAGCAGAGGTCTGTTTTTTAAAAAAACCAAAAGTAAGTGTATGTATTGAAATGGAAACACAGAAAGAACAATTGGGGAATCTACTTATTACATTATGACTTACCCCTTCCTGCCCACCCCGTGAACATTTCAGGTGCTTGAGGAACAAACCAACATGAAGCTTTTTAAATGCACAGTGTCAATAGAAAACAGACTCTGTTAAACAATCTGTCCACCCTGGGAAAAACTCAATCAGTGCAGAGCACTTAGCCTTGCTCAATTTAGCTGGGTTTTAATGAGACACTTTGCACTGCACCCTGAGCTGTGGCACGAGGTGATTAGAGGAAAGCAAATACCGGCTCAGGGAGCTCATCACTTCTTTTCATTTGGAACAGTAGCACAGACCAATATGTGAAAATGGAGATGGAGCCCAAGTTTGACAGCCAGGAGAAACAGATGTGTTTAAAAACAACATGGAATAACTAGATTGAAGGATATCAACTCTGACTCCTCCACAACATACCGGTGCTTTCTGCTGAATGTTACNCAAAAAAACCAAAAGTAAGTGTGTGTATTGAAATGGAAACACAGAGCAATTGGGGAATCTGCCCCACCCCGTGAGCATTTCAGGTGCTTGAGGAACAAACCAACATGAAGCTTTTTAAATGCACAGTGTCAATAGAAAACAGACTCTGTTAAACAATCTGTCCACCCTGGGAAAAACTCAATCAGTGCAGAGCACTTAGCCTTGCTCAATTTAGCTGGGTTTTAATGAGACACTTTGCACTGCACCCTGAGCTGTGGCACGAGGTGATTAGAGGAAAGCAAATACCGGCTCAGGGAGCTCATCACTTCTTTTCATTTGGAACAGTAGCACAGACCAATATGTGAAAATGGAGATGGAGCCCAAGTTTGACAGCCAGGAGAAACAGATGTGTTTAAAAACAACATGGAATAACTAGATTGAAGGATATCAACTCTGACTCCTCCACAACATACCGGTGCTTTCTGCTGAATGTTACTTGAATTCCTGTGGGACAGAAAGTTTTAGTACGTGCTCCAATACTCGTGGATAAAGCAAATATAAAAGAATACCAAAAATACATTTTGGTATTCTGGCCTTAGCCTTTTGTTAGATAAATGAAGAATTTGAGAGGAAAATGTAATAAATGTGCCTTTCTATGAGAGTTTTCAATCTCAGTGTATCATAAAGCATCTCACTGTGGCACTTGAATCAGGGTTTTGAAGTTATTTAAGCTCCTGGCTGCCATTCATTTCACCTGTCAATACAAAATGTGCACTGGCACACAGCCAGTAAATAGAGAGACAAGGCATTGAATTACAACCCAGTATTTTCTAATGATTTTGGAGCTGAGAGCATCTGCTCTGAGGGATTTATAACAATGCACCACCTAAACAGTAGGTCTGACACAGAGTAGACCAACTGTTAACTGTATTCTTCACAGCCGTTCTTTGAATTCCAGTTGTGGCACACTGTTTGATTAACGTGGTTCAGTATTGTAAGTATTAATTAAAATCAAAGCAAAAGCATATTCTTAGGTCAGATATCTGTGTGTGTTAACTCTGCAAAGCTTTGTGTACTGGCTACCTCAACCCACCAAGGTGAGGTCCATATGGGATCATTCCAAATGAGACCTCAGATGGCTTAACCTGATACGTTTTTGTCATAGATGTGGGAGATCTGAGTCCAGGTTTCCAGCCTTAACCTTGTTGAAAAACCATGAACTTACACATAGTATATCTTCTTCTGCGTGGAAGAACAGCTGCTCTGTAAGTCTTGCTCCTCAGATCTTACCAGAGCTGGATAGGTGGTGGTTGAGTTCATCTTTCCAGTCCCCCTTAGCACATTTAGGCTGTGTGGAGCCCAGGGGTGCTGGTACCAGGAGGACTTGGAGAATTCAGCCTCCACAGTAGCCCCTGAACCCTCTTCCTCTGCTTTGTTGACGGCCTCACTCATTAATATTAGATAATATGTTGTGGCCTTGCATAAAAACTTCCTTGCTTTTTTGCAGTTTGAAATATTGTCCATCTACTTACATTTTCCTATGCTGTACCTTTTTATTTTGTGTGTTGCTATTTTATGTGTTTATTGTCACTACAAACAAGCCTGCTGTTGTTCTCCTTTTACTGTCTCTGCAAAATTAACTTGGGCTTGCATGGTTTGTGACAGGCCTTTGAATTTTGGTATTGGCTGTGCATTATTAATATCCCCAAGGCTTTTGTTGTTCTGGATTTTTTTTGAACATGACCTTACTCACTTCATAGTGATGTTCATCACTTTGTTTTTTGTTTTTCCTTCTGAGAGTTCTTAGGGTTGTGAACTTCTTGAAATAAGGATGATGGAAGAGAAAGGTGTCTCTCCATATTTGCAGAACAGTTATGTTATTGTTTTCCTATATATAATTCCAAAATAAGTACTCAAAGTTGTAAATCTCCAATAACATCATGTCTATTAAAGTTATGAAGATGTGGTTTGTTACTGTAAGTATTTAATTAATAGTGAAGTAATCACAAATTAACATACATAGAGTGTTCTGTATTTCTCCCTCTCCTGTCAGTGGCCAGGGAAGCAGTAGAATGAGATTTACTGAATTTGAGGAATAAGTGGTTAGAATTGTTGTTTATTTAATCCACATCTCAGTGTCTGCTTTTAGCAGAAGTAAGAATTACCTGCAGCTTGCACTCAGTTATCTCCTTTGGGAGGAAAAAGCCATGGCAAAGCTTGGAGCACCCTGCAGTGTGGGCAGTTTGGACTGCCCACATTTTTTCAATATTTAAAAGTTGGAATTAATTGGAACTGCATTAATTTTATGATGTTGCCAGAACTGATGAGGTGTTCAGAAGGTGTGTGGGTGTGCCACTTGGGGCTGTGGTGTAGTGGCGGCCTCGGCAGTGCCGGGTTGACGGTCGGCCTCGATGGTCTTGGAGGGCCTTTCCAAGCGAAATGACTCTGTGATTCTGTAATTTGAGGGCAAATCAATAGCTATTGATTATGGCACAGCCCATCAGTGAGGAACAAACCCAGGGACATTAGAGGTGCTCTGTGTTCACAGGAGGGATCTTTCTGGCACGATGGCCTCAGCCGATGCTTCTGCTTGCTGAGCATCGCGACTTTGGACTTGGCAGTTTCAAAGTTCAATTACCTCCAGCTCATACCAGACTAAAATAGCTGAAATAATTGTACTCCTGCAGACACATTTCAAACAAGAAATCTTGTAGGAAGATTATTTACCAATTTGACAGACTAATTATAAGCAAGTCAATTAGATCCTTGACCTATTTCTGCGGAGCGACGCAAACGTTACTTGCACTGTACAAAATGTGCTGGAAAACTTTAGTTGTCAAAGTTTTAGCTGAAAATTTTTAGGGAAAGATCAGCTCGCAGGTTATTTACATGGAACAAAAAGAGCATCCTCTGACAGCTGACGTGGCTCAGGATCAGTTCAGTTGGCAATGAGGGGAGTACTAGAGAATTCCTGCTTTTTTTTTCCTCAGGAGTTACTCTGTGTTTCTGAGATAGCAAAATTTTACCCTGTTTTTTAAACAGCATTTTCTTCCCCGAGTTCCCTGCAACAACTCAGTGGAAAGAATACATCAAAAATGAAAGGAATAACATTAATGTGAATACCTCTCATCTTAGAAAGCACCAGGAGTTCCCCATTAGTATGTAGATCTCATTCCAAGGGAAATGAAAATTTACTGAAGAAATCTTCTTTGACCCAGTCAAATCTCATGTGAACCAAACCTGAATATACTATATCACCCACTCAGCTGTGTTTTCAATGAGCCTTTTCAGTGTCTTGAGAGGAACTAGAGTGGGAAGAGGAAATGGGGGGAAAGGGAGAACAGGGTCCTACACATGTCCTGAATTTCCTTTTTTTTTTTTTTCTGTGCAGTTCTGTATAAGAGCTTCATCTTAGGGCAGGGTGGGAAGGGAGTTTCAATCCCCTTAATCGCAATTAACACCTACAGATAAAATATTTTGCCTTTATTGACTGATTACTTTGAGTAATTAGAATGAAGGTCACCACGTGTAAACGGGTGGAGATGCGATGAGCCTCTGGCTTCACTGTTTAATGTGGGTCCAGGAGGGGGAAAGAGGTTGGAAGTGCTGGGACAGCAGGGATCCTCCCTCCTTCCTCTCTGTCCTGGGGATGCAGCACTGGGGTGTTTCCTGGTTGTGCTGGTGTGTGCCTCTGGAATCCCCCTGCCACGCACTGGTGTCCCAGCAGGACGTGCCTGTGGGGGGCATCGAGCTCAGTGAAGCACCAGCAGTAAAATAACATCAACATCCATTGACTTGGTGACAGATTTGATTCATTTTCTCCTGGAGCCCCAAGCAGAGCAGCAGGCAGTTTCCTAGGCACAGCAACATGACATTTATATGATCCATGTGACCACATGATTAGCTATATAATTTATTGCCTCATTTCCCTAAATGCGGTATTGTGAACAGCAACCAATTAAAATAATCAGAAACACTGGGCTGGTATGAAGGAACAACAAATCCATCGTGAGGGTTTAGTTGCTGGTAGATTTTTAGACTTGTCTGACTTTAATAATAGTGCTATAGAATATTCTCATTACCAAGTTATTTTATGGCAGAGCAGTTATGTGGCTTTTGCTTGCTTGGTGGGATTTTCCATATGAAGAAAAGCAAAGACAATCCACTTTTCCTCCTTTTAGAGTATTTTCCTAATAGTTGGAAGATTTGAAAAGATGGCTGAAGTGCTGAGTTGTTGTTTGAGTGTTTATATATAGTTTAATGAGAGTGTAGCCAGTGTCCTGAGAATACTGTCTGCGTTGTCATCTCATAACTGCTCCCTTCAGGGTTAGTCTTCAAACTTCTTTTTTGGTTTGTAAACATCTCGTTGTTCCTCGCAACTATTGGTACTGTCTGATTTTCTTTGTTCTTCTAACAAGTCTTTCCATTCTTATCTCTTTGCTTTCACCCCTCCTCCTGTCATGGCCTTGATGCTTTGGTTACTCCTTGGAATCAGCCTCATGTATTCCAACTCCCATGCCATGGCCATGGCTCCCAGGCCACCACTGCATCCCTGCTATCAAGGAATTTTTAGAGTAACTCAGCTAAATATGCACGAAATCTTCGCCTCTCTCAGCTATATAGGACATATCCCTAATGGGTTTTTACAAAAATCTGCCTGTGTTTGTGCATTTATTTATTCACTTTGGGTTAGAGCTCAAGGCTTAACAGCTGCTGAAAAACTGACATCTTGAATCATTAAAATGGGAAGAAAAAAACCCCATTTAAAAATCTGGGGTGAACCCTATCTCCTCCTTTTAGTTCTCTCTGGCAAGTGTAGTCTGAAAATAAGTGTTAGTCAGGCACTATGGGGTTTTTGTTTGGTTCTCTCTTTTTCTCTTTTTTTTTTTTTTAACTCCTACCCTCCAGACTAACACCACCATCCCCCGTCTGCTCCCAAAGATCCAGTAAGTAGGTCATTTACCATCTTTTTGCAGACACAGAACATCCAGGGAATAAATCTCAGGCTTCTGTCCAGTTTAAAAACTATTTATTCCGCGTTATAAGTCGTGGAATATTTCTATGGAGAAATTCATATGAGCTCTATAACTTTTATTTCATTACAGCCTGAGGTTTATGGTTGTAGGGGATAAGACTTAACAACCTAAATCTGTTTCTTTCCTGACTAATAACAGATGGAGCTAAATTTGCAAACACATTTTCGAAGCACGAAGCTGTGCAGGTTTGCAGGAGCAAACTCTGAACACGCTCCTAGAATTGGGCACTGATTTTCATGTGTGATGTGAGGTGTTCAAGGCCAGCCTGGAGGGGGCTCTGAGCTACTTGGGCTAGTGGGAGGTGTCCCTGCCTACAGCAGGGGGTGGGACGGGATGAGCTTTGAAGCCCCTTCCCATCCAAAGCATTCCAGGATCCTGTGAAATCACATCTGTGCTCTGCTGCGTGATGTGCCACCTTCTCCCCACAGCACACACATAAAAGCAGTAGCTGGCTCTCTTGCCATATTGCTTCCTCTGCTGCTGACCTTTGCTGTGAACATATTTCCATATTTTGGATGCTTGCCTGTCACTGGTTATATTCTCTGTGCACATATTCAGTGTGGAGTTGCAGAAGGAGCTGAGCTTGCTGGGTTCTTACTCACAAAATTGCCCAATAACCTTTAATAGGTGTGTCACATGTTAATTGCTAAAGGGTTGAGAATCTTCCCTCACTAACTTAAGGAAGTTCTTCTCTTTTCTGCATGAGTAAAATATGCTTTGAAACCCCTTTAGTGGTGGGCCTGATTTGGCCTGGTTTTTTAAACAGGAGTTCCTTCCAATGAAGTTCAAGGCTGTCTTGGAAAACCTGAGTGTGTAACCCTCGTTTGCTTGGTCAGGGGTTTCCAGAAATCAAGTATAAGTGCACACTAATTCTCTTTTTAAAAAATCTCTGAACCTGTTAGTTACAGTGACTTAGAAGTCAAGAACCATTGCCAATTCTTTGTCCTGTATCTGTGAACAACAGCAGATATTATAGAGTAGAAGAATTAACTTCTTGCTCTCAGAGAATGTACGTCAAAATAACCATTCAGGAGTTTGGTGCAAGCTTCTCACAGCTTGGGACCTTGTGCCATAGATGGATTTGTTATTTTTAACATAGTGCTCCATTCAAACTAGCAAAAAAAAAATCTATGGGTGTGCATGGAGTGGGTGAGGAGCAATAATAGCTCTGATGCTGGACAAAGACACTCTGTTTAAAAAAAAAACCAACAAAAAACAACAGCAAAAAAGAAAGAATAGGGCCAAAAATAGAGCGAAGAAATGGAGATTGGATGAGGCATCCCCTAATTACTATTGGATCTAACAGAAAAAAGACTCCATTCTATAGTACTGTGACAAACAATGTTGAGATATCCAAAAGGGCAGATTTAAACTGTGCAATTGTGGCTTTCCTGCTGCTTGAGTTTATGGAGTTGCAAGCATGATGTTCTTTTAGCACCCTTTTTTTCCCCCCCGTGACATGAGCGAGTTTGTTTAATGCACCATATGCTGCTGATGGAGAGCTCCTAACGTTTTCTCACCTTGAAAACCAGAGCTTTATAAGGAGATTATTGAAAGTGAGGAGGATAAATTGTATTGGGTGGATGGTGGCAGCCTCAGCTGTCTTTTTGTTTATTAAAAGCACTTCTAAAACGTTAAAAAAGGGAAATTTGCCATGTTTAAGATGGAATCTTTTAAAAATATCTCTTTTCACCTATTCAGAATGGAAATGACCTGAATAAATTATGTAAGGGCTCTTCACATGGGGGTTCTGGCTCGGCTCCATCAAAGTGACATAACTGTGAAAGGTTGTCAATTGGCATTTCTTTGGTCTCAGGGAAAAAAATAAAAAAAAAGAGAGTAAAAAGCTTGTGTGTATAAATTGGATACTGCAATTTATGCAGCCCTGGCTTTGATTGCAGAATACATTAAGCCCAGTGGTTAACATGATATGCTCTGTGGAATCTGTTCTGTGGCTGGCTTAAATTGCAAATACAACAAGCTGGCAACTGACCCGGAGCACTGATATTTCTAACATTTCCCAGTTGTTACCTGGACTCCATTTTGGAGCAGAAAACAACACAAGGAGATGTCCAGTGTTTGGTCAGAGCACCTGCAGCCGCGGGACTCTGCTGCTCGCTCTGTGCTGTGGGAGGAGATCTGCAGCCAGGGCTCGCAGGCAACTGCTGAGAAGAAATCTGTGTCAGCTGTGATTTTTCCTTTTCTAGGCTAGAAAGCAAAATAATCAGCTAAATATAGCACACTTGAAAGGGCCCAACAAAATCTGGCCAAGTAAATATAACATGGTTGGGCTTCTTCGCAACGCCACGTCTTGCATCTTCCCAGGGTCCCTCTGAAGAGAAACAGGCAGGAAATGGAGAAGTAAAGGAAGAGCAAAGCTGATACTTATCAAATTCTCTGCATGTTAGCTGAGCATCTGGCAGAATTCTGCTTATTTTGCAACTGGTAATAAGTAGCAAAACTGAAATGTCGAGCCTAATCTCCATTTTATTCACGTCTGTTGAGGTCAAACCAGTGGGATTCTGGAAAGGGGATGGAAGTTGCCCCTGGTCCATGTTGGAATGGGGTCGAGATCAGGATCTTTGCAAACAGCTGTTGTCCTCCCGCAGTGTTTCCTGCAAATGGCAGATTTTGTGGTGTCAAACTAGGGGTACTTCTTATTACAGCAGGGATCTTTGAGAGGATTCTGTTCAGAAAGGGAACCAGGAATTTATCAGGAGCTTTCTAGTCTAGGAACACTGAATAACCTCACTGAGTGACAGTCTTTTATTCCACATTTGTAGTGTGAATGTATTTTGCTCCCTGATCTTAGTTTAAACTTGTAATTTACTGTAGCAATCAAATAAATGCATCCTGACATTGAGAACCTACTCACCTGAAAATTGCCATTCTCTGGCTTTTGCAGATTGAGCTAAGGAGACCTAAATCACATTTCTTTGGCTCTCTTTATTTCAGAATGTGCAGTCAGGTTGTGTTTCCTGTTCGTTTGCCTGCATCTTGCAAACTTTCCCTTTCCTGCACCTTATCCAGAGGCCAAACTTGCTTTCCTCGTCCTCCCAGTTGCAAATCACACTTGCTACTGGTGTGGCAGGTTGGTACCTGTGGGGAAGGCACTCCAGGTACCAACTCCTGCTGCCCTGATGCTTCTGCTGGTGGTTGGTGGGGTTTTAGAAATGAGGTTACTCAGCTTAGCCTTGGAGGGAACCAGGGAGTGCTGGGGATGGAGAGTTAGGAGTGGTTGCTAAGAATATCGGATCAGCCGGGATCACCATGGCAACCGTGTTGCCAGGATGAAAAACTTTCCCTGCAATCAGTGGGAATTCGTAAGTACCAGTGTCTACCTGTGTCACACTGGAAAGTCAGCCTAGATGCTGTGATCCAGAGCAGATCTTTTATTAAATCCCTGGGGATTCGTGTGTTCTATTTGCTAAGCAGGCTGGTCCAGAGGGGAAAGAAAGCATCTGTGTGAAGTCAGGGAGTGCTTGAGGGGCCAGGTCAGAGACAGATATTTGCACAGACAACCACAGGAATAATCAGGTTGCATTTGTGTTATCCCTTGGTTTGGTGTTTAAGTTTTTCCTTGCAGGTGATGAGATGAATTAAGTCTCCCATGGTTTTGTCCAAGGGTTGTTTCTAGTGCACATTCCTTCAGGGCCATTTTATGTTCAGTCTCCTTTATTAATGTAACATTGAGAGCTTTGGATTGTGATCATTGGTGGGGGTTATCTAATGACAATAAGCACCCAAAAATAAGCCCTGTTATTTTACTGCTCACCTCAGTTAATTATTCTTACTACAGTTTAATTTCACAGACAAAATACCTTTCAGAATGTCTAAATCTGTGCCTGTGCCAAAGCTGAATTGCTTTTTTTGCGGGGATCTGGTGTTCCACTTTGTAGGCTAAAGTTAGTCCTAGATGACATTTATTAGTGAGTGTCCTGTAGATTAACCAGTGACACTAGTGGCAGAGCATTTCACATCTTGTGATCAGTGTGCTCTGCTACAGTGTGGCAGTGACCACAATTTACTGACACCTTGACAGCTCTCAGAAGTACATTGACATTAAAATTAGCCTCTGATGGCTTTAGATGGGGGGGATGAGTGGATGTGCACAAATTGAAAAGGCACTTTCAGGTCAGAAGGTGATTTGCCTTGTGACATACCTGACATGGATAACAGAGGATCTTAAGTTTAAAGTGAGTGTGTTCATTTTGTGTGGAGTTTTTAATATTCACCTGCCCACGAACAGACCAAATCTTCCCCTTAGCTTCCAGCTCTGCTCTGATGACCATTTAAGACTACCATTGTTTTGAAAAAGGGCTCTCAACTGGGTTACAACTTAAAATTTGCATTACCTGAGAAGTTTTAACATACAAATTAGCAAAAAATTGTTTTTTAAAACAAACTGAGAAAAATAGATCTGTTCTATTTTGATCGAAAAAATGCTAGTGTGATTCTGATTTGGATTATTAATATAATGTTGCCCCAGATATTATGTGCACAAGTATATATGTGTTATATATAATAAGTGTTATATATGCAAGCATGGTATACATTTTAAAGCTGTTAAAATCTAGCATGTTCTCTGCTGATAGCATTCCATCTGAATGCTGTTAATATTTAAATTCAGTTACCACAATTCCTAAGCAAAGTTTTTGTCTCAACAGATTAGAGTTTTCTAAAAAAACCTCAACCACAAACCAAACCCACCCCACGAAACAAAACACCTTTTAACCAGAGAACCTCAAAACAACATGACTGAGTGAACTCTTCAGCCACCTCTCCATATAATGCACCTCTATTTCTACCTCCCACAAAGCAGAAATTTTCATTTTTCAAGGATAATTTATTTTTCTGGAAATGCCCTTTTCAAATTCCACATTGAGAGTGCGTTGATGGAAATCTTACGGGCAAGTGGAGCCTCTCACTCCTCCGACTTCTCCACCAGGCTGGAGGAGACATGGGTGGAACTCCCTGTGGGGTTTCAGTATAACCTCAACTGAAAACAGAGTTGAGCCTGACATTCAAAACTGCTTTTGTTGGTTCTCCCAAGGCCCTGTGTTGTTTGAGGTCTCAAAAACAGCTTTTAGGTTTTAGGTTTTCTTAGTCTTGTGACAGGAAAAGTAGGTGAAGTAATGACTTTGCCTGGGCTTGGTGCTGTTGGGTACATTTAGCTGTTTCAAGCTGTTTCAAGCAGCCTGTGCTGTAGAAATAGTAAAACAAAGGTGGAAGGGCTTGTGGGAGGAATCACATTTAGAGCCTTCTGTTGAAAAAATCACTACCACAATTTATTTGTTCCTTGTATAACACAATTTTTCCTTCATTTGGAGCTCCCCTCAGTCTGCAGTACAGGATTTCCCTGCTGAAAACTAAATGTGTGCTGCTGGGTTACATGGGTTTATCCAAAAGGAATGAATCACAGGCACATGTATGGAGAGATGTTTGGAAAAAATAAACTTATTATTTAATTGTGAGGGGAAAAAACCCACAGGGCTGGTGCAACTACATTTTCCCTTGTTAATTCTGTTCCTATTGACAAATAATTCCTGTCTTCACATTCAAGGCAGCTGTTGGACACAAAACGGATGATGAAATTGTCTTTTTTTTATGTGCATATGAAAGGCCAGTGTTAAAATATTTTCTATGCAATATAGAAAGCTTATGGTGGTTTTCCCTTGGAAACCTTGGGGCTAATTAGGGGGTGGGGGAAAAATGAAGATATGGGGGAAAAATGAAGATATGGTGACTTCTTTGGTGGAGAGATGCTCAGGTTCTTTGTAACTCATACTGGAGGAGCAGAGTTTCTGCTGTGGTTTTGTTTCTTCATTAGACAAGTCATTATTAGAAGGTGCCCTAATGATAAATGAAGAGAGAGTGTAAACGAAACGCTCCCAGGAATTCTTAGTTACCAGGCATTTGCCCAGTCCTGCAGAAAGCTTGTTTTCCCTGAAATCCTGAAATTGAAGAAGCGATGATGTAAGCCCTTCAAAGGCTGGAGAATAAAAGGGGATTTTTTTTCCCCCCCACCCTTTAATGAAAAGAAGCTTTTGTTGGGGAAGGCAGAGCTTGGAGTGTCCTACAGTGTCTGGGAGCAGGAACATGCCATTCCTTTCTCCTCCCGCCACCCCTCCGCCAGGGCTTGGATTTCAGTAGTTCATGCTGCTGCGGAAAGGGCTGAGCTTTCCTCCCAAACTGCACATGGAATTGGTGTGGATGTTCACAGGAACCGTGCATTTCATGTGGGAAAAGAGGGGATGTGAGGGTCCTGCTGGGAGCTGTGGGTCATGCTCTGTGAGGGGAGGGCAGGACCTGCTTTGGTCACTCCTCCCAGAGTTTCCATGTCAAACGCAGAGCTCTGCGGGATCCCACGTGCTGCTCCCGCTGTAATTTCTCTCTCTAGGATACAGTAGAGAAGTGAAGGCACCCAAAGCTAGCATCCAGCATTCCAGAAGTGAGGAAACCCAGCACATTGCTGAAGTTATTCCAGTAATTAAGGATGGGGCTGGGTGTGCTAGGCACTCGTACGGATTTACAACAACAGGCAGCGCTTTTCCTGAAGAATCATCCTAAATAGATGATTCACGCTCAGGGCAACAGAAGGCCTAGAACAAACAAGCTGCAGGAGGGTTGGTAAACACTCCCTGCGTGTTATTCTTAAACACACACATGGATATATTTGGGTTCAGTTCAGTGAAAAGGGAAACACGAGGAAACAGAATGAGGGGAAGAAGGGGAGAGTTTGTAGGGGGGAAAAAACCATACACAAGACCAGAGGCGTTAAGCAAAAGTCAAAACACTTTTAATGACAAACCTAGGGAGGAATTGCAGCAAACAACAGGGTGCTATCCCTGTGGAATTCTCTAGAGCTGCCTCTGTGGCCCCTTCTCCGAGAGAATTTATTTAACTTGAGCCTTCCCACTCTTTTCTGGAGGCCATGCTTTCAAAATTCATGGGGCTCGTGGAAGCGTGGTAGGGAACAACAGCGGATCTGGACTGACCCTTCCAAGTCTCTGTGTGTTAGTGTGAACTGTAGGTATCCTGAGGTCAGCAGACCTCAGGTTTTCCTCTGCCTTCAGTGGAGTGATGCCTGCTGGAAGGATATTTTCTTTCAGGAGTTCTTATATTTGCTGAATTTTGCAATCCCTGGAGCCGTTCTTCCTTAAAACACTGATCTTCTGATCAGCTTGACCTGTGCAGCTGTGGGCAGGGAGGCAGATCTGGTTCATGTTCTGAAGTGCTGTTTATTGACTGGGGAGAGCAACAGCAGAAAGCATCTCTGGAGGGAAGGGGTCCTGTTAAAATACAGAGCTGGATGTGGCAGAACTGCCTTGTCAGTGTTTTCTGTGGGAATTCATGCCAGCCTCTAATAACAGCAGTAATAGCTCAGTCTTTGATGTGGTTAAACTACTGTGTGTTAAAATGAGCCAGAAATATGTAGTGGTAATACTTTTATCTGGATTTAAGATCCTTGTCCTTGAGGTGTTCTTAATGAAAGGACTCGAAGCCTAATTTTCCTCTTGTGTTGAACACCAGTCCTTTGCTGAACACTTTGCTGAGCTCTTATAACTTATGAAATCACGTACAACAGGTATGAAAATGCAGATGTGCCTTCATCTCTGATGGATTCGACAGACTACACTCAGCTGTGGGGATTGCTTGAAAAAGAGGAAATAAAACCCTTCACCAAGGCAATGTTTAGTGTTGTTGTGCCCCCAAATGAACTTGGTTTAAATATACACTGTGTAAATTGAACACTTTTACTCCTATATTATAAGCCCTGTGTGAGATTATTGGGTTTTGCCTGTTGATGTTAATGTGCAAGCGGAGTAATGCAACACTGTGGGGTTAAAACTCAAGCTGGTTTTTTGTTTTAAAAATGAAATAAGCCCAATTCTATGTCAGGAAATGGTGTTTACCAGTTGCCTTTCACCAGTTTTCACCATTCCTGTATTCCATTCAGAGAAGATATCCAGGTTTTCATGCTGCAAACCTTTCCACGAAACTGAGAAACAGAGAGAGATACAAAACTGACTTTTTGCATTTCTCACATGTTCTCAAAACACAGAGTGTTTTTCGAAAATCACAAATACTGCAGGGAAGGAACAAAATCTCGTTACCGAGTGAAAAATGAATGAAAGCTTTTCTGCTGGAACAAAATCTGCATGTTAACCTTTTTAGTTCAGATTAACCTTTTTAGTTTCTTCTCTTCATATTTCACTTACAGTTCTCTACCCGTGTATTTAGAATCTGAAAACAGTCGTGGGCGCCGACACCTCAATAACGTTTGTCTCCTCTGTTAGGAAACAAATGATTTGATAACTGCTGAGGTTTATTTGCAGTGCACTTCTTGCATGGAATTGAAAGCCCTTTTCTTGTACCAGATTTTGGTTCTCATGCTATGTAATAAAAATCAGGAACGTTTGTTGAAACAAAGAGCGAAAAAGCCACGTGAGAGCGTGAGATAAGACGCTGCAGTGAGAAATTCGGCCCAGAGATGAATAAACTGGTCCTGACTCACTGCTGGGGCCAAGAAACCAGTCAGTGAAAAGATGCCTGGAGCCAGTGTTGCGACTGTGGGTCAAACCTTGGTGCTACCTCGGTGCTTTTTTGATGCTTCCCCATGACTAAGGCTCCTTTTCATCCCCGGCGCGGCGGGTTCCATGTTTTGGTGACTGTTGCGCTTTCAAGTCTCTCTCAGACCCTTCAAATGCGAACTTCTGAAATTCATAGTAGGGTTCAAAGTGTGGCAGGGAGAAATACTGCTGAGTGTTCTCTCTGGGAAAGGCTTATCACAGAGGAAATGAAAACCTATGGTTGCCACTGTGTGCCTTGATTTCCGAAACGCCTGCAAACCAGGCTGGTTCTCCTGGAGATAACCGTTCCCAGCTGTTGTTTCACATTCCAACTTTTATAAGTATTTTTACTGGCAACAGGAGATATTTTCAAGTCTTTGCAGGATAAGGCATCCATTTATTTTACAGAAGATGTTCCGTTTATCTTTTCGGATTATTCTGCGTGCGGAAATTCTGTGCATTGTTTCCGGAATGAAAATTAGCAATTATGGTCACAGAGAGTTAAAAATAACCATTTTCCTAAGTGTTCTATTAGCTCTGATGTTTAAATGAGATTGGCTTTCAAAATTGTCTTTGCTATCGTAACGGGTTTTCCAGGAAAGAAATGCTAAAGCCACTTTATACCCCTTCTGTTCTCATTAAGACTCTTGACTTTGGTGCAGAAGGAAAAGAAGCCCTTATTAATATATCTCAGTCATAAAAATGCAACAAAAAACATATGCTAAAAGTATACTGCTTATTTTAGTGCAAGTTTCTCTTTCATATTATAATACAAATTTATTTGCTACCTGTGCCCTGCTTTTTGTTGCACTCACGTATTTCAGGCTTTTTCTCCCCTGATTGCACTTGTTGGTTGTGATCTTGCAAGCAGTGTGTTTATAACCCAGGGTTTAGAGATAAAAGGTCTTTCTTCAGAGTTTAGAATCACTCTAAAATTGGGTTCAAGTCATTTACTGCATCGACTTCATGGTGTCTTATCAATTATGTATGAGGGTAGAACCGTCGTTGGGTTTATTTGCTTTATGTTTTTCTTCCCCTCCATTTCTTTTGTTTCTTTGCACCAGGAGGAGAATTCCTGTTGTGCTTGGACTGACCCCAGCATCTTCCACTCTCTTCTCTCAAGGTCAAGTGTAGCAGAGGTTCTGGGTGGCTGCAGCAGAGGTCCCCGTGCCATGAGGCTCCTCAGGTGGTGGCCTTGTTCCCTCCCAGATTCCATTTCTACTGACTTTCCAAGAGGGAATTTTCAATCCACTGTCAAATACGGCCAGAAATGCAGCAGAAAAGTTACTATCCCAAAGTCACGTTTAAAGAGAAGTTGACAGTAATGCAGGGTTCAACAGGAAGATGCTTGTTTTTTTAACTACTACTGTTTTTTAAACTGAGGTGAGCTCCTGGTGCACAGCAGAGGTGTCTCCCCTCCCTTTGCACCCCGTTCCTATTTTGTACAAGAAGGAGAACATTTCTCCCCCTTCCCAAAATGATCAGATGTAGTGAGTTAGGTTTGTCCTATCTGTGTGGGCAGCAATCACACCAATGCAGCTTCTGGGGAGAGCATGTACTGAGGAAGATGATGTGAAAATCATCTCCAGGTGCTGTCTGGGGGGGGCTCTGGACCCCACTGCCTCCCCAAATCCAGCTGTGGGGTGTCCCATACGTCCCCTCAGGCTTGGCTCTGGAGTAAACAGCACTCCAGAGACTGTCCTTGCTCTTCACTGCCAGAGTTTCCCTATTGAGACAGGGAGTTAAAAATAAATGCGTTCACTGCTTTATATGCTTTGGCATAGGATACTATAAACAGCAAAATTATTCTAAGATCAAATGTATTTGGGCTGCTCACAGTATGGCATGTGAAGGAAAGACCTATTTTAAGGCAGAAGAATAGACAGTGGAGCCATTTTCCTTGAAAACTTCGGGGTTTTTGCAGTTGGTAGAATGATTCATCCTGTTACTCACCGTGGGAGTGTTAATTGTCAAATGGTAAGAGAAGTGCCACCTCCTTAAGGTGAATCCAAGAGAGTGAGGCTGGTACATGCAAAGTACTGGGAATTTCTTTGGGGGAAGTGTCAGCTATAAAAGATGGTCTCTTCCAGTGTGTTTCCAAAATGCAGCTCTGTGTTGGGCAGCACGTTGTTGAACAGATGTTTTTACTTTTACATCATTGGTTTGATTATTAAATATCACTTGCTTGTTTAATTGTTATATCAAGTCCTGCCTATCCAGTGCAACTTTAGAAAGCATGAGCAGCATTTGTTTCATGCACATGTAAGAATTCTGACCTAAAAATGTTTACACTTCAGGGGTGATTAAATCAAGGTAAAAAACTACACAGAAATGATTTTTTCATCGCTTTACACTGTAATTTGCAGGACAGGCAAACTTACAGGCTGCTGTAGGAGGTAACTTTATAATTCCCCTCCCTCCAGCTTGCATTTTCAGATCATCACAATACAGAAAAGCACTTAAATGTGATTAAATGCTTGACTGAATTAAAACTTCCCTGATTGTGGTGCTTGGCTGAGGGCAGAGCAAAAGGGTCATCTGAAACTTGGGGCACTCTCAGGGACCTGTGGATGATGACCAAGGCACATCCACCAAAAATCCTACCACAGCCTTGGCCTGAGCTTGTCTTCAGTCCAGCACTGAGGACCTGAACATCTCTGTGCACCAGCTGCCTTATCTGAACACAAAGAGAACACCTTATAACTTCTATTTTCCCCCTAATATTGTGAAAGTGGTTATTTTAAAAATCTTTTTTTACGAAGTACAATAACTGTGGGTGAAAATAAAAAGGAAGCCCTTTTGATTTTTTTTTTTTTAATGTGTATTTCATTAAGTACATGTTGGTACAGTTCCAAGGAGAATATTTTCTAACAAGATGGGTTTTCAGTAGAAGAATGTCAGCTTGACGTGCCAAAGTGTTCTTTTACAGTTAGGGAAGAACAAATTCTTTGTTAAATGTTACTCCAGTTTTTGTTGCTAAATATATAGACACGCAGTTTTTCTCTGGAAGTTGGAGGAAGTGTGGGGTTTTTTTTCCACTCAAGGCAAGAAACTGTCCCAGATATTTGACTCGAAAATGGAACACTGTGGCAGGAAAAGATTGGGGTGCAGGGAGATGCCAGTATAGGGCAGGCAGAGAATGGGAAGCTTTTTAGGGGAGAGGCAGCGTTCAAGGTCGTGCTATTTTGTGGTGCATCCGTGGGCCTGTAGAAACAGGACTGTGGAGTAGCTTGAAGGATTCTGTCAAGGAATAGTAGTCATAATAATCACTGTGAATAAAATAAAAGCAGTAAAATCTTAGAGAAGATGAAGTGACTTAGCAGAAGGTCCCCGCTGCTGAGCAGGGCTCAGTGCTGTCAGTGGCCACTGTGAGTGAATCGTTTCCTTGGCTTGGGGGTGCACAGAGAGCTCTGCTGTGTCCTGTGCTCATGGTTCTGCCTGGAGTACACCAAATATGAGATGTGTTTGGGGTTGGGGTGTGGAGTTGAGCAGTTGGGTACAGCGGCTTCAGAGCCACTCCTGGGGTGTCAGGGATTGGCTTGGTGATGCTTGATGAAAGCCAAGGAGCTGCTGTGTCGGGATTAAGTCAGAAGAGCTCGCAATTCCTCATCTTGTCCATGGAATATATGTTTTCAGCTAATTAACCTTTTCTTTCTGAAGTAATTCTTGCAAGCCCTTTCCAGTTTTCAGCAAGTTTCTAATGAGGGGTTTGGGATCGTGTTACCTGAGAGATGAGATCGCTGGAAACAGCAGTGTCTGTCAGATCAGAAAATCTCCCTCTCTGATCCTCCTGTATTTGAGTTCTTTCTCATTTTTTATAGATGTCTGCACTTAAAAACTACACTGAGAGGAGTTAACAGAGAGTGCAGACTTAGGAGATGCTTTTGCAACCTCTCATTGACCCAGTCATGTCTGTACATCACGATCCAGGCTTCAATGACACATGCCCCTAATACTTTTTCCACCGGCCTCCTCTGCATTCGATACACAAATTAAAGATACACGTTTAATGACCAGCTGTTCCAGAGGTTCTTTCCTGCTCATTGCTTGATTTGTGCCCCCAGGCCTTATTTACAACATGTTGTTTAAACATCCCTTTGAAGGCAGAATTATTAGTCCCTCGGGGGCTCATCCATCGTGCTCATCAAAGTCAGAGCCAGTGTGTGGAAAATAATTAATTCATTTTCATTATGTTTCTCTTAAGTGGAGAGACACAGTTATTCCTGTTCCATGGATGGGATGCTGAAAGACGGGGATATAAATAATATTCAGTAGTTTTTCATTACGTTTGGACCCTTAGTTGATGAAAACAGGGAGTTCTGTTTTTCCAAGTTAGTGTATTCCATCTTGCTGATCCCCTCTTGACTTTGATTATCCCTTAGGGTTTTTATCCCTTGGAAGAAAAGACCCCAAGGTGGCTGATGAGCATCCGGAAAGCGAGAAACTTTGCAGTGAACAGCTTGTTTTGAAGCACCTGTCTTGCATGAAGCATGAGGAGGGGCCAGCTGGAGCAGCATGAGTGCTGTTATCTGCTGTGATGAGCTGCCCTGGCTGTGCAGGCACTGTTCTGGTCCTTGTCCTACATCGTGTCTCCCAATTCCTCTCAATCCATCTGCAGATCACATACCAGATGCCCTCTCTCTGTAGCTCCTGTTCTGAATTCCTACATTCAGTCCTGGTTCTGCTTCCCTGGTGTTGGCCGTCTCATTGCCCTTTTTTGTGCACTTTGGAGACAGGAAACCTATAATAACTGAACTCTTTCAGGTGAACATTTCAAGTTCATCTTGAGATAGCATCAAAAACATCAAATCCAAGAGGTGGAAGTTCGATCAGAATATTTTACAGGGGAAAGAAAACACTACCTGGCGAGAAAAGGTTGTATATAAAAATCATTACTAGCAGCTACACCTGTAGTAATTTCAACTTGAGCGTCTGGCAAGAAAAAAATAAATTGTTTTGCTACATTCTGCTGAAAATATGACACGTTTCTCTTGCAGTGTGTGCATGCTGAATGATACAAATACTGTATTTTGTAAAACCCGTGACACAAACCTTTATTCTAATTTTCCTTTCTGTTATCACTGATTTCCCATTTAATTTCTGGTAGCCTTTGCTTTGCCAGGTGAATGCAAAAACCCACCCCCTTCAACTCCTTTGCCCCCCAAATAAACCATAAATTAACAGTTATCTGCAGAATAATAATTGAAGGCATAAGAGGAGAATGCTTTGAGCTCAGAAGTCTCCATGGCAAGTGTCTGGTTACTATAGCAATCGCCACGGAGCACGTGACCGGCATGAGAATTGCAGGGGGGGGACTTCAGAGCCTTTTCTCTTGCCTGAGTTTGATGTCTTCTCCACAGAGGTGTCACGTGAGGTCACATCCCCTCAATCCCCATCCCAGGTGGATGGATAACGCAGGCAACCAATTTGCGGCTCCCACCGGGCAGGAAATGCCGCGTGTTCGGCTCCCGGGTTTTCCTTTGCTTGGTGTGAGGGGCAGGAATTCCTCCTCCCCGCTCTGACATGTTTTGAAATCTGTATTTTGGCTGTCAGTTTAGATGGGAAATGGTTGCTGTGGACGTGTTCGGTGGGGCACTTTGAACTACACAGTCAACCACGCTTGTAAAACTTGGCTGATATTTTAATTTAACAGAGTAGAATCGCAGCAACTAAGAGGTGTGAATATTGAGGGACAAAGTAACTCAGTGTTGTGTTAAAATAACCCACTGTTTTTAAAGTTAATTCTTTGTTTAGACATTTATTTTGTTTGTCTGGTAACTGTGATGGCTTGATTTCAATAACAAGGGAAAAAAAGTAGAAAAATCCCTTTCTAGAAACAGAAAGAAGGCAAATTTGCATTGTGCATTACTTAATTTTGAGAGGATATTTGGATAGTCTCCAATTCGCTCCAGCATACAGCAGCGCTGATTTGACTTCCATCAGTGTTTAAAGGCTGTTGAGAATGCTATTTGAAAAACCTTAAATATTGATAGTTCCTTGCCACTTCCATGGAATGACACTTTTCCAGAGGACAGAAGCAAGAAGGAATAGAGCCAAGTGATTAAATATATATATATATTTGAGACACAAGCTGCTGACAGCATGAAACTCAGCTGTTAAATTGTCATGATTTGGAAGTTTTTACCTTTGAAAGGAGACCCTTTTCTGTGGTCCACGTTTTCAAGTATGACTGTACATTGTCAGCTGTGTCATGTCTGATGACGAGGGGGTTACTACCTCCTGTTGCTTTACACCAAGGGCACTCGGAGAGGCATCGTCTTTGTTTTGAGGTTGCTACCAGCAACAGAAACTCCTCTGAGGAGATGAGTCACCCAAGTGTGTTCACCACAGCAATATCTGCTCTCTTTCTGCTGGGTGCAAACCAGAGATGTGAGGTGTTGTGCCGGTGTTGAGGGTCCATGCCCAGAGCCCCCCTTGGAGCTGGTGCAGGGAGAAGGGCTTGGCTGCTCCTGCTTTCCGGGGCTCAGGTGCAGAACTCAGGGACAAGGAGTAAAACGTAGCTTGGGAATCCTTATTTATTGTATTCTTGTTGGTTTTCCTTTTCAAGCGTGATTTATGGAAAGAATGGAAGGACACATCGCATGTGTTTCTTGGAAGATGGCTTTGTGTTTCTCAGCTGTCCTCCTGTCCTGAGAGAGATTAATTGCGAGGTCAGTCACGGCTGTGGAACAGAAATCCAGATGAAGGAAAGATCACTTTGTTGTGCGTTTTAGATGCAAATTCTGTGACATTCCGGTACTTAAACACAGCAGGTTATTTTTCTACAAGGACACGTAGTGTTAGGTCAGGTTTTAGGAAGAAATCCTTCCTAAAGGAAGGCCCTGGCCCAGGTTGCCCAGAGGAGCAGTGGCTGCCCCGTCCCTGGAAGTGTTCCAGGTCAGATTGGATGGGGCTTGGAGCAACCTGGGATAGTGGAAGGTGTCCCTGTCCATGGCAGGGAGATGGGAAAGAGGTTGTCTTCAGGGTTCCTTCCAATCCAAACCACTCTGTGATATTTAATGGAAAGCTATGACACATGGTTGGAGGAATCTGCTTATTAGGATTTTGTGTTTGTCCTTTATACATTGAGAAGGGAATAAATAGGGAACACACACACACATATATATATGATGATATCTATTATTTAACTTTGTTTTATCATCATAAAAATAATTTATTCAGACTTCTTGATATGTTTTAATAAATTTTTGAAATAAGTAAATAGATGCACAGTTTAACTCTATGCTGTTACAGCTTGGTTTAACGACTCAATGGTAAACCAGAGACAGCTTTTTTCATCCCCCTCTGCTTGGCTCTATTGTTCCTGTCTTATCAGGGAGGGCCAGATGGAAGCTGAGGGTTCAGCTGAAGGTAACCAGCAGAAACTCCTGTAGGGGTGGGTCGATAAAATCCCAGCTGATTATCTGTGGCACTGCTGAGCAGATACTGAGCACTTGCCACACATGACATTTGCAGGGGGTTGTATAATAAGCATTGAAGCCACTGACAGAATATAGCTGTGTCCATTTTAAGAATGACAATATTTGCAATTAGCTCAGCTGGAATAGCTGAGTATTTTAATGCCTTTAACCTCTGGGATGCAACAAATACAGTGTTTGTTTTGGTGGAGAGGGGTCTCTGGAGATCATCCAGTCCAGTCCCTATCTCGGATCAGGGTCAGCCAGGACAGGTTGCTGGGGGCCATGGCCAGTCATGTTTTGAGTATATCTAAGAATGGGAATTCATAGTCTAGCTAGGTGATCTGTTCCTTTACCTTTAAAGTGATTTTTTTTTTTTTAAAGTATAAATAGAATTTCTTGTGTTTCAGTTCGTGCATATTGTTTCCACTGGGCGCCACAGAGAAAAGCCTGTCTGAGGTTCTTTACTGTCTCCCATGGATAAGATCCCCCTGAGCCTTCAGTTTCCAAACTGTGGCTCGTGGAAATGTTCTGACTTGCTGACAGTCTTGTTTTATTTTTTATTTTTATTTTTTTACCTTTTTTTGAGAAAGTATAGGCAGTGTGGGTGCAGACTCTGAAGTAAGGTCAAGGTGAAAGAAAGAAGTTCTAGTTGAACTAGAGGATGAGGTTCTAAGTTTTGTTGTTTGTTCCAATGGTGGGAATTAACACATCTTACTGGACCTGCTGCTGTTAAATTCAGTGGGAGTAGAGCTGGCCTTGTAGGATTAAAATGCCTACGTGAATAAATTGGGGAGTGAGGGTCCTGGGGCTGGAAAACACCCAAGCAAAACTCAGTAAGGAAACCCTTCTTACTGTCCACGCTTACCACATTAAAGGGATTCCTCTAATACTGCTGATGTGCTGCAGGAAGCTTCTGGGAATGCTTGTGGAGAGGGGATGGGCCAGCACGTTGCTGAAGAGCTTTCAGGGAGCTGCTTGCACACTTCTATGTCATTTGTTTTTGGCTCTGGAAAGAAAATTGAAGCCGGGGTGGAATCCCCTGGATCAAAGTGTATGAAGGGAGGTGACTGCACACTTGTTAACCTGGTTGTTCCACTGGAATGTGCTTCAGATGTTGGGGGGGATTAAGGCACTTGATCTAAGCACCTGGATTTAGGTGTAACGAATACAGCCTGGAAACAACATAACCAAGGGGGGATATATCTGTGGGAATTCCACACACTGATCTACCTGCTCACCTGAGCCCTCCTTCATGGGAGTTGCCCATGATGAATTACCAGCCACTGATACTGTTCTGTGGGTTAATAGATACGGTTTGGAGATCTGATACCCCTTTTATAAACTGCTGAGGGCTCATCAGGAATGTGACTGCAGCTCTGCTTCAAGCCAGTTAAAAATTACTCCTGTGCAATTCCCCATATATGAGGTTTATGTCTGTGTATTTTTTTTTTCAGCTAATAAATTTTGTGAGGGGAATGCATTATACATCCTGCAGTATTTTTTTTCCTAACTGCTTTAAGTGGTGAGGAATGCCTTCAAGCAGTTTTGAACATTTACGACCCACTGGGGTGTTTGGGCATTTCTGAGGCAGCTTGTGTGTGGTTATTAGGCCTGAATTTGTGCTGTTGTTAGACCTATTGGCAGTTCACAGCAGCTGTGATTCCCTGTGGGGTTGGTTAGGTGTCATGCTGGATTTCTGGGACCGTGGGAAATGTTACTGAGCCGAGAGCATTTGTTTTCTTTGACTACACCTACCACTTCTTGCCAAAGGTGAATGCCCAGGATGTGGGGACAGGAGCTAAGAGCAGTTAAGGTTAATAGGCTTGTCATCCTTCAATAAATTTGTGGACATGAGCTTGTGATGGTTTTGTAGTTGAAATAATTGTCACAATAGGCTTTTCCAGTATTTTGTTTGTGGGCACTGTTCCATCCTATCTTGAATTCCCAGGGAGTGGTGTGACAGTGCAACTCTTGTGCAGTGACAGAAAAGAGGGAAAGATCAGGTGAGAAGTGTGCAGCTTCACCATGGAAATGGAAAACCCTCAAACTGTGTCTTTCTGTGTCACTCCTGCGTCACACCTTCCAGCCTGCACTTAGCCCTGGCTGCCTCCCTGGCTGCTGCCCTTTTGCTGCTCACAGTGACTCCCAGAGAATTCCCCCTTTCACCAGGCATCAAGCCTTCCATCATTAAAGTCTCTCGGGGAAAATCCACTCATTTCCTGGCTGTCATGGATGTCTCCTGCAATCCTGTGTCCTCATCGTTTCCAGCTTGAAGACCAAAGTAAATCCAGAGTTAAAAATGTGGCAGCAGGTCCCATCTCTTTTAGGGACAGAGGGAGAAGTGATGGGTTTGGCCAAGTGAGATACTGTTCTTCATCCCCTTTACACCATTGCCCCATCACCTCTGGGTTTTCAGAACCATCTTGTGTGCTTGAAGTTTTATTCACATTGAGATATATCAGTGATTTTAGTTTTTTAATTGTGCAAGAAATATCGTAAGAAGAAAACACACAGTACATCATCACCATGTACTAGAACAATCTGCCTCAATCCAAGGATCACTTACTGGGAATAAACAAATATCAGGTGAAGACTGTAAAAGGATTGGTTTTCTATGAGAAAGGGCTGGGGAGGGGGAAGAATTTGTGCAAAATTGGACTAAAACGAGAAATGGGAGATGACCTCTCTTTAAAACCAGCATCTGTGTGCAAAGCAAGCTTGTTTGTAAATTAAAAGAATTGCCACATCTCTACAGGTTCAACAGATGAATTCCATGGATGTCTGATGCTGATAACAAATGACTGTTGTATGTCTTCCCCAAAATCCTTGCTGTGACTGTGATTGCAGCTCTAATTATGGCATAACAGATGCAGTGTTGTATAGCACCCGCCTTCTCCAAGATCTGTAGCTCCCCTTGCTTGTACATGAGTTATTTCTCATTTTAGTCTAGAATTTACTACTGCTTGCAGTAACAAAGAAGTCACTCTAAAGTAAGGAAAAAAAAAAAGAAGCAGGATTTCAGATTGTTACACTGCTCACATTGTTGTTGTGCTGCAGATGTTCGTTGTGTTCGCAGCCAGGGCGACTGTGGGAGAGCGAATTCATGCCTCACTGGGTCCTTTCCACTTTCTCCAGCCTCTCCTCTGCTGAGTAAGCAGTTAAAGGGAGTTTTTTCTTTTGTTCCTCTCCCTTTGCTGCTGTTTGAGAAGGAGGGCAAGTTACTTGGCTGTTTTGTTCAGTTGTAAGTGGAATGGTAGAATGTTTTTTCTTTCTCGAGTATTCACCAGAAGAAACAGAAGAATGCATTTGCAATTCTCACATGCATTTACATGTGAATGTTGCTGTGTTGTTCTTCCAAACCAAGGAGGAGGTGATTTATTTTAGTAGTACAAACTAAGCCTTGTGCTGTGTCAATCACGCTGCCATTGTCTGCTTCAGTGCTGGCACTGAATCATCTCTTGGATGTTACAGCTGTGGCCAAACACCTCGTTCCCGTGTGTGCGTTTGGGGACAAGGAGGGGGTGTGAGCTGCACCTCAGGCCACAGGGATGCCTCATCCCTGGAAGCGTTCAAGGCCAGCTTGGACGGGCCTTGGAGCAGCCTGGGATGGTGACAGGTGTTCCTGCCTATGGCTGTGGGTTGCAAAGAGGTGATTTTTCAGGTCTCTTCCAACCCATATTATTTTTTGCTCCTATGATGTGGGATGCCCAGGAAGCACAGGGTGTTCCTTCCCTGGAGCACAGCCAGGCACGGAGGAGCACTGGTGACTTTTTAGGGGCTGGGTGGTTTTTGAGGAACGAGGGCACAACCCAGTCTTGATATAAATACTTTGTTCTGAGCCTCTTTCCTCCACAAATCTCTCTGTTTCTTGGTTCCACTGTTTAAAAGAAAGCAGAATAATAACAAACCCTTGCTCAACGCGCACTTGGTCGGGGCCAGTCTGGCTGACGAAGTAGAAGCGCAAACTGCGCGTTTTCCCATGCGACTTCTGCCTCTGAGAGCTCATTTTGGGCGGAGAGAAAACAACCGGCGACGAGGCACTGACAGCCCAGGGTGTCCGAGGCCAGGGTGGACGGCGCTTGGGAGCATCCCGGTCTCTAGCTGGCAGCAGGTGTGCCCGCCCACGGCAGGGGCGCTTGGAGCCGGCAGGCGGACGAGCTTTGGGAGGGTGTGTTGTCCCAGGCTCAGCACCGGCGGCTCCGGCAGCGCGGGGTGTGCCCATCCCCGCCCCGGCCGCTGTGCCCGCCCCCGGGCCGGCCCCGCCGCTGCCACCCTGGGCTGGGGCTGGGCGCCGAGCCTGCATGGCACACGGCAGTGCCGCTCGCCAGCATGAACGAGGAGGCGGCCCAGAAGAGCGACGGCGGCGAGAAGTGCAACGGGGGCAGCCAGCGCAGGAAGAGACCCAAGAAGGTGGGAGCGGGAGCGGCGCCGGGGGGGAGGGGATGGGGGCCGTGCTCCTGCCCTGCCGGGGCTGCGCGGGCGAGGGGGCTTTTCCCGGTGTTGGGTATCCGTGTGGAATCCATAGCGCTCCGAGCCGGAGGGTGGTTCCTGCGTGTCTGGTTCCGTGGGAGTTGGTGTGGTTGGGCAGGGGGATGCTGCTCGGAGCGGCGCTCCCCGCGCTGCCCTGAAGGAAGCGGGCGGTTTGTTTTTGACAGAAGGTGGTGCTGGCTCGTGTGCTGCCATCCCTGTCCCTTCAGCCTATGCAGACGCGGGTTTACAGACCCTCGGTTTATTTTGCCGGAGGTGTTCCTTAGGTCGTGCTTTAAACAGTCCTGGAGAGATCCATCGCTGGCTGTTGTGCCATCCGCGGTGATGCGGTGATGTTAGTGACAGATAACGGGGTAAAAATGTGAATTGTCCAGCCACACCCAGTTCCCGGGGCACGTTCCCTGTGTGTCCAGTGTCTCTGTCACAAATGGTTGATTTGCAAGGTACAGCGTGCAGTGCCCGCTGCTTCAACCCCCTGCTTGAGGTAATCTCTTTTTAATGGCTTTAATTGCAGGCAGCTATTTATTTCTCTTTGGGCTTTCTCTCCCCCTTAGGAGGGAAGATGTCTGTGGTGCTGCATAATTATGACATAAACGGGTTTACAGTAATTCCCCCCCTCCCCTTCTTTTATGTCAATTGGTGTAACATGGGTTACCCCACTGAAATTTGGGGGGCTGCTTGTGGGCTGAAGAAGAATTTAATCCGTACAAAGTATATTCGCTGACGAATTCCTCAGTCCCTCATTTCGCATAGAATTAGCATTTTAACCAACGCCGTACATGAGCAAGGCAAATTGCTACAAATTGAAATAACAGCCAGACACGTATTCAGGGACTTGTGCAAAGGCTTGGACCTGGTGAGGAAAAGCTCCTTTGCAATAGGTGACACCATTAGGCCCCTCTTTATCATTGAGGGAAGGTTCTGTACCTATAACCATAAAGGCATGACAGAATCCGGTCTAAGCGAGAATTGGAACAAAAACATCCTCACCCCACCCCATTGTGCTTGGAATATTGCCTGGATCTCCACACAGTGGGGGATTTTATATAGCATCTTGGCCTTATATTTAAGCAGAACCGAGTAGGAGAGGGGATATCTGCTTCGTCTCACCTCTGGATTTGGAAGGTTTATTTGTGTGGGTATGGAAGGCTGTGTGAGGGAGCAAAAATCAAATGGTTAAGTGAATACCCGATGTTTTAATTTGACTTTTAGATAACCTGGGAACAGTATCATACTAGGAGAGATGTTTTGAAGATCCAAGGAATCAAAGTGGGTGTTTTTATCACTTTTTTTTAATAATCTATGTATTTGTGGTTTTGTGTTTTCCTGTTGTTTTCCAAGTCAAGTGGCCCAGAGCCTTTCAAGGTTGAACCAATTGCCAAATGAATGCTTGGAAAGCATCTCTTACGTTGAGTCTCCACATTCAGAGTCTTTACAACAGCTGATTCATCTTAATTTTTCAAAAGCATAATAAATGGGTATCTTCTTAAAGTTATCTTTTGCAACCAGGAACTATTAATTAGGCATTTTCAATGGACAAATATTGTTATGGACAAAAATTGTTAATCCCCGATTCTGGATGCAATAGATGTTGGTGGCTCAGTTCTGGTGTTAGATAAGCCCTCATGAGTCTTTACCCTTAACAGCTCCAAGTTTCAATATTCCTTTTAAAATTCTATGAATTAATTTCTGAAAACCTCAAAATAGATAATTTTCTTGATGGGAGAGATACACCTTGGAATAGCCAAGAGTACAAGAATTCCAAATTGAGTTCCTCTGTGTTTTGACTAGGTAGGCACAATTTATTTTGGGAACAGAGGCAAAAGTGCCATGTGCAAGGGCTCCAAAATCCCAAGTAATGTAGCCTGTTTTCAGGTCCTGAACTACTTTTGCAGTAGGAGCTGCATTGCACCAGCCAACGTGCCCTCTATCTGTTCTGCGGAAGTTGATCCCTTTTGTGTGGATAATTAAATATTAATTGAACTGGATGAGTTTGATCTGTGTAGTGGGAGAGGCAGAGAGCAGCTTATCTGGGATACAATGTTCAAGTGGATCTTCTGTATTCCAGGAGGGTGTCCTAGCTGGGAAGCCACACAGGCTTTCCTCTAATTTTCAGCAGGACCCCATTTTTTTTAGTGCATGCACACTTGAAGATAAGAAGGCTTCAGTTTTTAGGAAAGGAAAATAGGAGTTTTCATAAAATGGAGAAAATTACTGCCTACACAAAGCCAAATGTAATCCTCGTGGTGATGGTTATGGCTTTGAGCATTCCTGTGGGTCAGTGGGCTGCCTGAAAAGGCTTGTGAATCCAGTGGTAGGGTTGCATCCAGTTCTCCTGTGGTACTTCTCTTCCATGTGATAACTGGGATGTGACAGAATCTGTGTTCCTGGGAGAAAAATCTGGGTTCATCCAGCTGTAGTATTGGAGAGCCTTTGGGATGCAGAAAAGAACAGAACAGGGTCATTGTGCTGCTGGTGTAACTTCATGGAAACCTGCTGAGAGCAGCACTTGGAGCTGCTCCTCTCATCCTGGTAGCCAGCACTGCTGTTGAAGGAGGAGTACAGCAAGCAATCATAAATTTATAATATACTGTTTTTTTAATGTCTCCTTTTGTCCTTTACCAAGTACATATTGTGATGGGTCCAAGTGCTAAATTCCTAGAATTCCTTTCCAGGATGTTTTTTTCATTCTAGAGTGTTTGAGATGAAAACCAGCTACTGTTGTTTGTCATGTAGGAACTGAAGCTTGTTCTCATATCTAGTACTAAAAGCACTGATGGCAAAGGGTTTTCCAGAAGCCACAGGTTCTTCCTAAACTTACAGGTTCTTCCTAAACTTCCAGGTGGTTGGTGGAGACCAGAGCATTGGTGATTGACTGCAAAAATAATCCATTTTAGTTTATAGCAGAATTCTGGTCTTGTCACTGGTATTGCTCATTCTTTAAGAGAGATTAAAAGCTTGGAGTCAGGCTCATACTGGAAAAGACTTGGAGGCCGTTGTAATGTTTAGTTTAAAGGAAGAGAAATCTCATTTCTCTTCCTTACTCAAAGCATAATCTCATACTTTAAATAAAACTGGGTGCATTAGGTGAGGTGCTTCCAATGGAAGTTGTGTACTCGCTAATGGAATCATCAGAGTGTACAGGCAAATGCTTTTAATTAGTTTTGATTACTTAGGATTGCTTATTCCATGCATAAGGTAATTGAGACCCATTTTGGAGTATAAGCAATAATGTTGTTCAGGAACAAGAATCCAAATGTACACGAAACGTGTGGAGAGGGAATGCTAGAAGAGCAAGCAAAATGCAGAGGAGCTTGGTTTAGTGTGCTCAAGCAAAAGGCTGTCTGAGGGGAAGAGGAAATGATCCTCTTCTGCAGCCTTCTAATGGGCTTAATCAGATAAAGAGCCAAGAGAAACTGAATTATGAATGAGATGTGATTTTTCTAACGTATCACTGGACTGGATTCAAGCCCTTCGAGGAGATCCCCGTTGCTCCTGTATTGCTGTGCTTTCACCAACATCATCTGTGGTGTCACAATAATCTTGGACAACAGTGTCGTTGATGGTAAATGTGGCTATTTAAGTATTTTAAAACAGTGTCCATCTCTTCCAAAATCGGTGTGGGGACTGGTGTGACAGCAGTTCCAGCCTGCTGGGTGGCGTGTCCCTAAATTGCCGTCATTCCAAGGTGGCCAAGCCCCACTTTGCCTGTTCTAGTTGCTGTTCTTTCCCGGGCTCTGCTGTTAGTACTGGTGACAGACAAATAGCTGTGGCCACACTGCTCTTGGCTGTGCTGTTTGGTGATCCAGCCAGGATGAAAACAGAGTCTGCTGCCTCTTCTGGGAGAGATCATGTCCTCTGGTTTCAGAAGAAGGGTTTTCATTCGGTCGATACGGAGTAAATTGAACAGGCAGAAAGAGCTAATGAGGAAAAACACAGGCTTTCCTTTCTTTTAGCAGTAGGATATCAAAAAGGCTTTATCACGAAGGAAAAGTGGTAGTTACAAGTTAACCCAGCTCACTGGTGTTCAATATTGGTAATTTTACTGGTAATGCAGCTTCTGTTAGGCTGGAAGGTCTTGTTCTTTCAGCTGAACCGGTGGGAGAGAGCTGGAACTGCTTTGCTTTCAGCGGAGCTAATCCAATTTACATGAAAGTAAACAGGCAGAGAAATGGCACTGGAATTTGCTCTGGAAAGAAGAGAATAGATGGGGAAAAAGATGAACTTGTTTTTAAGTCAGGGAGGTGAGAGACAGGTTTGTTAAAACTGTTAAGGGTCAGACCAGTCGTGTTCCTAAATGTCTGCCCTGTGCTCTAACAAGGTTTGCGCTGTCCTGAATCTGATGCAACTCCGCTGATGTTCCTGTGTTACTGAGATCAGGATTTGCTTGTTCCCTTTGCCTTTCCTTGCTATCATGGGGCTTCCAGGACATTTTGTGCCATCTGTAAAACTGATGTCATAGCCGCAACTGCTCTGATGTGTTGAGCTTTATGTGCTGTGTGCGACGGTAGCAAACCAAAACCGGTGTGTATTTGTCCCGCTGTGGGATAGAACGTCTCACTCCGTGTCCCAAGTTGCTGCAGAGCAACCATTGCATCAGCAAACGCCCCGTGCTTCCCTCACAGCAGCCCCGTGGTGATTGACACTCTGGGGAAATCATTTCCATTGCCTTTACAGCAGCGAGGCGGGGAAAATAATGACGGGTGACGGAGCTGAACATCTGGGCCGGAGCGTTTTGTGTTGCCGTTGTGTTTTCTAGCAACCTAAAGCGTGTAAGATGCAAGAGTGCACATGGTCTGAGCCACGCAGCTGAACCTGGCTTTTCTAGGTCTTCTTCTAGTGGAACAGGGTCGCTTCAAACACTCCTGTGCTCTGGGATGAGCAATGAGCAAGTCCTGGAGCTAACACAGCTACTTAGAAGAAGGTTACATTTCTTTGTTGCGGGCTTTATATCCGTTGGTTTTAAAAACCTTTGGGGGGGTTTTTAACTGAGCAACAGGGGCCTGCCAAGGGGTGTGGAGTGGTTTTAGTGTATTAGCAGATTTGTGCCAGTGCTGCATTTCCCAGGTGAAATACTGTGAAGAGAGCCAGGAGGCAGTGATGTGGATCCCAGCGGTGACTGTTCCACATGCTCCACGGAGCAGTGTGGCCTTTGTTGGTCCTGCAGCCGCCTGCCCAGGCTCCTGGTTTACCATTCGCACTTCTTGCTCATTTTCACCAGTGTTTGGCAAACATCAGCTGAGTCAGAGAAGCGAGTCCCTTGTTCCCCAGCCAGCTTCCCCTTCTCCCTGCAGGATGCCTGAGGCTGTCAGGGATCGCACATATTGTCTCGCCTTCGCGCATCTCGCAGCCTTGTCACACCTTCCTGCAGTGACAGAGCCTGAGCTGGGCTTAAAGCCGCCTGTCCTGGCTCTCTGGGGACATTGGGGCCACTCTGGAGGCAGCCACGTGCCCTGGCCCTGCCTCCCCTCCCCTCCTGGCCTCCCCCTCTCTTACCTGCCTCTCCCCATCAGAGATCCCATGGTTTTGTGGCTCTGTGTCCCTGTCTCCCCTGGGCATCTTGTGTTGATGCTTTAGATGACATTTCTGGCTGGGGAGGTTTTTTCCCTCTCCAAATTGAGACTGACATATGCAGCACGTAGATATTTAGGTTAGACACTGGGAGCCCTGGAGCTCTGAAATGCAAGGAACAGAGGGAGGCCAAAAAAATAATAAGATGGCCAGGGGCCCTTCCATCCTCATTTATTTGCAGGAATTAATTATTTTGAAATCCTTCCTAGCTGATTAAGTAGGCTGCTTTTGTCTTGGTGGCAGAAATTGCTGAGCTGAAAGTTCGGACTTAGTGTTATTATTCCTACATTGTGTGGGAATAATGCACTATTTCCTCAGTACATTTTCGGTAGAAATGTGCTGTACTATTAGTCTTTCAGGGGGATCCTTGTAATTTTGCGTTTTCTCATTTATTTCCACTGGATTTCATTGTTCTCTGGCACCAAACACAGGAGAGAGAAATATTTAAAGAGTAGATGGAGATGGGCCGATGTTTAAGTCTCCCTCAGAGTAGTTTCTGAAACTGCATGTGAGAGACAGTGAATTGCTTCAGGTCACTTTCTGTTAAAAAATTCACGGTTGAAAAGACATGTAATTGATTTTCAAATTACCTTTCTCTCTTTCAACTGTGATTTTGGAGGATGGAAATGTAGTATTGTATCTCTATACCTCTTAAACAAAAAGGCAGTGTATCCTTCAGGGCGTTGCAAATCAAACCTATGGGCGTGGACTGGCCTTCCCCAAACCTTCTTGGAATAGAAACATTCCTTGAGCACACAGCAGCTTAAGGAGTGAAGGTAGACACCAGCTCACATTATCTCACCTCTTCTGTGGTTCCTTCCAGCTGGCTGCACTTGTGTTACCAGCAGGTACCCAATTTGTAACCTACTTCTGTTTTCTCTGGGTTTAGCTCTCACACACACATTCAGCCCGTGAATGAAGTGCTCCCTGGAGAACAGGATCAGCTCCTAAGGAAAGGAGAGAGAGAACGGCAGCCGTTGCAGTTGGAAGTGATTTTCTAGGTTAAACAGCACACGGGGTTCTACCACAGGCCGAGTGGTTCAGAAAGGATTGGTTGTTTTTATTTGCTTCATCCAGTCTTGGCTGCCATGTGTTTATATCATGCTCTAGTGCTGGATGTGAGCAAACAGAGGGTATGGATTTCAGGTGGCACCAGGAATGCACAGATTCCTGCAACGATTTAGCTCCGTGATCAATTAAATCTGCTAATTGTTCCACTTCTGGGGTTCCTTTACATAAGGCTGAGTTTGAAGTGTGTTGTCGGTGCAGTTGAGGCAATGGAGAACATGGGTGATAGTTTTGAAGTACAGAAATGAAAGTGGAAACTGATGTTTATAGACAGTTACCACCCTTTCATACAATATACGATTCTGAGCCTTGTTTCTCTCTTACTGTACTAGAAATTGTGCTGTTTTCCTGTGACCGAAGGGCTCTGCTAGTCCCTCTTTTAAAAACATTTTATATATCTAATACATCTGGCAGCTTTCAGTATCTGAGAGCAGAGATGTCAACATATAAATGTCAAGGAACAGTGGCACTTATTCATGGTGCAAACCCTTAGAAACCTCATCTGACCGTCCTGGTGGACGCAGTGGTATGATCTAATCAAAAAATGAATGAATAGGCAGAAACACTGTGAGGAGCAGGCTCTGGGCTGTGTGTGTGTGCACTCAGGGGGGTGTTGGTGTGCTGTATCCCGTGGTTTTTTTCCGGAGCATGGCAGCAGTGCTGGCTGGGAGCGTGGGTTTGGTGCAGCCAGCGGGGCTCTGCCAGCTCCCATCAGCGAGGAGCTGGGCTCTTGTCCCCCTGCATCTCTGACAGAGCAGAGCAGGGTGAACATCAGGAAACAGAGGCGCTGGAACGGGCACAGATTTTCCAATCTGTGATTCATGCTCATTAGCTTTGAAGCGCTGAAGAAAGGCGCTTTATGAGCTGGCATTTCCACTCGTGCTTTAGCTGCTTTGCTCCCGCTGAAGGCAGGGCCATGACTGCAGCATTCCCGAAAACAAGGGGCAGAGAAGCCTTGGCTAAAGGTCACTGCCCTGCTCTGGGTGGAGATTGCTCCAGCCTGCCCCTCAGCCTTCCGAACTGCTGATAGCCTCTTGTTTGGTGTGAAATACCAGTTAAACGGGTCAAGTGTAGAGCCGAGTTACCCTTTTCTTTGGTGGGCTTCAGAGTTGGGGGGGGGACAGGTGCCAATATCCCCTCCTGTACCTTATGCAAGCCCAGCTCTTGTTGCTGCATTTATTTTTAATTAACCTCTTCTGACGGTGCAGAAGGTGTTCTCCAAGGAAAGCATGGCCCTTGCAGAGCTTGCAGTGACTGTAATTGTGCTGGGCGGTGCAAGTGTGTGAGGGCTTGTGGTTAATTATACGTGAGGCCGTGTGTTTGTACCACGCCTCTCTTCCCCCCTGCTCATCAGCAGAACGGCTTTTTCCGCAGCCACATCACCAACAGAAGCAGCAGGCGATGGCTTTCAGTTGGAAAACAGCTGCCAGGATCTCATTATGCACTAATGTACACTTTAAGATTCGAGATTGCTCCTTTGCAGAGGGAGCTTAGGACTGTGTGGCCCGTTGGAAATGTGGCTGACAGCAATTAGGGCGGTGATGTACAAAATGCCTTTCTTAGAAATCATTGTTATAAACCAGTTGTTACCTCTGAACAGAAATAATACAGCCTGGCTCGTACCTGTACAGCAGTTCTGTGAATGGTATCCCAGGTTTTTTTTAGCTAATGAGCAAAAAAATCCTGCTGGAAACCTCTTCTCCACAGTGTAGTTTCACCCAAATGGAAAGCAAATAGATTTAATTAAAAATAACCCGACCCAATCACTGAATGAAAGCAGCAAGTACAATTAGTGGGAACCACCTTTTTGATTGATGCAATCAAAGTGCCAAAGATATGGTTACCAATCCAGTTGAGCATGAGTTGGAGTCAGGGAAGCTTCATGTGTTGGGTGCTGATGGTGGAGACCAGGGTTGGTGGAGACCAGAGTTAGTGGATCATTCATGTCCCCAGAGCTGGTTTGAACTGGGACCTCTGTTTGTTTTCTCCCATTCACCCTCTTGGGAGGATGAATGTGATAAGTTTTATTTATTTTTTTTTTTCCCCTGAAAGGGGGGACAAATGGTTAATCTTTTTCCTGAGAAAAATCTAGTTTAACTGCCCCAAAGAGAAGCTCTGTTTAATACAGAAGGAAACTAAATAGCTCAGATTCCAGTCTGAAAAGTGTCCTAAGTCTTTCCAGTCTCAAAAGTCTGTAACACAGCTGTGGCATTAATAGTTGTGTTTAGAAATAAGTTCTGGTACTGATGGTCTTATGGGTTTGGGGGTCTCTGTTGCCCTTCCTGGGAACCAGAGCAAGAATCCCATCTGGGTTGGAGCTCCCCTCTTCCTCCCTGTAGAGGAGACAGGATGAGAAGGGGTGGAAATGAGCAGCTGGGAGGGGAGAGAAGGTGAGGCTGGTTCTTTGTGTGAACGTTTCAGTGCTTGACTAGAACATCAGAGAGGTGTGTTTCACTACTTACAAAACCTCTTTATTGGAAAAGCATGAAAAGCAGGTAATTATTTGGTTCTTTTTCTCTGCCTCAAAAACACCAATGAAACGAGAGTGTGATTTATGTTGCTCTAATGCTTGGATCGACCAGCTGAGATTAAGCTGCCATTCTAATAGTGGTGATATTAATATTACACTCATTTTCTCAGACAGCATTTTTCATCATTGCAGCTTATGTGCTTCATAGGAAAAATTGGGATCACTGCAGCCAGTTGCTTTGCAGTGGTTTCCCTGGGGCAACCTCTGGTGCAAGTGTCAGAACACGGCTGAGAATCCAGTGATCCTCAGCTCTCCTGCTGGGGACCAGCTTAAAGGCCCCTTATTTCCCACACAATCCTTCTTTAAAAACCCTGCCTCTTCTCTTTGCTCTCCATGCCTTTTCCTTTTCCTTCTGAGCCCAAAGTATTTTCTCAGAGGTTACACAAAGCGTGCAGGGACTCGTTCAGGTTGGATGTGCCGAGGAAAGCAGACCCTTAGCCACGTTCCAACAAAACCCACAACTCATTTTTAGAGCCTGAGTCAAAGCTTGCTGAAGTTTATGGCAGGATTTTCATTGACTTCAGTAATTTTTACTTCCCTTTAGTGGCTTTGGGATCCATCCCACCAGGAATGAGTTGAGTATTTCCTCGTTTACCCGTGACGTTTATGGCGTGTAGCTACATGAATAGCTGAATTAGGACTGGTTTTCAATATACTTGGAGCTTGGATTGATAAATTCTGGGGCCAGCTATTTAATCCTTCTCTGGAAAATTTTTCCTTGTTACCTAATAAAATTATTGGATGCTTTTATTGCAGTAGTAATGAGAACCATTAGTCTATATTGATGTTTGTGGAAAACATGATAACCATCAGTCCATTTCCCAGCTTGTGCCATAAAATTGAGCAGATACCTGTGGAAACATGCAGTTAGTTCTTCCTGAAGCGTGTCAATTGACCTTTAAAATATAAAAGCAGTGCTTAGCTGTGACCTGCTGCATCTCAGCAGTAAAGATTGAGTGAGTCCATCACATGTCACCTTGAGGTGCTGAAATGTGTAGGTAGATTATTTATTCCAGATGACATCACAACAGTTTCTTCTGGGGAGAGTTGTTTTCACTGCTTTATTTATTTATTTAATATTTATTTTTGTAACCCTCAGAGTTCTCTCTCACTGGCTTCCTCCAAGCCTCCCAGTGTTGCTGGAAATCAGGATGAGTTTTTGGCAGATCAGGCTGCGTGGTTGTTTCCAAAATACAAAGTTTATTTATTCCTGTTTACTGTGTGTGAGTTTGAACACTCTGGCACTGCCCCTGTTGTATCAGACAAAACCCCAAACCCATGGAAGCTTTGTGTGACTGGTTTCAGGGGTTCCTTTCAAGTGGTCAGGAGGTGACTTCCCCAGAGTTGTTGCAGTGTTGTGCATTGCTGGAAGCTTCTTGAGAGTTTGTGGGGTACAGACAGTGCAGTCCTGGGATGATCTGAGACGTGGCACATCAGTGGAGCGCTCCAAGGACAGCGGGGAGGGCACATTAATTACGAGATGTGTTTGGAACAGCGTCACTTGTGACACAGACTTCATCTCAAGGAAGATGATGAGCCTCTCTCTTTGCAGGGGGGGAATGGGATTGGATGGTCGTGCTAACGGAGGAGATGGCTTCAGTTTTATTTGTTCTGATGTGGTTTTGGTGGCTGCAGTTTCAATCTCCTGTTGGCTGTGGTTGAGAGCAGTGGGAAGGGCAATGTGGGCAGTTATTAGCATGGGATGAGTGTGGAGAGGACGAGCACAGGGAGCTTCTGATGCAGAAGAACTACAAAGAAAATTCCAGGTGTGGAAAGCCCTTTGCAAAAAACACCAGGGGTTATTTAGGGTTTATTCTGGTTTAGGTAAATTTTGTCCAGCAAAACAGGACAGAGGCAAAACAAGCATACTTTCTTTCCACTGATCTCGTTCAAGATCTGTTCAAGTGGCCATAAATGTTCAGGTTTGGCCTCAGACTGGAGTTCAAGTGGTTGCTGAAGGCCCTTGTCCACTGCAGCTGTGCAGTGTGTCACTCTGTGCAGTGCTCAGTGGGTTTGTTTCGTAGGTCATTGAATGCCTTCCGTGTATCTGTCTGCTGAAATAAAGAACTGTTTCTTCAGCTGTTCTAAATGAACAAATGTTTCTGTAGCCTCTGGGAACTTACTAACTGCAGAGGTTTCTCAATTGGATTGCTGGCACATAATATAATTTCAATGAAATAAAATGGAGACTCACAGAAGATAAAATTGTGGAAGGGTTTTTAGGAAAATAACTTGAAAGCCGAAAAGGAACAATCTTGGAAAAGAATTGGATTTTAATTCTGAAAAATACAGGGGGTTTATCAGCAGCTCACTGTTCTTTACACTTAATTTGAAAATATGATTTATCACCTGCTTTCCTTCATCTCTTCTCTTTATATTTTTAAAGAATATGCCTAAAACCTCTGTCTCACTGGCCTTGGCTGCCAGCCAAGCATTTGGTTCAGAATTTATTCAAGCTCTTGTCCTTTGCTGGTTGCATTGTCACCCCTGTGCAGGTGCTGGGCTCCCTGGGAGTGGGTGTCACAGTGGGTGGTGACAGCCTGGCCATCAGCCAAGATTAATGAGCAGCAGCTTCCCCACTCACCTTCCCAGTCTTCAGTAGAAGAGGTGCCTTCCCACACCTCATCTTCTCTGAGAGGACCTTTGTAAATCATGGACCTGTGGAATGGCCTGGGTTTTGAAGAGACCTTAAAGATCAGGCAATCACAACCCCCTGCCATGGGCAGGGACACCTTCTGCTATCCCAGCTTGCTTCAGTCCCCATCCTGTTTGGCTTTGGGCACTTCCAGGGATGGGGCAGCCCCAGCTTCTCTGGGCAACCTGTGCCAGAGCCTCACCGCCCTCTCAGGGCAGAACTCCTTCCTAATATCCAATCTAATCCTGCTCTCTCTCAATTTGAAGCCATTCCCCCTTGTCCTGTCACTCCAGGCCCTTGTAAAGTCTCTGTCCATCTTTCTTGTAGCTCCTTCAGGCACTGGAAGGCCACAATTTGATCACCCCAAAGCTTTCTCTTCTCCAGGCTTAACAATCCCAGCTCTCTCAGCCTTCCCTCCCAGCAGAGCTGCTTCATCCCTCTGATCACTGTGGTGGCCTCTTCTGGTCCATGTCCTTCCTGTGTTGGTGCCCCAGAGCTGGATGCAGCATTCCAGGTGGGATCTCAGCAGGGTGAGCTCTCTGCTGATTTCCACGTGCCGGATAACACGTGTCCATGGATGCATTTTTACACAGATCATGCAACTTCATGGCTTTCATGTAAAGCACAGCTCTAGTTGTGAGGAGTCCAGCAGGGAATTGAGAGCGTTCCTAGGTTTCAGGGACAGGAGTAAATATGAGATTAAAGATGAACATGTGGTTTCTCTCACCTTTTGTGCTTACTTTTATGCAGAATAATTTCTCAGGTTCACTGATTTTTTTTGTATTTCTGTATTGCAGTTTGCAAGGTGTTATTGTTGAGGGTAGCTTGGGCATGACACTTTGTGTCATCTGCCCTGTATTTGCATTTGGGTATTAATTTGAAAACCTGTATACACACACATGTATATATATTTTCTCATGGTTTACATTTTAAAACAAAGTAATTGATACGTAAAAGCCCTAAGAGAGTTTTCAGAAGGGTTTGTGTCAGTTTGGCTGCATTTATTTCAATATTGCCAGGCCAGTATGCATTTATGTGTGCATGTCACCTCAGAAATGTATAGGTGAAGGTGCTGAGAATATTTAGGGTAGCCTGTTAATCACACCCAGTTAAAAGGACATTATGTCACTGAGACTTTCTTTAATCCCAACATCCAACCAAAATCCACCTGACAAAAGTGTTGATGCATGAAAGGCACCAGCCCCCATTTTGCAATCCATAGAACACAGAACTTTAAATGTTCTGACTGGAAATAAAGGAGAAGAAAAAAATAAAAAGGACAGAAATGTTAAAATTAATTTCATCCTTTGTCTTATCGGTGATAATTTCTGGTTTGTATGTTAATTTTCTTGAAACAAGTGTCCAAATCAAAGGCACATCTTCATAACTAAAATGTACACAGGAATTAGCGTGTCTGCAGCAGGCTTGGAATTTTTCCCTCTGATTATTTTCTGGGGAAGGCTTTTTATGCCACAACTGGGCAATGCTTTTGAAGAGACAAACGGGGTAAGGAGATATCTGTGTTCTGTATTTGTGGTGGAAATAAAAACTGATGCAATTAGTAGCTGAAAGCAGGTTTTGGGCAGTGTGAGGAGTAGGGCACAGCTGATTCCAGCCCCTCCTCTTCTACATGAGGGATGTCCCCACCTGTGTTTTACTTTTTACAAATCCAGTGTCTCATCTCCAGCATTCATAGGTCAGAGATGCCCAGCAAAGAATGGTTTTCTCTATTTTATTAGGGAACAGCCTTATTTTTGTACTTTTATCTCCACTGATCCCATACCAGTTTGCTTATGCAGGTCTATTTGAAAGGCTTATTAAAATAAAACCACCCCAAGCCCTGCAGTTTATTTGACGTGATTAGTTCCTAACAAATTCTCTTTGGCTGCTCCTGTGATCGTTATTCCCTTTATGTCAGGGCTGCTCCATTGTTCTGGAAGTCCTCTGGGTAATTTTGTGAAGGTTATCCAATTTTTCCTGCCATCCAGTCAGCAGGGAGCCGTTTGCAGTCCCGGTTTTGCTGAGCCATGCAGGTGTCATTGGGGGGCCCAGTGGACACTCAGACAGAGCAGCTCCGTGACTGTCACCGTGTACTTGGGGTTTCAGAGGGCAAAAGTATTCCTGGGAGTGTCCAAGGCTGGGTTGGACAGGGCTTGGAGCAACCTGGGCTAGTGGGAGGTGTCCCTGCCCATGGCAGGGGGTGGCACTGGATGAGAATTAAGGTCCCTTCCCACCCAGACCATTCTGGGATTTTATGGTGACTCCACTACTGCCCTGGGCAGCCTTTTGCAGAGCTTTACTTTTCCTTTCTCTCCCTTCTTCCTTAGTTCCAGAAGTTGGGTACAAATCACTGATAGGTACGGATCAGGACATCAGATCACCAATTTTCAAGGTTGTTTTTTTTTTTTTAACACAAAACTCAACCTTTGCTTTTGAATTGTAACTGTGCCTTCCACAGCTTGGTTAGCAACCTTTTTGGCTGCTACTGGTGTTTGTACCACGTGAATACAAGAAAAAGAAGGAAAAACAAAGGAAATGAATATTAGTTACAGCTACTGGTACGGAGCACACCGAGTTTATGAACACAAAGAGACTTTGTCCCTAAGCCCATTGTCACTCCATGGTCACCAGTTGCAGGCCCTTGAGATTTTGCCACCTTCAGTAACACTGCTGGGGATTATAGTAATTAGCCCAGTCTTTCAGGGAAAGCTATTCAGCCTCCTGGAACAGCTTGGCTAAATTTTGGATGCAAATTTTGGATCCTTCGGGGTGTTACCAGTGAGAAAACAGCGAAGGCGATTTGTCCTAAATGACCAAAGGGGCCTGACAGAGGAATGAATTCCAGAGAGAGAACTGTGGGACCACTTCTAAGGACGGGTCCTCACCGGGTTCTGGTCAGCAGGATTCCTTTGGCTTGTCCAGCAGATCCATGTCAGCTGATAACAGAGGGCTGACCTTTCCTGCAGCGTGATTTTAAAATAAAGCAAAAATAACATCACTCCAGTGACAGTCGCTCGGGCTGTAGCGTTTACAAATGTGCTCCTGCTCTGGAGCTGCCCAGAGGTGCATCTTCACCTTGGAATTTTATTTGGAATGTTAGATACGTGTATGGAAGTCACATATATATATATATCAGTATCTTAATTGTGTGATAAAGACAAAAAATAGCTGTATTTTGCACTTCACATCACAGGATGTCTGGTCGTGTTTACTGGAGCCACGAGCATCACTGTCCACGATGCAGGTTTTTTACATGGTAAATCTTTGGAAAAGTGTGGGAACAGCGCTTGGACTTACTTATAGAGATGCCCTGGGGTGAAACATCAAACCAGGCAAGCTGGAGCAGGTTCATGAACCTGCAGATAACCTGCCTGCCACGTTGGGTGGCTCTTTATACCCCAGTGCAGACTGCTGTGAGCAGCACTGGGTAGTGCTACAGATTCCAGTCCAAATCTAGTTTCAGCTTGGGGAATTCTTTTTTTTCTCCCCATCCCCAGGTTCCTCATTAACTTTGAGCCCTGACTGGCAGTGATTGCTGTTGTTGGAAGCGATAGTTTCAGCAGGGTGGAAGGGATGTTTTGTGCTGTGCTCTCTCTTTCTCTTTTTTTTTTTCCTCCCCATCTCTAAGCAAAGGCAACTTTTTCAGTGGGAAATAGATATTTTTGTGATCTGCTACAATGCCTCATTAAGTGTGTTGTTTTGGCAAGCCATTATCCAGCTGAAAAAGTTTTGACTAGGAATTTTTTATAAGCACAGAGAGATGTTTGCACTGAAGGTTCCCTAAAGCACTCCTGAGTTTCAGTGGGAAGTGATTTGATGATCTGATTCCTCACAGGATGCAAATCCCCATCCCAAGCACAGACAATTCACTTCTTCCCAGGTACCAGAATGCTCACAGCTCAGATTGCTTTCCTGCCTTCACTGAAAGTGTCAGACTGGAGACAGGGGTAGGAAGCCAATTATTTTGGGTTCTGTTCTGAGAAGTGCTTATTTCTGTTTGTGCTGGGATATAGAGTTGTCAGTTTGTAAAGCTACTGGTGCTTGGAACAAGCAGCAACAGGTTGTTTACTGAAATCAATTACTAGCATTTTTTATTTTATATTTACCCTTGATATGGGGGAATCAATATGTTTAATTTTTGCAGAATAGAATAAATGATTTGAGCACAATTCAGAGTAAAAAGCTCAGGCAAGTTCTAAAGGTACCTGACTTTCCATTAGAGTAAATTATGCTCATTGCAGTGGAATTGGACTGGATGACCTTCAAAGTCCTTTTCAACCCAAACTCTGTTCCATGATTTTATGATTTGTGTAGGAGTTTCTAGAGCTGTTGACCACTGAGAGAAGAGCCCAGGACCCAGCAGTGAAATGTGTCCCCAGAGAGAGGGACATTTGTTTTGAGCATCCCACATACACTTCACCTCCATGGGATCGTTAGCTCAGTATCCTCCTACAAAACACTCCTGTACATTAGCTTTTTATATGAATTAACTAAAGTGTTCTCACACCTGTTGCTAGAGATACAATACAAAATTAATGTTGGGATACTGTTATACTTACAGGGAGTGTAAGGCGTGTCTAGAACAATTATTTTAAAAGGTGTTTCAAGGTTCTGTGTGGTTCTTACAGAAAGCATAAGGTAAGAAGCATGCACGGAGCCTGAAGATGCAGGCAGTTGGGATTTAATTATGTTTATTTCTCAATAGTGAATGTTCTTTTCTGAGATTTAAAACAAAACAAAACTAAATACAAACTAAAATATAAACCTAAAATAAATGCACAGAAATCCTGCAGAAACAAAGCACTGGCACTGTTGCTAGAGCCTAATTAGCTGTCACAGTGCTGGGCCATGCAGTCTATCACAGTTAGGGAAAATTGCTGTCATGGGAAAAAGGATTAATTTAATTTCATTTGCCAAATTTAAGTCTTGCTCTTTTTGCCCTGAAGAATTAAGCCACGAGACACTAACGCTGAGGTCACCAGAGTGTGAGTGGGTGTCCTTGCATTAATATTTAAGGTAAATAGGCTTAGGTGATGTGTGTGTGTGCTAAGAAACATTTACCATAAGCCAACTATTCTGGGCAGATTCTTTATAGCAGGTGAGGGATAATGGCTGGGCCCAGTCAGTACCTGACCTGCTGCTTTGGGATTGATCTCTGTGAGCTCCTAACCCTGGTGAAATAGGGTTTTCTCCTCACTCTCTGCTTTGTCTTCCTTCCACCTGCGCTCCTGCTATACAGAGCAATGGACACCAGGACTTCCCCACACATTGTTTGTGTTTTTTCTCCCCGGCAAAGCATCAGCTTCTTGTTTTTCCTTTACAAACACAGTTCTGGTAGCATCAGTAGAAATTACAGCGACATTCTCAAAGCCTTCGAAGTCAATGGAAGCCTTTCTTTGACTTAGTTGGATTTTAATTTGTAAGCATGTGAACGAGATAAGAAATCCCTAATTATAATTTCCTAATGCGTTTTAAGACTCTTGTTACCGCAGGCTTCTGTAGAAATAGAGTTTAATAGGGCTGGTAAAGCTGCAAGAACTCATTTTCTTATGGATTGAGTCCTGGGTCAATTAGAAATAAGCTGACTTATCTGTTGTACTTTATAGCAGCCCTGTACCCCAACTGTCTTGCTCTTGAGACTTTTGCAGGATTGGGTATTTCAGTCTTTTGTTCTTTTTTTTTATTCTGGTCAGTGATTTATTTAGCAAAGGCTTTAACTAAATATAAATACAGATGTCTGTGTGTGTGGGTACAGAGAGACAAAAACTTCTGTGGGTAAAGGAATAAAATAATTTACACGTTATTTAAGGCAAGAGAATCCAGATTGCAACAACATTTTAAATCAGTGTATATTATATAGGACGTTTTCCAGGAATTGCATGGCTTTTGTCAGGGGGGGAAAGAAAAAAGTATTGTTATTCAGTTATTCAGGAAACAATTTGTTTTATGGTATTTCAGTAGTACAGTTACATGGAAGCTCAGGCTATATATGAGAAAGTTGGCAAAGCAAAGGGAAAGAAGAAATGTAGCCAGTTTATTATGCTGTGTAGGTGTTACAGGAAATCCTGGAATGTCCTGGATGGTGAGGACAGAGGGGAAAACCTGCTTTCTTCCCCCAGTTTGGAGAGTATGGGGAAAAAAAGAGTGGTGGAAAGTGGAGGTTTGTGCTAAAAAAAAAAGGTTAATGTGCATGGTGGTAGGTGTGTGGAACTTGGGGTTCCCATTTTTATCCGTGTGCATTAATATAATCACACATCTGCTGTCAGAGGTTTCTTACTTTTGTAGACGTGTTTGTCTGCTGAAGTCACCGGGGTGGTTGGCAGAACCACAGAGAATGTCGCACTCCAAACGTTTTTACAGAATTTCTGTATGTTTTGCCTGGAAAAAAATAGCAAACCGGCAGATGAGCCAGAAACACCCTGCAAGTGTCTGCTCCCTCCCCAGCGCCTGGACCACGGTCCCTTCCGTGACTCCTTCCCGTGTTTATTCCTCGTCCCAGCTGCGGGAGGCGCATTTGAGAAATTCGCAGGAGTGTGGCACGCTGCTGTAGCAAAGCGCTTGTTGGGCAGGTCCTGTGAGTCTGGGAATGCTGCGGAGCGGATCGGCTCATCCCGTGTCAATCCGCAGGTTGTGCCGGGATGTTCCCTGCCCCGCCCGTGCGGAATCGCAGGCTCCGTTGCCATGGGGACCGGCGCTCTCCGCCGTTAATGATGCCGTGGGATCAGGGGCAGGGAATGCCGGCACTGGGGTCTCCGCTGACCCCATCTGCCGGGATCGACCGCAGGGAGGGGAGCGGTGTGCTTGGCTCATGTGCTCCCACCTGTTCCCGCTGTGTTTGCACCGTGGCAGCCGCGCTGCGGGTCCCCGGGTGCCCTCCCCGGGTCCTGCTACCGGGAGAGGAGGGAAGGTGTTGGAGTTCAGGAGCCATGACCCTAAGCAGGCTTGCTGCCGAGCCCTCTGATTCCCTGCGGGATGCCAAGTGCTGCCTGGAGGTGGATCCGACAAAAATCTGATGGGGAGGGGAGGACAGGACAGGGACTCTTGGAAGGAGAAGGGGCTTGGGGAAATACTGCTGCGTGGCAAGGATAAGGCATGGTAGGAGAGGGAAGATGGGACTGGCTGCCAAAAGGAGTAAGAAGGTGTCAACAGATGACTCTTTGGTCCAGGGGCTCGTCTGGAAGGCAGGCTACAAGCTGGCATTATGTACAGTGCTTGCTGATGGGAGGTTATTCCTTTTCCATATATTTTTTTTTTTTTCCTAGCTATCTCATCCCGTTCTGTGTTTCAGCAGTGCTTGGGGTGCAGCCTGTGTGTCACACAGATGGTGACACTGCTGGTGACACAGTAGCCTGACACTTCATGTGTCTGGTGTGAGAGTGTTTCTGAGCATCCAGACATTCCCAGGAGCAAGTCTGAGGACTGAGGTTATACATAAAGATTAGGAAGTGCCAGAAAGAAGGTGTTTGTTCTGCCATGCATCACTCTGGTGATGGAGCTGTGCTCTATTTTTCCATGATACATATGACTTTTACACCTCTGACTTCAACAGTCAGGGAAGGGGTGGTGTTCTTGCTTGGGCTGTGTTGGAAATGGGATGTCTAAGATGTGGGATCATGGGAAAGGGAGCAGAGCTGACCATTTAGGAGCCTTGCCCTGGAGACGTGGGCTCTGACTTTGTTCTCCTTAAAAGTTCCTGCGTGGTGCTGCTCACGTGGGAAAAACCTCGGGTTTTCAAGGACAGCCAACATTCCCTCATTTGACAGGTTGGCTCATGATTCCTGTTCTACCTGTGCAAATACTGAGCACCATTAGAGCAGATGAAACCAACAGAAATGTCACTTTTGAAATACAAACATTATGTGTCATGTATCTATCCTGAAAAATAAGATTCAAAGTGTTCCTGGTTGGTGCAGCCAAAGTGAGAGGGCTCCTTTGGCCTTGTAAATTGAAGATTAAGTCCCTTTCATTTCACAGAGCTGTTCTTGAAAATAAATGCATTAGTACTTATTACAGAGATATGTGTATATTTAACAGAGAGAACTACAGAAAGGCCTGTGAGGGAATTAATAATTTAATCTTCAGAAATCAGGTTTATCGTGCGGAATGAAAGTCCTTCTGCCACCCACTGAGCATCAAGGAGAAAATAAGTGCTCAAAGCTCTGTTTCTTAAGTGTGTGCTGCCTGGGCCTGCTCACTGAAGGGGGCAGAGGTCTCATGAATATATATATAGTATGTGATCCTTAATTACAGACTGTCTCACAGTACATGTGTGTAATGGGGTTGAATGAAGATTATGGCCTTAATTAGGAATTTTTTAGGTTTTAAGTGGGAGCCTCATCGCTCTCATTTTTTCCCAGTCAACGCTCAACATTCAGCTCCCAGATCTCAGGGGTTAATTTCCTTATTTGAGCTTGTAATGATGGAAAGATCACAGAATAAAACCAGCTGTAGATGTGCCTCTTTCCTCTCCTAGAAGTGAAAGGGATTTAGCATCCGTTCCAGTCTGATACCATTTTCTTCCCCCTCATTCTTCTCCCAGGCTACCAGCTGCATCTTCCCCCACACGTCTCACCTTGGTTACATTCCTGTGTGGTGCAAGGTTAAGTACATACCTCTCAGTTTAAGATGCTGTAGGAGGTGAGACCACACGTAGAATCCTGCCAGGTGTATTTTTTGCCACAGAAATTCCTTTTCCCAGCACAGGAACAGGTTAAAACAGCACCAGTAAATGAACCGGGGCGGGGGGGGGGGAGAGGAAACTAAAGGGCAAAACAGCAATGATCAGGGTTTTTTTTGTGCTCTCCTGTACAAAACAGCAGCTGAAGCAACTATTCCTGCACACACATGCAGCTTGATGCGTGATTAATTCAGAAATAGCTCCCTTGCACATGACTGCACAGCAGCAGCTCGTCTGAGATCATACAGAGCACAAGCCAGCAGGAGACTTTGCAAAGGTTACTCCTTTGTCCTCACCAGGCACAGTTTTCTTTCTGCCTCGGGGGGCTGATGAGCTTGTGGAAAACACTGATCTCCCAGGTACCGCTGGTGGTGGCTGAAAGGAACAAGTTTTGCTTTTGAGAGTGGAAGATTTGCCCTTCCCGTGTGTTGAAAGGGAGCATTAAATCCCAAGTGCACCTCTGCTGATAGAGGGCGAGAAACCATGTGCTGTTCTGTCTCCTGGGAAAACTGAGTGCTTTGTGCAGGTACACCCTAGGTTGTATGATGTAACCTCCTCAGTGTGTTAAGCCATGGGACAGTAACAGATTTGGAGAAATGGGGAAGGTGTTGTGGTGCTAAAAAGCGGGAGGCACCGTGCTCTTTCCACGGTGGGAGAAAGCGAGCAGAGAGCCTTTGCTGGGAGCAACTGTCTGACAGGGTTATGGCAGGAGAGGGATGGGATCAGAGCAGTTGAAGCAGAGCTTCAGGCCGGCAGAACTGTCATTTCACTGCCCTGGAGCAGACAATCTAGCGGGGACCTTCCCCAAGAGAAGTTTAAGCTTTGTGGAAAACTAGTTTACTTTTTGTTTCAAGCAGTAAAAACCAGTTGCCCAGTGGAAAACGTTTTGTTCCTCTAAATTATATTAAGGTACTAAACAGGATTAACTGTATCAAAGCCTGTGGAGTGCAGGTGAAGGCAGACTCAAGTGTTGGCACCTGTGCTTTTCCTTAGACTGTGCCAGCATGGAGATCGGAGGCTGCTGGGGACAGTTGGGGCTGCAGTGCCACCCTGTGGCACCAGCGCTGGCAACACACTCTACTTGGGGAAAAATAATTGATTTATTATGGGAAATAAAAAGACAGCATTAAGCAGACTGTTCTTCCCCCTTCCCAGGCTCAGCCTTGCTCCTTTATCCTTGTAGGGGAAACGCTGTGTTGTTACAGGCAGTACACACCAGTTCCTCTCTGCCACTCCTTCCCTCTCTTCAGATGTTGAATTAAAGACTGATTTTCATTTAGAAAGCCCTCTGCTGTCCATCTTGGGTCCTCAAGAGCTGACACCTGAAGGAGTGGAAGGGACTGGTGGATCCTGTTTGCTGGCTGGTTGCAGTTAGGGAGAGGTGAATTCATTTTTCTGTTTAGGATTTTTGAAAAGTGTTTCCTTTAGTATGGAAAGGATGATGTCTCAGGATGTCTGTGTGTTATGGAATGGTGGACAATGCAGTGACCTTCAAGCCAGCACCAGGAGAGACCAGGGAAGCACGAGAGCATGAGGCTACAAATTAACCCAGGTAAAAGATGGGGCACAAGGTGCTGAGGTGCCCTTCCCACTTTTCCAGCTGGCCAGCGTGCTCTGCCATGCGGGTGTGTTGGCTGACTCGGTGCTTTGACAGCCTGCTTCATTCCAAACCTCTGTCAAAAGAGTGGTGGTTGAGGCTCTGCTTGGAGATTTTGGATTCAGAGAGCTGTCTGAAGTCCCAGATGAATATATTAGTGCTGGACTGGTCCATTCCTCCTTTTTTTTGGAGTTGTTCTACTTTACATAAATAATAGTGTTTTAATTGGGCCATTCATTCATTGAGGTGATAGGACACCTGGGATTTGAGATCTAGGTTTCTCATGTCCCCAGTGATGTGCTAAAGTGTTTGTCTTCATTATCCCTTGCTGGAAAGTCCAGCTTCTGCCTCTTCCACACAGGCCAGTTAACTCCTGCTGTGAACCTCATCCTGTGTAATTGTTAGTGCCGTCAGAGGATCCTGTGTGCCTTAAAAGGCATTCCCTGTCTTAATAGGAGTTCTCAGGCTGGCAGCTCTGAGAGCAGGAGAAAGGATTACCTCAGTTCCACATGCTCCTCACAGGTGCTCCAGGAGCATGAACCGGGCAGAGTGGAATTAAAACACTCCCTGTAATCCAGCGCTGGCTGTTGTGGAGAGACAAGCTTGTTTTGCTCTTTGTAAGAGCTTAAGGATAATAAATTGAGGGAAAGCCTGGGATGAAGCATGCCTTTGGTGTAGACCGAGACATTTACAGTTCTTTTTGCCTTCCTTTTTAATATTAAGTCTCTATTTGCTGCCTTTATCCCTTCCCAGTGCAGAGCACGGCCTTAACCCCTGCGAATGAATCATCTGCCCTTTTGTTACGGATGTACCAACTGATATGTCCAGCTCAAATTTGAGCTGCTCTGGCAGCTGAGGGCCAGCTTTGCTTAGATTTGTGCAGAAATGTTTCTAGTCCTTTCCCACTCAGGTTTACTGTCTCCTTTTAACCACAATCAGCCTGACTTCCAAGTGAGGGCATTGCACTGGTGACGTCTAGAGTAAGGGTCAGGAAATAGAGAAGTTGCCATGGTCTTTATTCATCTTTTCTTAATGCTGCTTCTTGGTGAAATGTTAAATCCCTAAGTGTGTAGTGACAGTCAAGGGGCATGATTAGATGAGTTGAGCTGGGTTTCAGCAAGGCTCCCAGTTAGAGCAGGCATGTCAGGTTACAGCGTGCTTTTGCAAGGATGTGTTTTGAGTAATGATCTCTGCAGTGCATTTTCAAATCTCCATAATGGCGAGAGGTTGTTTGGGAAAGCGGTTCAGACAGCTCCCCTTTGTAAGGTTTTTGTTCCCAAGGCTCCCGAGAAGTCACAGAGTGTTTTTCAGAAATTATTCCTGTTAGAAAGATAGCACTTTTAAAGTGAAAATGGTGATTAATCTAGACAGAGCGCTGCCTTTGTTCCATGAATTGGGACCCATCCCTTGATTCCGGGGAATGCTTTGTTTCACATAACTGAAGGTGTCCTGGTATGGTCAAGCTCTTTTACCCGCTGAGTTCACAGTGAAAGGAAACGATGTGCATCAAATATACCTTTTGGTGTGTGTCTGTGGTTCTGTGAACACAGGTCTGGAAGCTAACAAATAAAAACTATGCTACAGTATTACTTTTAGGCAGACAAGAGGAAAAAAAGAAGTGTTTTGAAAGTGAGACCTGCATTATTTTTTGAAGTTCTGAAAGGACAGTAAGCCACATCCCCTGTGACTTCCGAGGAATCTGTGTATTTAGCTGACTCAAAAATGACTTTTAAAATTGATACGATTTAGAAAAGGTATTTGTAATAGGTTATGAAATGCTTTTAAAAGGTCACCTGGCAGATGCTTAGTGAGGAATGTAGACAATTAATCCAAGACCAGTTCAAGCTCATGAGGGGAGGGAGGCCCTCGGGCAGTGCCTCTATACCCTGGTCAGAGGCCTGTTGCTGGGTTTGGTGGCTTTTTGGCTTTTGTCCATCAGGTAAGGAGACTGCCTGGCACAGGTTGCCCAGACAGGGGTGTTTGGATGTGCTCAGGTGCTTCCTGTAGAAACTCCCTGGCAGTCTGTATCCTTGGGCCACCAAGGATTTCACAGTGATGTTGATACACATGGATATACGTCTTGTTCTGTCTTATCCTAGAGCATGGCTGTGTTTTAGCCATCCCAAAACTTTGTGCTCGGGCTGGTTTGATGCTTTAGCTGTATCAGAAGTGTGGCCAGCAGGTCAGGGCCTGTGATTTTCTCCCTCTACTCGTCTCTTGTGAGCTCCTTGCAGTGTCTCCAGGGGCTCCAACAGAGCCATAGAGGGAATTTGGACAAGGGCATGTAGGGTTAGAACAAGGGTTAGTGGCTTTAAACTGGTAAATGGGTAGGTTTGGACTAGAAATTAGGAAGCAATGCTTCCTTGTGAGGGTGGGGAGGCCCTGGCACAGGTTGCCCAGAGAAGCTGTGGCTGCCCCATCCCTGGAAGTGCTGAAGGCCGGGTTGGATGGGGCTTGGAGCAACCTGGGCTAGTGGGAGGTGTCTCTGCCCATGGCAGGGGGTGGGACTGGATGAACTTTAAGGTTCCTTCCAAACCATTCTGTGATTCTATGAAATGTGAATTGATGGCTGCCTTGGCATTACTTGACCAGGAGAGGGGGATCGTTTGCCATCCATTCCCCGGGCACTCCTGCTGGGAAACACAGCACTGGCAGTGCTTCACTTCCCTCCATGTTTCCAACAGGAATAAGCGTGTGCCACAGGAAGCAGCTCTGGCTTGCCTGGATTTTCAAACCTGCCTTTTCGGCGGGGGCAGAGGGGGCAGCAGGACGTGTCCCGGAGCTGTTCCCGACTCCTCAGTTTTGCACTCGTGGCGTTCCCGGCCCGCCCGGTGCATCCCCCGCCCCGGGAGCTCTCCAGGGTTCTGGGCGCTCTCCCGGGTCCTGAGCGGCCCCCGGAGGCACCGAGACACCTCTGCCGAGGGTGGCACAAAGCTCTCGCCCTTGGGATTCTCTCTGAGGCAAATTCCTTACGTCCTTTTGCGGTCCTTGCCAAATAAAGCTCCGCTAAAGGCGCTGTTTGGCTGTGGATGTGGAATTCAGCTCTCCATAGGCAACACTGCTGCGTCCGGGTTGGTTTGGTCAGGCATTGAGACCACAGAAGTTATTTGACTGGGGGGAGGGAATCCAAAAGTAAAGGAATCTTGCCCTCTTAGAAAAAAGGATTTCATATGTTAATGTGTTTAACGTGGTTGCTAATTTGGGGAGTATCTCAAAATAGTCTCTGAGAGGTCTTTAAGAATCCTTAATATAAAACTTTTTCCTCTGTTGTTATAAATGAGTAGCAGACAGGTTTTCTCTTGTTATAAGCAGTGGGAAGATGTGCTTGAACCCGTGTGACCTGGTGCTGCACTGAAGTGCAGGGACACTTTTCCATGTAACAAGGATGCTTAGGCAGAGCTGATTATGTGCAGCATCTAAGTTGCAACTGAAAGGATTTAAAGTGGATGAGATCTGGGTCACGCTGGTGTGCAGCTTCCAGTGCAGTGGCAAACAAGTCAGTTTTCCTGTTGTAAGCTTTTGCTGCCCAGGCATAAATATTTTTCATATTGTTATAATTTCTGAAGTTATTTTCATTTACATCACCCTGTTGGCTTGGAGAGAACAGAATTCTGTTTCCAGATCAACAGATGTTCCTGTTAAATGGGTTACAGACCGTACAACACTGTAGTGCAGCCACGTTATGGTAACAGGATCATTTCTGAGTGGAATGAACCCTTACAGCAGTTAGGTCAGTGGGGTTACAATGAAGAGCCCTCCTTCTGACTCCCCAGACAGCTCATTGGCAAGGTTCCCCTGGATTTTGGGAAAACAAGGAATAGGACTTGTGAATCACCAGTGGTGGGATGGATCTGTCAGGGACACAAGTGGAATGCGTGGCAGCGCCTTTCAGCGTGTAACTTGCTTTTTGGGAATTTTCCCTGATAATTACCCTTAGGCTTGAAAAGTGCCCTGTCTCGGGATTAGAGGAGGAGCCGGGATTAGAGAAGGAGCATTCCCTCAGGCTGTTGGACTGTGACACCGGGTGGTAGCTGGGGAGCAGCAGAGTGAGTGCAGACCCCACCAGACTCCCCTGCTCTTGGCTGTGGGTGATCTTCCCTGGGTTGTCAGCAGAGCAGAGACAAACAGCACCTTCAGAAGGTGGGACCCTGCCCCTCTTCAGCAGATCCAGCTTTATAAGTGCAGGGATGAGGGAGTGCGAGGAGGGAGCCTGAGGAACACAGTGTGCACCTTGGGAATCGGACCTGGCAGGTCTGCAGCACCTTCAGGATGATCCCTGGGCTCCTCCTTTGCTTTAACAACTTCACAAGATCAGAACACAATAATCAAAAGATGAAAGCAGGTAGGGCAGGAAGGAAGATGAGAAGGCACATTTCACTGGTGAATTAAAAGATCAAGGTGCTGTTCTGAAGTCCACTGAAATCAATACAACGTCTGCTGTTGCCCTTAGTGAGCTGTTGGGAGAGGCCCTGTTTGACTGAGTTAAAATACAATGTGACATCAATATTTTCAGTCAATATGAAAACTACCGTAAGTGGAGCGATACTGGGAGTTAATGCAATTTTAGCAGGCATTGGAAAACCACAGGATGGGCACTCTTATCAAAAATATTTATTTCTAGTTTATTTAAGAGTCTGATGAAACAAATATGCTTCTTGAATTACCGACTTGGGTGCAGCTGGGATGTCTTTACCTCCTAGTTGGGGTATTTCTTTGAACCGGAGGCATCTGTGTCTGAAGGGCCTTTCTGCATCCTGCTCTTGGTGTTCAGAAAGTTGTTGGTGTGTGGGAAGTTCTTGCAAAACAGTTCAGCAACAAAGGATGGCTGCGAGGGCTTTCAGGACTCTCTAACTATTTTAATCTTCTTATCAATTATTTATCTTGCCCCATTGCTGGCTGTAAGCACTCCCCTGTGACAGTGGTACTTGGAATGTGTAGCTGAGCTGTGGAACTGTGCCTCAGTGGGTCATGGATGCTGGAAATTCAGAGAGGGGCTGCACAAGTTCATGGGAAACAGCCTGGGAGGATGGCTACATAAAGGGAAATGCCTGGCACAGATGCCCAGCAGCCTGAAATGACCAGAAACTGGGAGAGTACTTGAAATTATCAGCTGTGTTTGTCCTTCTCTGCAGTTTGCTAAATTCTGATCTTTGGCCACTGCTGAAGTCAGAAGACTTTGGTCTCATCCCACAGTGATTGCTCCTATGTTCCTAGGAATGTGTTACCTCACTTCCTTCAACCATAACATAGAAACATCAATTTTATAAGAGCAGATTAATATTTTCAGTAACTCTCCCAAGATGAAGGTAGCTAAGCAGTATCTTCCCCCCTCCCCCCCCAGGTAATTATTAATTGCATTTAAAGTTTGTCAGCGTTGAACTGAACATGTTTGAGACAGAAACCTGCTGTGCAAGGGAGGGTGTGGTATTGCAAGTATTACTGCATCTGCAGTATGTTTTTAGTGCTGACCACTAAAGTGTCAGTGCTGTGATTTATATCCAGGTGGTCTAACAGAAACGAAAGGAAAGATGTTAAGACTGGTCTGATTTAGGTCTCTCTGTACCTCAATTTGCCCTTGCTCATTTCTTGTTTTGTATTGCTGTTTTTCGGTTAATAAAACAGATATAGTCAAGGTACGGCCAGAAAAAAAGCCAGGACGTTGTTTTATGTTCTATTTGTTTATTTCTTTTATTATGTTTTATGTTTTATTATCTTTTCAGTACCAGTTCAATGACACTAATTTCCAGCTTGGAACTTGCAGGAACATGTTGTCTCCACATAGTAGCATAAGAATGAGAGAGTTTAGAGCTTTTTTTTTTTTTTTAAACTTCAGTATTTTTTTTCTTGGGAAATATAAAATGAAACCTACCGAGTATTGGGTTTGTGATTGGTAACTCACTTCCAGGGTTACTGTACCTCTAGAATTAGGACAATTGCTACTGTGTATGACTAATAAATAAGAGTATGGATTAAACAATGAGTGAGACAGAAGGCAATTTGTAACTGTAGCATATGGCTTCCGTTGTTAGCTTTGTGCTTTTACTTTCTGAAAGGATTATTTTGCTGCTTTTCTAGGAGTATGCAATTCTGTAGATACTGAAATGGCTGAATATGCTAATATGCATAATCCAGCTGAATAATTTTAAAGAGTTATGTGCATTGTTACCCTGCTCCGGCACTCCAAATATTTTTGTGCCTGTCAAAAATATTCTGTAACCTCCATCTGCATCCCTCAAGAGGAGGTGTTGAGAGGAGAGCTTCCTGACCAGAGGGAGAAGGCTGTGCCTACCTCTGGCATTTAGCCTGGCTGGAATAGCAGCAGAGGGGAGGTTGACATCCGTGCTGTGGGTGGAGGTGAGAGAATTTGGCAAGCCAAGCCTCTCCAGTGTCCAGGCCACCAACAGCCGTGTGAACATCTCCTCCAAGCCTCGTCTAACCTGTCCTGCCTCCCAGCAAGGAGGTAAATTTTAAACCAGTGCACAGTTTGTAGGGACAGAGGTGGTGATTGTTATATATTTGTGAAATACCTGGTGGGTATCACATCCAAGCACAGCTGTGCAGCACTTTGGAGGAGTCTAATTCCCTTATGGAGTTGTGATCTGCCTTGTCCAGAAGGGCTTTCTGCAACACTAGGCAAAAAGCTGAGTTCCAGGGAAAAACTATTGCCTGGGACAGCCCTTTCTCCTTTTTATCTGTTTGAAACCAGTTTTGATTTCAAGGCTGTTTCCTGAATGTACTAGAGCTTAGAACTGGAAAGAACAGTCTCCCTTCTGGCTTCAAAGCATGAAAGGCTGTTCCCACTCCATCCCCCCCTCCCTCTATTTCTTTTTTTTTTTTTTTTGGTGTACCTTTGGGAAGAGATTTGAGTCACACTTTCTTGGTGTGGCTTCTAGGCTTGGTTTTAAGTTTGTTTTTGTGCTGCCCACATGATTTATGTTGAGAGAGGCTCATCTTTGTGAGACGGCCCCCTGTTAGTGGATATGCTTCAGGGGAGACAATCACTTGTTTACATCCCCTCCTCTTGTACTCAGTTACTCTTGGTTTTCATGCTCGAGGTTTTTATAGACTGAAAGTGCTGATTTGCTCAGCAAATCATGTCTGTCCACCTAAAAGCTGGCAGGTAAAGCCCAGTGCTGATGAGAGCTGTGGCTCCTGCAGCACTGCAGTGCAGGAGCTGATTGTCTGAGCTGCTGGGGCAGGTTGGAGAGCAAAACCTGGAGGTTGGAGTCTCACAAGCTTCATTATCCCAAGTGGGAATTTGTTGAATCTCACGAGTTCTCTATTTCTACATTCAGAGCTAGTGATGACACATGCTTTTCAGAGAAAACCCACCCTTTTTCTGGATCTGTGTTCTTCTTGTGTTATTGTGCATCTGCCCACTCTCCCACTCCCCTCCCACACACCGTTTGTGGCAGCATCACTGGATATTCTCCTTTCCTGAGGTACCAGCTCTACAATACGTTTTCTATGTTTAGGGGGAAATTGCTCAGGCTCCATTTTTGCTTGAAAATGCAGTCTTCAGACTGATGTCTGCAGAAGGATTTCTCTTTGTTAGGATCTAAATACGCAATGCGATGACAAGCCCTCTTCCACTTTTTTTTTTTTTTTTTAGGAAAATCTGTCTTAAAACAGAACTCTTCCTTCCTGCAGGGACGTAAGCTGTGTCAAACATTGATACACACTTCGTGTTGTTCTCCCCAGACTGCATACATTCTTTCCAAGATAACCTATTGAAAGTCACTTATTTTTTTTGGCCACACAATGATGAAATATTTTCGAGGTTAGGAAGAAAATGTTTAAGATCCCACAGAAAGGTTGGGAAGGTATCAGGAAGGTCAAGTTCTAGACTACCAGCTGTTAATTTCTGCTTTGCAGGTGAGGTTCATACAACATTAAGAGGACAAGGCTTGCTACAATCCTCTTAAAAAGATTCCAGTTTTCCCCTTTATTTTATCCCTCTAGCTGCCTCCACCTGTCCCACTTTGCTGGTGGCTGTTGCTGCAGCTCCTGCTGGTGTTTTAGCCATTAGGTCTGTGTAGCCCAGTTTCTCACAGATGGGAACAACTGGGAGAAAACCAGCCTGTACGTATGCAGGAGCCAGGAAAAGCTTGGCTGGCACTCCCGACTCTGCTTCTTCCCATGGCTTCTTCTGGTAGAGAAATGTGTTTTTGATTGAATGCACAATGCACAGGTCACTGGCACAAACACAAAATAGATCCCTGTTTTAAAGATGCTTTTATAGTGCTTGGTAGTTTAGATACATATTCCTTTGGGAAAATTTGGTCTGTGAGATTCTCAAAGTGAAACCTTGTAGTACCAACAGAAGTCATCAGTGAGGATTATTCCATGGTGATAATAAATGGCCCTGGTCCATGGGAACTGAAACCAAGTCCTGTGGGTACCACAGTAACATGAGGTGGGGGTTAGGGCTGCTCCATGATCTGCTGTCACATGAAGAGCTCACAGGATGCATGTCATTGGTGTGGTGGTGCTGTGCTACAGAGAGACCCTCCTTTAGGGGCCATCAGTACAACTCAGCCTGAAGTCAAGGGATATACTGCAGAGGGAAACCTGGCTAAGGGAGTTGTCTCTGGTGGGTTTTTGTGCTGCTGTCAGTGAGCTCCCATGTCCCTGTGTCTCCGGGGTGGCCAAGCCAGGGATGCAAACAGCTCTGAGTGTGGCAGTCCACCTTTCTGCCTCAGGACCTGCCTGGAAGAGGCCGGAGCAATGGTGTTGGAGGGAGCTGGAATGTGATCAGCTGTCTGCCAGTGACTAATGCAAAGGCTCTTTTTATCTACCCACATCCTATTTTGGTGAATAAATGCTTGATGCTAATAGTGATAACAGTAACCCAGGGAGGAGCGAGTAGAACTTTGACGTGCTGCTTTAGCAGGGGGATAAGCAGTGAGGGAATGCCGGACTCGTCTATCTCTGATATTAACGCTAGAAATCACTGTCCCAAACCCAACTGATATTTGGGGGGG
>VYXB01006057.1:4613-40608 GCA_013397135.1 Pachyramphus minor
CTCTTTCTCTTTGCAGCAAATGGAGCTGCTGCTGGTGAATAAGCTGAAATGGAATCTGGCCGCAATGACCCCCCACGATTTCATTGAACATTTCCTCACAAAAATGCCTCTGGCAGAGGACACCAAGCAGATCATCCGCAAACATGCTCAGACTTTTGTGGCTCTGTGCGCTACAGGTATGAGCCCTGCACGTCCCGCAAAGCGTGTTTTGCTCCCCGACCCGCGCCCACCCCCCGCCTTGTAAAGCTTCCCGTAGCCGTGGTCTAAGGCGCGCTCGCAGAGCTGCGGGGAGGTAGTTTAAGCCCCGATTATTGCCCCTTGTTTGCAGAAGGTGGATTTACTTTGCCGGAGGTAAGTTTTTTTTTTGTTGTTGTTGTTCCAGAAGATATTTCCTTCGCCTTCTCAGTTTGGAGTTTGTGCTTGTTGTCAGGGAAGGGAGAAGGACCCCCCCCCACACCCCCTCTCTGTGGAGCCGCAGCTCAGCGTGGCAGGATTTCTTCGCCCTCCGCTCACACCGGGGTTGATGTGGGGGCTGAGAAAGGCTTACGGGGGGAATCCCTCCCCGTGTGTGGATTCATTCTTGAGACAGTTTTTTAAAGGCGAGCAGGGAGATTTTTTGCCTGTGAATAGCTCTGCGTGGGGCGTTTTAAAACTTCCCTCTTCAAGTTGCCTCTTCCCCCCCACTCCCCCCCCTCCTCGGTGGCTGGTGGATTGGAGGAGGGCCACGAGGCACAGAGGCTTTCCTGGCACGGGACCGAGCCGCTGCCATCTGCACCCTCCTGACCACGTGCTGTGCTGGAGCCATGAGCAGGGCCGGCCTCCAGAGATGCCGAGTAGTGGTATCCACACTTTGGAAAAACCTTGGTGGGACGCGCGCGCGCGGCCAGTGGCACGAATTGATGTTGTGTAGAGTTTCTTTATATGAAAAGATGGAAGAATGGTTGCAGGCACTCAGAAGGGGGGGGTGGTGGGGAAACAAACCCACCAAAATTTATTTCACAGAGTCAGCCCTGACTGCAAGGCCTAAAGATAGAACAACCAAGCCATAAAAGAGAAATTTATAAACACTGGCGTTGCTCTTCGTCTTGGGCCCAACATCAGCATAACAGGTTAGATTGCCTGGAATTATGCTTGATGTTAGGAGCACCACAACCTCCAAACAGCCTTCAAACCACCGGCAGCAGCATTTTGGGAAAGTCAAATGTAACTCTCCATGTAACTCTCAAATGTAACTCTGCCAGGTCCCAACCAGATAAGGCTGCTGCGACTCCAAACATGTGATTTGCTAAGTGTGAAGCCATTAGCTAAAAAAGAGCAGCTACCTGGCCTCCCCTTTGGATATGGGGATGTTTAACCTGGGTTGTTGTGCTGGCAATGACAGGGATGAAAACAAGGGTAGTTCAAAGGTTGGAGACTCGCTAAGAGTCCAGTACTTTGATCTACTGTCGGTGTTGTTATGTTTCTTTTAGGAAGCAACATCCAGAGCCCTTATTTAACACTGCTACACACCACAGCTGGAGAATGGATCAGTAAATGAGAACCATGTTCTGGGAGTTTTACTTAGCTTTTTACACAAAAAAAAAAACCCAGCGCTGAGCTCACCAGAGTTGGGGCCCTCTTCAGCTCCCTCCTGAAGTTGGGAGCGTTGCCTGGGGAAGCAGCGCTCAGGAAGGCTGCCACTAGGCTCTGTGCTTTTATTGTTATTTTTGGATGTCAGGGATTCCTCTTACCTTTTTGCTTTCCTCGTGCCTTCTTTGTTGGCTAGTGAAGATCACATGTGGCTTAAGCAGCATCTGGACTTTGCTTTGCTGTTGCTGGGTTGTGTTGTATTTCCCCTTGCCAAAATGAACCGAGATGGACTGCGAATGCGTTGTGCTGCCTGGATGCTGTGGGGCCCAATCCAAAGTCCACTGGAAACACTGACACTCGCTTAAGTGGCCTCAGGGGCAAGTGCAAGTCTATCCTTTGCCTGTGTCCTCTTCTGTAAAGGAGGTTCTCCTAAGAAGAGACTGCAGAACAATGCTTGCTTAGAAAATAAAGCCTTGGCCGGTTGGCTTAACAAGGTGAAGGCTGTGGAAGTGTTTGCAGATGAGTGTTGTATGTGTTTGCTCCAGAAAGAGAAGGTTACGCTGCAAGGTGAAGTTGAGAGGAATTCCTTTTAAGCTCCCTCTTCAGTTGTCTGGTTAGTAGATTTGTTTGATTTGGTTTGGTTTTGAAAAATCCATTTTCATCCAAGGATGTCTTTGTGCTGTGGTAGGTTTGAGAGAAAAAGCTGAAAAAAAAAAAGGAAAAAGAAAAAAGAAAAAAAAAATTACCAGGGGTTGTTTGAAGTTAACACATAATTGAGCTTAATGAATGGGGCTTTGGCATGGCCGAGCAAGGCAGGGAGAGCTCAAAAGGAAGCAGGCCTCTTTTGGCCCAAGTTGAGACCAGTGTTGAGGGAGAACTGCAGCTCTATACAAGCATAACAATGAATAGCAACAAATATTGGAGCTTCAGCATTTCATTATGTTCCTCTGGTTATCAAAACATACCAGGCTCCTCTTTATTATTATTATTATTATTATTATTGCTATTGTTATTGTTGTTGCTTCACTCCTGTCTGACGGAGAAAGAAAGGTCCCCCCTTTGAAACAAGCACGTTACAATTCTCCCATTCTCCGGCCTTTATAAAATTGGAAGTCTCAAGGTATGTGACCAGTTGGAACCTGTTGCATCTTGCAGCAAGTGATTTATGTTCGCAGTTTTGATTTGCCTCAATGAAAAGATTTTCATTCATAGCCCCCAGCTCTCCAGACGGATGGAATTGCTGCTCCATTTAAAAAGGAAAAGGGGTGACTCGCCTTGTTAGGAATTTTTTTTTAAAGCGCTGCAGCGCCTATATGCCTGCTTTGTCCTCCCTTCAGGGTGGCTGGCATTCTTCTCTCTCCTCCCCCTCCTCTCTCTCTCTCTCTCTCTCTTTTTAACAACGCTGAAGTTGTTTATTCTTTTTGGATGAAGTCTCAGATAGGCTACTGGGGATGTGTGCTTCAATTGATGGGGCCCCCTACCCCATTGTGGCTGTGTCAGGTCTAATTCATCTCACCGAAGCCCCCTTGTTCCTGAGCGCTCAATAGCGCAAGATGAGGCGATGGAGGCTGACAATGATGCCACACTCTTCACTTGGGGGCATCCAATTACAGGCGAGAGGGGCCCCCTGATTAATATGCTGAAATTAGTGGCCTCTGCCACAAATAATTCCTTGTTGAGTTGCAACAAAAAGGCAGTCCATGCTGCTTGTCTGGAGTGGTTATAGGGACAGACACAAACTGGTCATTTAAACTTCATTATCACTTTTCCACCTTGGAAAGAATGAGGGTGTGACTATGAATTCATGTTCTTGTTTACTGCTCCCATTTAAAAGACGAAGGCAAATATTAATGCCAAACGTGGTCCCGTCAGGACAGAACTCATTAAACTGACACTTTTTGGTCATGTTCTGTTTGTGGAGCTCGGTAAATAGTGTCGTGAACGTGCTGCAACCCCATCTCGGTGGGAGTCGTGCTTGCCTACTGAAATGCCCCATTTCTGAAGCCTACCTGCAGCTGTGTGTCAGTATTCCAGTCAGGGACTGCCTTTGGAATGTGTCAATAAGTGTCAATAAGCAGCCTGGACTGCTTTGGTTTTTGGGAATGACAGCAGCTTGCTGGAGGGTGGGTGTGTTTATACCTGCCTGGAAACGGGCAGATTAGGAAAAGGGGATAAACTGAATTTATCTTGAGCCCAGTAACATGAATGGGACGACTTTAGGTCGAGCTTGGCTTTTTTCCCTGGCAGTGCATCACAAAAGTCTGGCCAGAATTCATCGTATCAGTTGTAATTTTGGAGGTTCGTAGAGCTCTGGGCGAAATGCCCCTTTGAAGGTGGGTATTGGTCAGGGCCACAATGGAGTGTCAGAGGTGTATGAATACACTCAGAGCCAGGACTTCCATGGAGTCCTGAAGTCTTTAGTTTCACTGGTAAAACATTTACACAAAAGTTATTTTATCATAATAAAGGAGATGCATGATTTAATACTTAAACTGTTCCACTGAGCCCTCTAAGCTGTCCATGCCTTTGATTTCATTCAAGGGTTTGACAGATGGTTTATATTTTTTCAGCCCAGAGGAAGTTGTATTCTGATAAAAGCTGAAGGAATGTATCTCAGGTTCTGGTGTACAATGTGGCATTTCCCTTCCTCCCTCACAAAATCTGACGTTTGCTTGTGCCACTCACTTCCTTTGTTTCTGATTCTCCTCCCAAGGTGTGCACTGCCACAGATCAAACACATTCCTGCTCAGCAGAATCTTAGCATTAAAATGGGGGCTATTATTATTTTTTTAAAAAAACAAGACCAAACCACCCTCAAAACAAAACAACAAAACGAAAAACATGCTAAATGGCAGAGATAGCCCCTTAAGGAATCATGGGAGTGGCTTTGTGGAGAGACCTACAGCAATGCAGTCTGGAAGGGGGCCCAGCCTCTTGTCAGCATGGTGTCACATCAGAATGTAACTGATTGTCCGCCAATTCTTGGGACCCCCGTCACTTAGTTATGCCACATTTACATTAAATCCCTGTTGCCAGGATGGATGGCAGCCACTGACAAGAGACTAGGTTGAGACAAAGCATTTTTAAGATGAAACCGTCATTTAAATATGGATTATCTGCCTCCTGACAGGGTTAAGCAGCCTTTCTCTTTTCTTTCTTTTTGTTGATGTTGTTGTTCATTAAAGCAATATTCCTTTGAATGTCAGTGCAAAGGTTTCTGCTTTAAAGGGCCTGAGGACTCGTTATGAGAGTGCACCTAGGGTCTGATCCTGCGAAACACTTCCCAAGGGGAACAGCTTTTCTCGGATGGATAGTGCCATTGACCCCAGTGGCGTTATCCACATGAGCAAAGCACTTTTAACATTTGAAGAATGGGGGCCCCTGCTTATGGTAAAAAACACCTCCAAGTGATGAATGGCCTCCCAGGCTCAGTGCTAGGAAGGGCTACTCACTGCACTGCAGTTGCTCATGTGGATAAGTGTTTGCAGGTTCGGACCTGTAGCAGTTTGGAGCAGGAGGCACCTTTCTGCTCGCAGTTCTCCCTGCCTTTTGGGATGCAATAGTTGGCAGCTGAAGCCATGCTGGTAGAAGAGTGTATGTGTATAGACAGGCTTCTCCTAAAGCAATCATTTCAGTCTTTGTTTTGTTTTTTTTTTCTCTCCTTTTTTTTTTTTTTTCTCTCCTTTCTTCATACAGATATTAAATTTATTTCAAACCCACCTTCCATGATCGCAGCTGGCAGTGTGGTAGCAGCTGTGCAAGGCCTGCATCTGGGGAACACTAACACTTTCCTCTCCTATCAATGCCTCACACATTTCCTATCACAAGTTATCAAATGTGATCCGGTAAGTGACTCTTTCTCTTGGTTGATCTCCTGTTTTTTTTTAAGAATGAACTCCCACTCGCTGCATAGTAACTAATCTGACAGTAAATCTTGATAAAAGTCTAAACCACAGAGTGGGGTTTTTGAATGTGTTCTCTTGTGTCCATCCTGGTTATTTGGCTGTCATTATATCCATTGATAATCTGTGATTACACTGCTGCAGTGCCACATCCAGCTCTAATGTGTGTGAGAGAGGCCTTACCTGACAAAACCCTGCATCCATTCAGGACTGTTGCAGGGGCTGTTTGGCTGTGGGTAATTAAACCAGGAGTCTGTGTAAAACAAAACTTCGAGAATAAGACGAGGAAATAGTTACTGAGACCTGGTGGTATCTCTGACCTTATCTTTGACCATTCTCGAGGCCTTTTATTGTGCCAAGTGGTGTGAAAAAGCCCTTCTTAAAAGAGTTCTAATGATCTAATTTGGTTTATTACGTGCTAGACCTGCACAGTAGCTGGTATTGAATTCCTTTTTGGAACAAATGCTTGTCCCACGACTTTCTGACAAGGTAGATGGTCCTCACAGGACTCTCATTTTGCCCTGCAGCTTCCAGGAGATGCACATCAGTAACTAGTGAGCAATAAACCTTTCATGAGTGAATGGGCCAGGAAGGGAGCCTACAAGGAAGACCTAAAGTCAATGATCCATGTCATAATGGTGTGTGAAGTTGGGGCAGAGTTGAGCTTTGTTTTGTAACAATGTGGAAGACCAATAAATAGATGCTTTAAAAAGGTTCTTGTGAGGTCTCCAAGCGCTGGACAATGAGTCAAATAAAGACAACTCTGTGGTTAGAGGCAGAATCTTTGAGATGCTGTTAAATTATTTTGCATGTTAATATTTTTAAATGCATAGAGAAAACTGAACTAGTCCAAAAAACTAGGTTTGTATAACGGGACTTTGTTGACAGGATTGAGTGATTTCTGAAAAGATGAATGCATCATAACTGAATATTCACAAAAGAATTATTTCACCTCTGGTAGACTATGGGAAACAATTGCTGAAAAATGCGATTTCTCAGCTTATTATGTTGATCACCTTAACAGCACCTCACTACTGAGCACGTTATTTTTGCCATTTATATTACTAAAGTAATAATACAGTGCTGAAATGTGAAATACCACGAGAACTTGAAATGCTGAAATAATACACTGCTCAGTTTGGTACGTACGTGTAATGCTTTTAGTGAACAATGCAGATATTTCAGTGTATGGTTGGCCACTGTCCAGTGTGACATGTTTGAAGCAGGTACTGAGGGGAAATACTAGGATTGCTATCTGTTCAGGCAGTATTTTGATTCAAACAATGTTATTTAATCATTCCCAATATAAAGCATGGAAGCAGATTCTCTCACATCTTGCAGAACAACAGCGAGTCCTTATGTGACTTGACTTAGCTGGTGACAGAGCTCTTTAAAAAGAAAACAAGAGTTGTTTTAGCAAGAAAGAGAATTTTTGCTTGTTTCATTTTGTTATTGTCCCCAGTCAGTGCAAGGCCACAGTCTGACCTGAGCTTAGCTGATAGCTTTAAAGGGAAGCAACTCCCCTCCAGCTTTCAGTGCCAAATATATGCATGTGTTAGAGCAGCTGGAGGTAGGAGTAAGGATTTTATATGGGATGCTACACAAAATTAACATCATAAAATTATATGTGTGTGTACACATACTGCTATAATGGAATAAGGGAAAGGCAACTTTCACTACAGTTGCTCTGAGCAGAGAAATCTGGTGGTTTCACACCCAACGTGATTCCCCTGCAGAGAGACTTTCCCGTAAGATGCACCCATGCAATCCATGGTATCAAATGCCATTCCTAATATCCTCTTTCAGTAGCATGTGTATGAAGTGTGTTATTCCCCAGTGATGGTTTCCCCCTGTCAGGCTTCACAAGTGGATATACTTTATATTGGATTGCCTTGAAATATTAAGATCCTGATTATCTGTTAGCTGGAGCAGCAGGTCTGTTGGATTTCAGGTTGCATAATTACACTTTTTTACCTTTAGTCTCAGAGAAAGCTGAATCTAAAGTAAAAATGAGTATCACCTGATTGGAATTCCTTTATGGTTCATGTTTACATTGGTAGGAGTCCAATTTCCCATTTTGCCTTTGATCAGGGGTAATTAGAAGTCAGATAATCACAATTAGAAGTCTTGGGCTGTCTTCCATCATTCTATTCTTGACCCCATCACCCAAACAGATGGAATTTTACCTGACATTCATTTCCAGGCCAGAAATTCGCTAAACTAGATTAGATTGGGTCTCCATGCTGTCTGTTAGTCCATTGGAATTCGTCTCCTGCCTGCCCCTTCTCAGAGGCACCTTCAAACATGTGCTTGTTATCCAGGACGGGTCAGGCAGTAACAAAGGATTTCCAAGCAGTTTCTTTTTTGGTGTTGTTGTTTGTTTCCTTTACCATCTGACCCTGGAGTCTGATCATGTCTACTGTGTCTTGAAGGTATTTCACCATATCAGTTAAGCTAGCAAGTATTTTTTTTTTTCCTTTTTTTTTTTTTTCACTGAGGAGCTTAATTAATCCAGGAAGGGTTTATGACCTTGAACAAACTGTGGGCATTGAAAATTTGGGTAGCGAAGCAGAAAAGTTGTTGGGAGAAGTTATCAGAGTAAAGCACAAGTTCTGTATTTGCTTTTCAGTGCTGAGAAGCACTGAGAATGGAAACAGCTTTGCTGAGGTTGTTCATAGAGAATTTTATATTTTGCTGATATTTTTGCTAGCTCTAATGCATTCCTGCAGGCAAACTATTTATCTAATAGTCATGTGAATAAGACATGAACAAAATGCCTAAAGCATTAAAAAAATAGTTCTCATTCAACTGTAGCTTCAAACAGTCTGTTTGTAATAAATTGTAAAGATTAAGTTAAAAAAAAATACAGTTACAGCATGCTGCACGCTTGAGAATTTCAAAGGGAAAAAAATTCTGTGGTCAAAAAGTACCTTTAAATTACATAGTCCTATGCAATTATTCATAACTGGACTCCAGAGGGAGAAGAATAGGTATTTATAGAAATTCTTTTGAATGGTTTTAGTTTTCAGAGCTCAAACATGCTGTATGCAAATGCTTAGGATTAAAAAACAAAACAAAAAAAACCAAAACAAACCAAAAAACACAAAATTCCCATCAAAACTCACCAGACAATCCTCTCCCCCCACCAAAAAAAAGACACAAAAACCACCCCAAACCTAAAAGGGTTCGTTTTGCTCTGAACATACATTTCCTTTGAGCTTGGAACTCTGAACATGCCACCTTGTTAAAACCAGAATTATCCTCAGGAGCGCCTGGATTTGTAAAACCAGAAATACCCAAACCTGTATCGGTGTGCTCCTCTTGAACACATCCAATTCCAAGTGTGACCGAGGGACGTGGAGAAGGCTTTACAGTCAGGATTGATCCATCATATCTGGGAGTTGGGGGGAAAGGACTCCATAGAGACCTTATTGTGGAGGCCAGAGGTATGCAGGAGCCAAAGGCATGATGACTTTAGGATATGAGGCGTTTCTTTTTGTCATTTAAAACGCTGTGTGTCTCTGTCAAGAGGAAATATTACACTAGGGTTTAAACCAGGAAAGGTCATAGGTTATGTGTTTTCAGTGAGCTGTAACTGATGGTCTGATCTGCTTAGAGGTAGGATTAACCTCCCTCTCTCTCAGAAAGGACTTGCAGAGAATTGTTTGCTTGGGTTTCTAATCTTATTTTACCCCAAATGCCATGTGCCCTTATTGGTGGCAGAGGAGATTCTTGTGGTAGTGGAATCAGTGAAAAGCTGGTAGATCACACAAGAAGCCTCTGAATGAAGGCAGAATTGAAACTGGGAAATAAAGAAAACAGCAGGCAGGTCACCCTCTCAGGAAAACAACATTCATTCTCAGTCATGCACATCCTAACACTTTTGACGGCAATTTATCATGGAAGACTGGGTTCACCGCAAGGGCTAACACATGTCATAGGTTAAATCAGAAAAGGCAATGCTGAAAGGAAACTTCAAAGTCCTTAATACACAGAGTTAAATATGTTGGGGGGAGAAAGCCTGCGATGTTTGTTGTAAAGATATGAGTAAACAGCTGGCTGGAGGAGTTTTGGCAAAATATTGTGGGATTGTTTTGCCTGTGTAAGGCACCGTTGCTGTGTTGTTCCAATGGCTCCACAGCTTGCAGAAAGTTGGAGTAGCAGGCCTTCTCCAATTCTAATTGCTGTGATCTAGATCATGGAATGGTTTAATGCCTGAGGGAAGTTACCTTTCCCCACCACAGACACGATCCTCCTTGGTGCTTTATGCTTTTAATTCACAGCGAAGTCTGTGAAAGCCACGAGGCCCTTGCACCCTCCCGAAGGCTCAGGAGGATGGTGTGCACATCCAGCTCTGAGAAAAGGCTTTGGAAGCGAGGGAAAAAAAAGATCTCACCCTGTCTGAGATGTCAAGGTGAATGTGGTAGCAAACAGAAAGCTTGGCTGCAGCTGGTAATGAAAGGATATCGAGGAGTTTAGTGGTGCTCCTGAAAGATCTCTCCCTTTTGGGGTCATGCAGTCCAGCACATCGTTCTGGATGTACAGATGCTTTCAGAGTTAGGAAAGGATTAGACAAGTTGAGCTGCCCACTACTGGACATAGCAGCAGTTGGCAGGAACCTTTGGGGCACGTACATCCAAATATACAGATGGCATTTCTACCTAAGAACTTCATATTACTGGAGAAAATAATCACTGCTTATGACCATCATTTCTAGCAGACTGCACTGCCAAAGCATTTCTGGGGTAAAGGTAGAAAGCACAGTTTCAGGACCACTGGACTTTTAGAGAATAGCTGTGCTAACAGCACAGGCAGAAAAGGTACAACCTGTTCTCGTGGTCCTGCCCAGCTTAGTTAAAACACGTCTCAGTGTAGTGGGGCATCCAGCACATTCAGCTATAGGTCTGTGGGCAGCGGTGGTGTGTCCATGGGGATGCTCCCCATGGCCATTCCATCCAGAGCAGATGGCAGGAGTTAGTTGCTGAAGTCTCAATCCAGGCTGGCATCCTGCAGGAAATTGGGTGGCTCGTCCAACCCTTTCACTGTTTGGTGTTTCTCTTGCTCTCTCCACCCTCCTCTTGGCCTGCAGCTCTCCCAGATAACCTGATTATATTCCTCTCACTTTTTTTCTAAGAAATGCTGCTTAGTCTGTGACCTTACCGTGCTTCTAAAGGACTCTTGGGTCTTTCTCTCCTTCCATTCAACCTTCTCTAGGATTGTTTACGAGCCTGCCAAGAACAGATTGAGTCCCTCCTTGAATCCAGTCTACGTCAGGCACAGCAGCACAACGTATCTTCAGAAACAAAGACTGTAGAGGACGAAGCAGATCTTTCCTGCACACCCACTGACGTGCGAGATGTGAACATTTAAGAGGACTTCTTCTTCTTCTTCTTCTAATGGATGTGCTTGGCAAGAAAAGCAGACAAAGAAAGGGCATCTGAGAAGGAATCAGCATCAGGATCTCCCCCCCAGAAACCCTTTTCTCCAGGACATTTTTATACCAGAAGGGAAAAACCAGTCTCGTTATATTTTTTTCTTGCTCTGTCTCCCTTCCACCTGTGACTTCAAACAAACAAATAAAACAAAAAATACCCCAAAAACTGTCTTAAAAAAAAGAAAAAAATAGTATTTGCATTACCCCCAGGGGTTTGTGCTACAAAAATAGAGGATTTTATACAATAATAATCAACTAGTTTTTATATTAAAGTGTTCTTGTCTGTATGTTGTAAAAATAGGCATTAACACACAAAATGTCTCCAGGGGAGGTATTAGATTTGATTTCTTACATATAAAACAAACCAACCAACCATTTTTAAAGTAGAAGAGGGTTATTATTTTATTTTTTTTTTTTAGATAGTAAATGAAATATTCTTTTTCTTTAAAAAGCATAGCTTTAACGCAGTTCTAGGCTTTTCTGTATCTTGCTTGCTTATGCATTTAGTCACTTTATAATTCATCTGTAAATGTTTATTTCCTTAGGTTTTGGTTTTTTTTTTTTTTTATCCTCTTCACCTTATAAATGGTTAACGTAACCCATAAGTTAGTGTATGTTAGTATGCAGCATTATTATATGTTAATCTTTTTTTTGTTTTGGTGCCTGTGGATTGCCTGTGCATAAGGCATTTGTAGGGTTCCAGCTGAGCATTGTTGGGAAAGGCCAATGTACTACTCACACAGTACCCTATTATAAAGAGAAACCGAAATAGTGACATAATATATTATATTTTTGTAATCTTCCTATTTTTGTAGTTACCTGTGTAAAAATGCTGGTCTGACCCCACAGATATTCAGCCTAATTATGGTCAGGTTCAATCCACAGTTCAGTCTTTTTTTTTTTTTTTGTTTGTTTGTCTGTAATATTCTAAAACCATTCCATTCAAAGCACTTTCAGTCCATTAGATATAGGAATTACATTCTTTTATTGTGTGGGAATTTTTTTTTTCTTTTTTTTTTAATGGAATGGTTTGGAAATATATAAAGTGCTTGTTGCAAACTTGGAATTGCAAAGCAAGTGCATTTAACTATGGTGTTAGAGGAGAGGTGATTTTCTTTTCCGAAGGTTGTGTTCCAGTGAGAGAAATTGCATTCACAAATTGCCAGGATATCTTCCTATCCTTTTCTATAGAAAAGTTGAAGTTTAGAATCCTTTGGTGCCAACTCATCTTTATAAATTAGGGGCCTTAAAGGTTCACATATAGGACACATAGTTTAAGGATTGTCGCTAGATGTTTTACAACTGAAGGTTTTTAAACACTAAAATATATAATTTATAGTTAAGGCTAAAAAGAATATTTATTGCAGAGGATGTTCGTAAGGCCAGTATGATTTGTAAATTAATGCAATCGCCCCTTTTGTTTTACAGAAAAAAAAAAGAAATCTTTCTACCCTTGATGTTGCAGTTTTAACACAGCTTATTAAAGCAAAAAGGACACGCTTCAAAGAACAAACCCAAAACCAAGCAGTGCATTTGGCCCCTTCCTTTCCATTTTCAAAAGCAGTCTAACCACGAAAAAAAAAAACACGCCATAGTTAATAGATATGAAAATTGGAGTACTTGAAAGAAGTTTTTATTCCAGTATATGCCCCCTTCTTTTTTTAATTTAGCTACAAATAGAAAATTTGCACATCTTGGCTATGTATCTTTTTATTATTATTTTAGGAAGTAGCTGAAGGGACGTGGACATAGCTGTTGAAGTTGATGCTCGAGGAGAATGTGATGGTGAAACGTATGTGAGAAAACTGCCGCTAAGGTGTTGATTGTAAAGAAAAAAAACCACAAAAAACCCCAACAAAACAGCAAAAAAAAAAAAGGAACAAAAAAAGGAAAAAAGAAAAAAAGTTAAAAGTTAAAAAAAAAATAAAAACAAAAAAAGAAAAAGAGAAAAGAAAAGGAGTGGATGCTCCGTTTTTATTGAGCTGCTATGGATAAATTCCCAGCATGGTTTGAAAAAAAAAATTAACATTGCTTCTCTGTATCTTTGTCATTGTGTTTTGCTGCTATTTTGTGGATCAGTTGTTTTTTTTTTTTTGTTATACAATGTCATATACTGCCATGTTATAGGTTTTAATTTTCTCATAGAAAATTATATTATTGACATCATTTTTTTTTGTAGATTTTTTTTTTTTATGTGATCAATTTTTACTTAATGTGATTACTGCTCTATTCCAAAAAAAAAAAAAAGGTTCCTGTTTCACAATACCTCATACTTCAGTTTTTAACCGTGTCTAGACCAGGTTTTAATGTTCTTACAGTGCCTCATAGTTCTACTGCAAACGGAAATGCATCGAATGGGTCTCGCGATTTGCAACTAGGTTGCATTAATTTAAGAAACAGCAGACATTTCAGAAGATCAAGTCATGTCAAGGGTTGGTTTTTTTTGTTTTGTTATGCATTTTATAAAGCTGGATTCCTTGTCTGATCTGGGGTTTAATATTATCATAGTAGTTTTAAGCTGTGTTATTAGCCACATTGATATATGAAAGGTGCATTATAATATAACTCTTGTGTGCCACCTGATGTGGTTTCCCCTCGGCTGGGACACATCACTTGGTATGATAGGTTATCTTCTGGAACTCTAAGTATTTTGTGTGTTTAATCTGTTATGATATACTAGAGTTTGTTTTGGTTTTTTTTTTTTTTGATCGTTTGTTTCATTTTTTTTTTAATTATAGCATAATGCTAATTTAAAAAGCCTGTAAATCTCATAAATAAGCCAGCTAACAGAGTTGTATGCTGAAGAATAATCTAGCTGTTGCCTGTATGCTGCTAAACCAAAACAGAATTAGAACTCATTTTGAGGCAAATGCAGTTAAGATCCTACATAGTGCATCAATAAAGCGTTGCAATGCTACTAGCAGTCGCAGGACCCAGGAGGACTGGATACATTCTGTCCAAATTTCAGGAACATTTCTTACTGCTTACCTCATAAAACACTTCTGTTCGTGGCATCTCTGTGTCCCTGAACCAAACCAGATACTGTTGAGTTAGTGCTTGTGGGTTATATTATGTTGTTACACTGAGTGGCAGTGAGTACTGCAAATTTCTTTTTAAAATATTCTATGTACTGAAAAGGCCAAATCCAGATAAGTGGGTTCACGTGCCAACAGAGATGCTTTATCTGTCACATTATTATAACAATCTGTAGTAAGCAAAGCAATTCAGATTTGTACATTTTTATATTGTACTTATTGGCATCACTGGTCTGAAATGCACATTTTCACCGACAGACCTGTAACAGACAAGTTTCCAGCGAAAAAAAAAACAAAACAACTAAAGTCTAGAAATAAAATTGGTAAAACCCAACGTCTGCCTGTTGTCTTCTTTTAATTTTCTTGTTCAATAGCCTTTAAAATGCTGAATGGTTGCAACCACCCACTGCAGCGAGTAAACCACGTGGCATTTTCCGGGTTTGACTCTCTGTGCTTTAATAGTTTCAGTGCTAAAAACCTTTTGCTGTTATTTTAGGAAACCGTGGGCGTTTTGGGTAGTGGGCAGGTGACTGCCTCTCACAGCAACGTGTCTTTTTAAAGAAGCAAAATATTTCCTTTTTTCGGCTGAAGACTTTATTTTAATCATCAAAGGCTCTTTATTGATTTTTTTATTTACTCAGAGTAAAATACCCTTTCGTGTCAAAATACCCAGTTCTTGTCAATAAAGGATAAAATAAAATAGGTGCTGGATGGTACAGAACACTTGTATTTTTTTTAACAGTGTAAGGTTTTGTGTCTTAGAAGATGGTTTGTTTTAAAAGCAGTAAGTTAACCTGCCTTCTTTTCTGTCCCTTCCCCTCCTACACAGCTTTTGCAGTTGACTACTGTATAGCTAAGATAACAAGGGATTAAACTTGAAAAACATAAAAGCCTACTAAAAATATGTGAAAAATAACCAGACCTAGAAGGAGGACAAGAAATTATATATTATTATAAAGTTAAATGAAAAAAATACTATAACCTGTGTCCCATTCCAAAATATCTCTGAAAACTGGGGATACACATTATCAATTGTTACCAGAGCTGAACACAGCAGAAACAGCTTATTTTTAGTGGAGATGATCAAGCTTATAACCTACATATTTGACTATCCCACGAAATTATTTCTGTCTTCAAAAAATACACATAAAAGGTCAAGTGCTCGTCTCTCCTGTCACAAATTAGAAATTTAGTGTCTGCCTCCTGAGTTTCCCATTGACTAAACTTGACATTACAACTGATTCTGTGCAGTGTGTGCAGCACAGGAAATGAAAACTGAAACTCCAGAGCTCAGATCTAACATGTTAATCATTGTCTAGTGCAAAATAAGCTCGTCTCGGGGCAAGATGGGAAACCATCTGCATCAGAAGAATCCCAGCTGAGCTTGTGTGAGCCTGGTGGTTTCCCAGTCATTTCAGACAGAAACCTGAACCCTGTGGCCTGCTGTGAAATCAGAGATCGGGCAGGTAAAGTAATATCAGTACAGGCGTGATCTGGTTTTGTTCCATTTGAGACGAGCGGCTCCCGAAAGATGATCGGAACTCAATTCACAGGGACTTCAGACTAAGCCAAAGCTTAAACTGGACTGGGTCAAAAACGATTCATTTTCCCCAGCACACTTAACAAAAAAAGGAAAAGACTTGCTTTGGTATGGCTGATGGCTCACCCCTCTGAGCTTGAATGTTTGAAAATTGAGTGAAGACACACTCAGGGAATCTTGATTTCTGACAAAAATCTTCCGCTGACAACAAAAATGATTCGGTGAGAAATGTAAACCTGTATTTGGTCAGACATGTTAAGTAGGTTTTGCCATTCCTAGCTGTTTTATAAACTCTATTAAATTGACTAAGTGGTGTGACTTAAGTAGGTTTAAGCCCACACAGTCAGCTCTTTTATTTACATTTTCCTTCTCCTGAACATCATCTCTAAATGCAGACTCCTAAATTTGAATGTTGGGTGAACTATGCCAGTATTACTCACATTGCAAAGGGCAGAAAGACAAGAATGTAGCAAGAAAAACAATTTACTATAGGCTGTAAAAAAATATGCATGTTCAGCTAGGCTATGCTGTAGCTTAGTAAAGGGAAAAATACTGTATTTTTTTGCAACAAATTGAGACTGCACACGGAAAAACTTGCAACACACCTCCCAAAAAACTCCCCAGTTCCATTGCTGAATTCAGGCCAATTGACAATCTCAGACCTTTTATGAATACCTAAATTCACAAAATTTATTTGATGTAAAAACTCACAATCCACTTACATTGAGGCACATCCAGCATTTTAAGTGATAGAAAACTCCAGAAGATGGAGGAGAAAGTGAAGGTTGGAGCTGTTGTTTTAAAAGAGTCACAGGAATGACCCATAAATTTGGGTTACACACTCTGATGAAGATTCCTGGTAATGTCATTGAAAAGCTACTAAGGGACAAAGGTAGTAAAGCTATAAATGAACTTTAAAGAACTCCTTAATTTCCTTACATGAATTCATTTTGTAAGAAATGTATCTCTTCAGACAAACACCGTATTTTTACCATCCCACAAATAAAACTGATCACAGTAATTGCAAACGTAGATTCCCATCTGGTTTTTGACTGAGTTCCACCCAATGTTCCAATCAAATGATGAGAAAGGGATTGCAAATTAGTCAACTGGATTGCACTGATAACATGAGACTTGCCAGACTTCTTTAGGGCCAAGCAGAGGAAATTTAGAAGCAGGGCAGAAGTTACCTGTTCGTTTCTTTAATGTGACAAACATTTAAGAGTGAACACAGAAATAAGTTTCTTGATGATCAGAGCCCTGCTTAGACCCATCCTACTTTCTGCTTCTGTGAAGACTATGTATTAAAAAGTCTCACATTTCAGGGAAGTCTCTAAGTATTCACAACCATCCTGAGGGCTGTCACACAAAGAAGGAACGTACTGTGTGTCCACAGCAAATCTGGAATAGGGCACACGGGCAATGTCTCCATTCTGCTGAGGCGGGAGCACCAACCACAATGTGTGGGCAACAGATCTGCTCCTGGGGGACACACCAGCACTCCTACTGAGCTCCTGAGCCTGTTTCTGACATGGTCTTCAGAGCACCAATTCCCTCACAGAACAGCCCCAAGCCTTTAGGGAGCAGTCACTGCCACGCACAGACCGACACAGCAACAGTTTTTTACTTGTCTCAAGGTGCCCCTCTGGACACAGGAGGCTGTGGTTAGTGGCTGCTAGAGGTCTTCTCTCTCGTGCAGAAGGAAAAAACCATAAAATCCATCTGTGTGGCTTTCATCTCTCTTCTCTGTTTAATTATAGCTTATGGCATTTGTCTTATTTACGGTAATATCCTTGAAGAAATATGACGATTTGTGTTTATTTCGGATAAAAACCCACACAGTGATCCATCCCAAGAGCAGAATAGCAGTCTGCCCACTCCCTTGAAGACTGCAGTAGGTAATTATTTCCCATATTATTCAAATTACATGCTAATGGCCAGGCACAGCACAATATTTATTCCCTGCTAACACGTCTGTCAGGGGAGAAGCCCATCTGGAAAGCCAAAGGCTGCTCTGACTAAAGTGGCACAAACTGGAAAACAAAGCAGCAGGATGAGAACTTCAGTAGGCAACAGCTGCTGAATTCACACTTCGTAACATCTCTGGGGTGGGTGTGCAGAGGGCCACAGGAACCTCCTCCCCACCTGAGCAGGGCCCCTGGTGTCCCGAGTCCCTGCCCTGATGGCAAACTGTCTGCCACGGACAATTGGGCTTTTTGATGTTCTATTTCTCCCTTTTATTAGATTTTATCACTGCAGATTGTTTGAGTGCTGGGGATTACTTTCCAACAGCTTTTTTCCTCCTCGAACACCCGCAGGCCACAGTTCCTTACATCTGGTTGCTGGTTATTTTAAATAAACCTGATCTTCAGCACACGTATGCTGTTAAGTAAGTATAGCTGTGTTCTTTTCATAACACCTTCCCAAGCTTTCCATGAATTATTTACTCATAATTAAAGATTATTTCTTATAAATGTAATATTATTTTGTGGTTTTCACTATTTTTTGTAGCTGTTCAGTCATTTACTACAACCATTTTATTCCTTTTAGACAACACATCCATCAGCCACATTTCTCTTTCCATGGAGACCCTTGGATTGCAAAGGGTCAGAAAGGTTCCCCTCTTACGGATAATATCTTTCCAGTGTTGAAAGGGTTTAATCTGCCCTCATTTCTGCATGGAAGTGCTACACAGTGCTGCAGAGTCAAACCCTGCAAAGCCTCACAACATTTGTGGAAACACAAGTGTTCTCTCATCCTCAAACAACTTTCCAACCGCCTAAATATATCCCTCTACGATCTAAATCCCTCTGTAAACCTACTTCAGGTGTCTTCAGGGATCTCTTTCTCCCACACTTCCGCTGAAGGAAAATTCCAGGCAAACTCAAAGCTCCTTGGAAAAAAAAGTCTCTCCACGTTTTTCTCCAACATCATTTGTTTCTTTCTCATTAGTTTCAGGAATAATGATTTTTTCTGAAATTTGTCCAGCTCTTATTGCAAAAGAGAACTTAAAAGAAGACTAAGATATAAAACTGTAGTGAGTCAAGGTTCTCAACACATGGTTCTGACAATGTACCTGTGGTGAAGCAGGGTTACGAATTCCCAAACTGTGCTCAAATCATTCTCCACCTTACACAGGTGTTCTGGATACGGCACATAAAATGATGCCATAATCCACGTGGTTTTAGGTTTACAGTGCACTTGACTACCTGCACCACCACCAAAGTCTCCCCAGGAAGGAAACACACCCCAGAGAGAAGCTCCAGCTCTGCTCAGCAGTGACATTCAGTCACACAGATTCTCAGTTTCAAAGAGTAATTTGTTTTTCACTTGTATTTCAGAAACCGTCAAGTGCTTCTCAACAGTAACTTCTGTATGTGTGTTTTTTAAAGGAGGTAAAAGGGGTCTCAAAAATTCAATGTCTGCACATACATTGCAAAAAAAGAAAAAAAAAAAAGAAAAAAAAGCCAGTTTAGAGAACAATGTGGGCATGTGTTTTTAAACTACTGTTCGTGCAGTCTGGTCAGGACTGTGTGACACAGTATACAGTGTTTTGTCATCCAAGGAATGTCTTTGATCAAGAGTTTATGCAAGAAGAAAAAAAAAAAAAAAAGCCATGAAACCCTAATCCGTTCCCACAGTCCAGTAAACGTGAGCTGGACAAACAGTGGACAATGGCAGTAAAGCTTGGGGCTGGAACAATGGCTGCAACTAAAAACATTAAAGGCTTGCTGACTCACAGTTCCTACTATCAAGAAAGATCCCATGTGGTGTTATTCCCCAGAATCCTGAAGATGCTGAAGGTTAAAAACTGGGATTATTATTGCACCCTGAGGCAGGGCAGCAAAATGGGGGGCTAAATGATGATAAAAAATGAAAGGCACTGACAAATACTGGTGTTGACTCTGCCCAAGACAGATCAGGATGAAGAATCAACCTTCCTTCTGCTGAACATCTTGCTAAGCTAAATTCTGTAATTCTATTATAAGCAAACACCACCTAAATTCTTTCAGTCACTAGGCCACTATTTCAGATGTCACCCCTGCAAATTCTGCCCAGCTGTAACAAAGCTTCCCAACTTTGACAAAAGCTTTATGACATTTTTACGCCTATTCAAATACTTCTCTAGTTGTGCAATGCCAAAACCAGTTACACAGAATGCTGTACTGGTGGTCAATTGGTGCTCTGCATAGAAAATGGGATAGAATAATTAAAAACATCATGCAGCAAGCCACAGTGCCTGATTTTTTTTTGTTCTTTCCTTTCATACATTTACATGGATTTACAAAGTCTTCTATGCTGGCCATGTTTCAGGTGAGCTTAGTGACCATGATTCCTTCCACACAGTGATACATCACTCGATGGAGCTCCCTGTATGGTGAGGGGGTACTAAGTGTTTAAGAGAATTTTAGGATGGGAAATGCTGCAAAATTTCAATTATTACACTGAGGGAATGAACACTCCAGTGATCAAGGTGGGAATATTTGCAGTGTGGTGCCAAAGAGATACCCACAAACGAACTAACTGTACAAGCTTTCAAAATAGCACATGAAACTTCTTTTATTATTTTTATCACTAGAGGCCAGGCTGGTCCTGCAATTCCAAGCACTGGGACACACCAGAGCACTGCAGCAGCGGATTGCTCTAGTTGGCCTTTACACCTCAATCCTGGACACCAAAACCTGCAACTGGAAACTTGCTGCAGGACTCATTTCACAGCTCCCAAATCCCCATTTTCTCTGGTGATATGTACACTCCTGTGGTAATGTGTGCTGTCACAACTTTATCCATTAAAAAAACAACTCTGGCAGACTGTAAAACGAGAATCTTCATGGTTACTTGCCAAACAATGAAAGCTGGAGTTTTAGGCTGTAATCAGACCTGAACCTATGGCCAGGAGGAATTGACAGTATTCAAAAGGCACTAATACTTAGAGCACCAAGAATATATAGAATTATAACATTACCAAAAGTAGTAAGCCTTTTTTTTTTTTTCCAAACCAAAGCCTTTCTCTTTAATCAGGACAACATATTATATCACACACACATTGCTCTGTAACTCTGGAGTGACCAGAACAAAGAAAATCACAGAAAACAGAAATACAGTTTCTCATCCAGAAGGACTTCAGGTATTTCTAATACCTCAGTAGATTTCAAACTATACCCATAACACACCAACACAAATACTCACAAATATGTTGCAGGTTTAAATTCTCTCTTGCAGCTCTTCAGAAACCAAAACCTACGTAAACTTGATCTACTGGAAAATTAAAACTCCTCATTTCATCTCCACATAACCTGTTTACGATGGATTAAAAAGAATGATGGATAAAAATGTGCTACCTTTCCAGAAATCCTAAAAACACAGACCAAAATGTGTACCTTGCTGACCAGAAATAACCCCACAAACCCAGAGAGTTTAAACCAACCTTTATTTTTCTTCCTTCAGTGGTGATTATCCACAAAGCAAGCTGGGATTGAACAGGTTCTATGTGCCTGCTAGAACACACCATTGCTTTTAGATTTCAGACCTCAACAGCAGTCAGACCAAAGAGTCACATAACCAACCAATGCATTCCAGACTTTCCTCACACATCCACCTGTAAATGATCCCAACCTTGTTTCACAAAAACATAACGGGATTCAAATGAGCCCAAACTACCTCTACAGGGTTGATTTTCAAGCAAACAGTTGCATCCACAGGTGTTTCTTCTGATTTATTTCACCCATTTCTGCTGATTACAGGTGGTCATTCGAAGCTGGAACTGATCACCTTCACATTACAGCTGACAAGAAACGAAGAGAAAGTATGAAGATAGAACAAGAACTGTGCTCAGAAGCTTTAGCAAATGGTGGTCAGATGCTTCAAAATTCACTATTTCTTGTACTCATCACATCTTGTAGAAAGGAAAATTACAAGTCTTCTGGATTGCAATGACTCCAGTAGCCTAGCAGTAATTAATAAAATTCCATATTCCACAGGTTCAGCTGAGAGATGATCAGGAAGGAACCAAACAAGCTCGAACGCAGTCCAGGCAAGTCAGACATTTGTGAGTTCAGTGTTCTCAAACATTCCTCCCTAACTACTGAGCAATAACCAGGGGTGGTGAGTGAATACAGCAATATATTTTTAAGTCTTACTAACTTCAACACTTTTGGCAGGAATTTTCCATTTTAACTGTCCTTAATACATCAAGTACACCTGCAAAATGTCCAGCTCCAGCACAAAGCCCCAATCTCCGTGTGCTGCTTTATTAACCAATACCATAATGTACAAGATTGTACTTTTTTTTCTCCCCCTCATATCCTTTCCACCCAAGCCTTCAAAGCAAGACTTAAATTGCACAGTCAGGCATTTAAAGCAGGCAATGTGTGAATGCCCAGGGCCCACAGCAGACTTACTCATCTTCTTGAGCGATCTGTAATTCCAATGGAACACTAATAAACCCACTTGTGCTTGTGGTCATTGGGAACAGATTTTAGGAAGATGTTAGAGCAGGGAAAGCCTTGAAAGAAAGTTTGTATCTCGTGAAATTCAACAGTGATTTGAAATTCTGATGGATTTTTTTCATCCCCCACCCACCCAGGAACACTTCAGCTGGGTTGAGCACACACCTCTCACTGGTGTTTGCTGACTGCAATGTTCCTCATTTTCCATGTGACTGATCTGAGAAACGCAGGCAAAACCACCAACATGCAAAAAGGTCGGGGGCTCAGCCACTCTGGATGCTGCCAAGAAGCAAATTCTGAACTATTTAAACCCTCAAAAGGCAGAATTATTTGCAACAACTCGCATTAGACGGTGGTTAAGGCAAACCCATCTTCTAGGGCTTTAACTCCTTAGCTGTAAATAAGGTATAAAAACACCCATACAGGATGTTGGGAATGTTTCACTGTGACAACCCTGAACTTCACAGAAACCCCCACAACTCTGCTGCAAAAAACAGTTTAAAAAGGCACAGAAGAAAACACACAGCTACACATCCAACAGCATCTTTATCTGTACCTCATTTAATAAACCAAATCAGGCCCATACAAGATATGAAACCAGACACTCAGAAAAATACAGACTCATGGAATAAAAGGTTCCATCAGTATGTCCACACATATGAAACTGAATTAAAGACCTATTAGATAACCCTAAACTTCATATATCCCAGCCTGATAACCCGCTTGACACAATATTTATTGTTAAACACCTGTACGCACGCAAATACACGCAAATATTTATAATTTATTATATGATTTTGTTATAAATAAAACTAAAGCAATACAAGAAAAAGCAGCCACCAAACCAATTTTCAAAATAACAAATGGCCAAAGACCCTTTTCCTCATGAGCTGAGCATGAATAATTTGGTTTCACACCATCTCTGGAGCAGCACTTTGCATGTCACTGAGGTACCAAACACTTCCAGTAACCAAATGCTTCACAGATACTTTGACCCCTCACAACCTCTCCCTTGCTTTTACACACATTTTTGCAAACCAAGTACAGTGATTCCAAAAAAAAGGCTGCACTTAAGAACATTAAAGGTCTTTATGTCTTCTCTTTATACTATCATTCAGAGTAAAACTGACTCACAAAATACCTTTTGTTGAAAACCACAAATTCTGCTTTGAATGCCCCCTGGATCTTGGTCTAAAAAAGGCAAAGTTGATCACATGGAGTCAGTGGCACCTTTCATTCAATTGAAGTAAATTTAATACTTCATTTTGTAAAAATAAACTCATCTGAGGACACAGAGACAACTTTTTTCAAATCTGGCTTTCTCTGAAGTGATTATAAAGTCAAATTAGCTCTGTCCTCTCTAGTAATGTAACTTTTTTGGTTTGTGCCCATTTCCTTACGGAGATTACAGGTTATTCTATTTTATTTTGCTTCTGTTTTCGGGTGTTTGCAGTTTGGTGCTTGTTCTGGTTGCCAGTGGCTTGGCTGCTTAAAAATTAAAACCCAACTGTACTTTAAACTGCCCTGCCAAGGTCTCAAACGAGGAAACAAGCAACAAATGAATCCTACCTTAATGCCACTTAATTTCAAAGAAATTCCCCACATAATTAGGAGAGCTGTATCATGAGTGCCTGTGTTTTGTACTCTCCAACAATTTCATATACATATATATATATTTGTGAACTCTTATAACCTGTTTCTTACACAACTCCCTCCTCCACTAGATGGCCCTGACCCTCCCTGTGTGTATCAGAGACATTTAAAACAATTAACAACAACAAAAAAAAGGTCTTTAAAGTATCTTTTGGGTACAATAACTGGCTGTATCTCTCTTCAATTAACACAGTTAAATACATTTAGCTCACAGAATCCATTTATTGGAATGAGACTCAAGGGTTCATTTTCAAGACTGGAAAATAAAAAGCCACTCTGTGACAAAAGGTACTAATAAATACAATAAATTAGAACCACTGTTCTTCTGGTGGTCATGTTGTTCTCACCTATCACTTAAATTGCTGGATTTTGGGGTTCAGATTTTGGGGAGCATTGGGAGATTCCTCCCTTCCCCCCCTAGAACTATTGGAAAATCCAAGTGCAAATTCCCTGTTGTGAGCTGCAGCTCCTTTATGGGCAGGGATCTTATTCTTCCTCCTTTGCCTTCTGACTTCATTTGTCATTTCATCCTTTGCCCACAAAAATGTTTCCTGGGAATTGATTATATTTTACTTCACCTACAGTATCTACACATTGTGTAAACTCAATAATCTGCATACACAGATCTTTAAGTAACATAATCCATCCTTTAAATAAGGAAACTTTGCAAATGCAGTGTCTTCCTTTTGAGGAACTAAAGCAAATATTTCTATTTAATGGGTTTACACATTAGTGTTTCAGTGACCCTAAATAAAACTTGGAGATAGTAAATGTTAAATGACACATTGCAAGCCAGTGGTTTTCCCTTTGCCCTTTAATATTTAGCACCTCTTCACTACTTTGATTGTTTTTTAAAAATAAAAAGTAGATAAACACTTTTCCAGTTCCACTCTTTTAATGTTTTTCCTCTGGTCATCCGCGTTTATCTTCATCTGCTGCACTCAAAATGTGAGTGAAGATCTTTCAGTACCAATCCTAAAGTCAGACTGAACATTTAGCATTGAACAAACCTAAAAAAGAATAGACAAAGGTGTTTCAAACTGTCTGTTTTCCAAGAAGAACATTCAACAGAAGTCTCAATTTCTCTTCGTCTGGTCCCACTTGTCAAAAAATATTTTCAACCTGCTTTTTAAAGAATAATTTTTTTTCTTTTATTTTTCATTTGCTACTGGTTGGGGAGTTTTCAACTATCAAGTATTTTCACTTAATTCACTTCATTTCAAGCATCTTGCTATGATTGCAGCAGGGGAACAAAAATACCATGTTTTGGAGTGGGTTTAGAAACCAAATATTTTCAGAAATTGATCAATTTGCTGAAACAACAATCCTACAAACCTGTTTAAATTTTCCTCTGATTTTCTCCAGATCTTCCTGCAGCTTATCATAAGTGGGGTCTTCATATGGGAATTTCTGAATCATTCCTATTAATGACTCCAGAGCCCTTATCTTTTTGCTAGAAAAATAAAATAAAAACAAATCAAATCCAAACAGAATGGACCATTGCTGGCCCAACCATGCTACTGCAGAAGTTTTTTTCAATCCATCAATATGAAATTCTGCTGATTTCTGAATTAATAGTTCAGAGCATAGAACCCAGCCCTCCATCCTTCTTTAATTCAACTTCTCCCATTTAGCTCACTGCCAGTGTGTGTTTGTTTAACACACATTTAAGCCACAATCAGAAATTAGGCTGTAGCACAACTGACAGAGTTAAGGTTTCCTTTTTAACTTACCTGCCCCAAAATTGAGAAATATTCAAGAATCTTCAGAAGTATTGATTAGATGAAAAATTAGGGAAAAATGCAGAAATGCAATAAAAGAAGCTTACTAAAACACATAACAAAATGGCTGAAAGTACAGTGGCAATTCTGTCAGATGAATTAAAACTGGACAAAATAAAATAAAAAAAAAGATACACAGAGAAGAATGAAAGTCACAGAAAAAATGACTTGACCTTTTTAACCTTACCTGCTCTTTTCATCTGTGCATTTCTGGAGCAGACTGTGCCATGTCAGTGCAAACCCAAGGTAGCAGCCAATCTGTGAATTCAAAAGAGTGCCATGAAGGGAAAAAATCCCAAAAAACCACACAGATTATGTGGTCAAACAACAATAAAGCACAACATTCTTCAGGAACCAGCTGGGGCCAGATACACAAACTGGAAAGTCCAGTAACTTACGGAAAGACAGTTACAAGAGTTTAGGAAACTTCTTGTAAGAAGCTGTTCAGCATCAGAGGACAAGATATTTAAAATTTTGATTTAATACCTAAATAAGTTTATCAGCCTAAGTGAAGAAGCAGGAGGAGCTGACTGAGCCCTGCTGCCAGAACTCTTCAGTACAACTCTGGACACTGAATGAAACAGGAATATAGGGAAGTCCTTCAATGCACCAACTGGACATGTCAGCTTGAAGTCCCTTCCAAAAGGGACTCAGCATTCACACAAAAACAACACAGACATCTGAAACTAAAAGTCAGCTGACTTTGAGAGATTAAGTCCAAGGACAGGCACTGTTTAATAACAATGTTTTACTTGAATTCACTCTCAAGCAAGGCCAGCATCAGATCAGTAATCATCAAAACTCTACCCAAGACACAAAACAGGCTGACAGGTCTAAGGGTACCCAACCACCCTCTCCTTTAGCTGTATAATCCTACTGCCCTCTGGAGCTTCTCCAGTATAAGCAGATTAGAGCACTTCTCTATTATGGCCTGTCTGGGACCATTTTGTATAAAACTATCCAGCTCTGGAGACTCCTGTTTAACATCTCATCATACAATGATGGAAATACATCATTGGAGTGTAAATGGGAAAAAAATCTAATCTCTGCACCACTCTGCATCACACCCCAATGCAACCCAAAATTTTATGGTGGCCATTCTCTGTGATTTGAGTTTACCTTTTTCATTTCAAAATGGATTTATGCCTTTGCCACTGTTTCTTCTGCAGGTAATTAACTTTCTGAAACCTGAAAATATCAGAAGGGTAAACTGCCAAATTACCCAAAGGTCTTCAACAAATCCAACAGATTTAGACTGGTGGTGCTGTGCTTGGAATGGGGCCTGCCATGAATCCTGCAGTACAGCTTCCCAGCAGAGCTGCAAAAATTCTCAGGTCCAAAAAATCCTGGAACTACAATTACACAGCACTGAACACACACTGTGCTATAACAAACTGGAGTTGGATATATGGGACAAGTTGAGGTCCCTCAGCATCAGTCTCCACCCCTGGAATTCCTAGGAATGGTTACTGATTCAGGAATCACAGAGTCACCTCCTCACGATTCTCCACCCAAAGTGCCTCAAGATTCCATGGTTTTCCCTATGTTGAGCCACAGGAGATGTTACAGGGGGGCAGCCTTTACCCACAAATTTGATAAACAAAAGCAGTGTAACCTCAGACTGATGATTTCAGGCCTGGCCCAACAGTTTCTGTGTTGCAGTAATTTTCTAATGACAAAGGCACTGCAATCCTGAAGCGTTTTCCCATTTACCTCCGACCCCATCTTGGCACCGTGGAGCGATCCGTACCTCCTTCCCTCAGCAATTCCAATGTGGCTGCCCTCAACATATCCCTCCTGATACCCCTCACTGTGGAACCTGGGAAGACAGAAGTGTGGGTTTTTTAATCTTCTGGTCTCATATGGAGGTGCCCAAGACTGACCCCAGGGCTCAAGGAGGGGCCTCAGCAGTGCCCAGCTGGGGGGACAGTCACTGTCCTGGCCCTGCTGCCACACTCTGTTCAGCCCCAGGCCCTTTCCCAGCTTTCCAGCCAGGCTTTCCCCAGCCTGTGGCACTGGGTCACTTGTTGTCACCCAAATGTTGGATCTCCATCACTCCAACCTGTCCAGGTGAAGTCACAACCATTAGAGCTCTAATATTCCCAGCCAAGCCCATCCCAGCCCGCCAAGAGCAAGGCTCCAGCTCTGTGCTCCCACCAGGATCACCCCCTGCTTCCAGTGTTCTCTGGAAGTGCCCAGACCACAGAATCACAGAACCTGCCGAGCAGGAAAGAACCCACAGGGATCATCGAACCCAGGCCTCAGCCCTGCACGGGACCCCCCAAAAATCCCACCCTGTGCCCGAGAGCATCATCCAAACGCTCCCTGAGCTCTGTCAGCCTTGGTGCTGTGCCCACTGCCCTGGGGAGCCTGTTGGTATCCAGCTGGTATCCGACCACGCCCACATGGATAAACAATCTCTCCCTCTTATCCAACCTAACCCATGACTCAACTTCACGCCGGTCAAGCGCAAAGAGGAGAATTTCCCCCCGCCCTTCTCCCTTCTCCCTCCTCTCCTCCCTCCCCACCAAACTGCCCGGGGCTCCCTTCGCCCCTCGCCTTCCCCTCCCACCTCCCGCCGCCGCGTGCGGAAGCGCTACCCCGGGCAGAGTCGCGGAGAGCTCCCCGCCGCTCCCAAGAAGCCCCTGTCCGTGCCCGCCGCGCCCCTCACCGCTGCTCGGCCATCACGATCCCGTCGAACATGTCCGCCATGTCGGCGCGGGGCACGCCGGGAACGACGGCGCGCGGCAGGGTCCTCAAAGGCTCGGATCGCGCGCGGCGGGGGGCGTGGCCTGCGGCCGTAACCACGCCCCCCTTTGCGCGAGCTGGCCGCGCCCCCACAGCCAGTGCCGGGCTGCGGCCGCCAGGGGGCGCCCGCGCGCCGTGCCCTCAGGGAAGGGTTTGGCGGCAACCGTGACCCCCACACAGCCCAGCGTTAGTGAGCACAGATCACCCAGCGTTAGTGAGCACAGATCACCCAAAACCTGCCCTACACACTTCACTGAACAGCCCGCAGTAACACAGCCCAGCGTTACTGAGCACAGATCACCCAAACCTGCCCTACACACTTCACCAAACAACCTCCTGCTGTCATTAGGCTGGTGCCCACAGGAGCTCTGGCTGCCCTGTTCCCTGGAAGTGTTCAGGCCGGACAGTGCTTGGAGCAAGCTGGTCTGGTGGAAGGTGTCCCTGCCCGTGGCAGGGGAGTTGGAACAAGATGATCTTTCAGTTCCCTTCCAATCCAAACCATTCTATGATGCCAAAATGTAAATATTTTTATGTAAATACCCGATCCAAACTGTAGTGTGTCGTTCTAGGCCGCTCTGTTACATCTTGTATTTATTACTACATATCAACACTGGTCAAAGGAAACACTTATAGCTATTTACAAATATATATTTTAATGCTGATTTATGTGGTTGTTTTCTAAATACTTGATGCAAATGTGGCTCTGGGCACACCACAGCATTCTGCCAGTCAGGGGTCTGTTCTCTTCCAAATCAGACGCAGGAGGGCAGAGGACTTGAAAAGTCAACTTCAAAATCCAGATATCAGTATAACCCCCCCCCCTCAAACTGCATGAGAGTGAAAATAAAGTCATGCTACTAAAGGTTTAGCTAAGCAGGTGCAGAAGTCACAGTTCATTAACAGTTCTTCATCACAGCAGGCAATGCTGATTTATAAAGAGCAGGTGTCCAGCTTATTCTTGGCATGAGAGTGTAGATGTGACTGGATCCCATGTGAAATCACTGAAGGTTTACCAGATGTGAACACCTACCTGCTCTACAGCCAGACATTCCCATACTGGTCACCGATGGCAGTGGAAATATAAGGTGTTCTGGAGGGTTTCCTCTAACTGCTACAATTTAAATGTTGCTTTGGAAATCAGTGAAAAAAAGCAGTTCTTTGATCTCAGTACACTGTAAGATTGATGAAAAACACTGCAAATATAATAATGTCCTGGCAAAAACACTGCAAGACACCAGCCTCGTTTGGGGGCATCCTTACGTGCTTTAAGTGATCAGTCTCATCCAACACAGCTGCTGACAAACTTGCTGTGTCCCTAAACTGCCACAAATTCACCCCCAAATCAGAATCCTAATGATGTCCTTTTTGCACTTCCATTCTCCTTCAAGGGAAATGTGTTTCTGCTTTCACCACTGCCCAAGGAGGGTTGGCTTCTGTATATCTTTGAGGAAAGAGAATACACTTATTTAATTTATCATGTTGCACTCCAATCAGCAAGCACACTGGCAGAGTAGAAAGAGTGGCCCCGAATTTTCCACCAACAGGGTTTCAGCCCTTTGAGCAGAGGTAAAGTGGACGTTGTGGCTCTTGAACAAAGGATTTATAGGTTTTTACACTTCCTCCAAGTGGAAATGAAGATGCCCAGTATCTCCTTCCCCACAGCCTTCCCACTGCTCTAACGACTCGTATTTGCACATCATAGCTTCCAGCTGAGACTTCACAATTGACACCTGACCTTTAAAAAACCCTTTAGGGCTGTAAAATGTTCTATTGCAAATGAAAGCATCGCAATTGTCCTACTGTCTTTGAGAAACTATGATCGACCAGGACCTATATTGGAACAGTGGTGGTGGTGTTTACATTCCCACAGATCCAAAGGCAGTGGTGTTTGGAGGTTTTGCACACCAAGTTCCTGACCCAGTCAGGTGTCAGATGGTCGGGAAAGCATTTTCCAGCAATCCTTCCACCTCAAGCTGTTATCTTGTCAGATTTTATAAGCAAAGCAGCCAGATTTGGTCAGAGCTTGGATGGGAAAACTCCAAGGAAAGCTGAAGCGCTCCAGGAAGTGGTGTGGGTAATTCAGCTCTTGGCATTCTTCCCTCTGTCTGAATAAATATTGAACCAACCATGCTGTTGTAGTAAGAAACACTGTGCTGCTGGTGGAAGATGTTAATCCAAAGGTGTCAGCAAATTGTCATCAGAGAGCTCAAGATGCCGTTTGCAAATTTAAGGTTGTTTGTCTTTGCACCCTTGAGCAATATTCACAAAGTTATATCTACTTAAGAATCTCCCACTGGTGAAATTATACACTATACCCCTGAATTCCCTTATTTCTCATCCAATCTATGCAATTTTTGTAGCAGAACAGTGAAAGTGGAATTTTTTGTTGACCAAACTTTATAAGTTCATATGTACTTTATTTTGTTTTCTGGCTTTTTCCTTTATTTGTTTGTTTGGTTTTTTTACCAAAAAAAAGTCTTGAAGGGTATCTTATGCTCAATAAAAACTGGAAATGAAACACAGAAAAACAGAATGCTCCAAATCAGAAAACTTTTGGAATAAAGCAACTGAAAATCGGGGGGGTAGGTCTCCTGGTATATGAGGAGTGGGAACCATCTGGATGTGTGGCAGTGGCTCAGCAAAAAGGGGAATGGGAAACACCATGGGAAATGTTTGTCAGCCAAGAAACCTGCAGTTCCTCTGACTCACAGCATCTCCAAACAGAAGCATTCAGTCTCTTTTCCTGCCAGACACTGACACCTTTTTTTCAGGGAGAAATAACCAGTTTTCTCCCTGGCTACACTGGTGAGTGTTGTTCCCATTTTTAAAAGGGAGCAGCCTTCCATCCATGGGATGTTTTTGAGAAGCACTGAAACGGGCTGTTCCTGGAAGTGGTTAAAATTCCCCATCCCTTGAGGAATTTAAAAGACCTGTGGATGTGGCACTTAGGGACATGGTTTCGTGGTGGCCTTGGCAGTGCTGCCTGACTTTGGGAAAACCCTTTTTTCTCTCCATGCCCTTGTCTATTCACCATCCCAAGGGATTCTGACTTCATGTGGCTGCTGCAAAGACAGATGCCACAGTTTTCTGAAGCTCTTTGAAGTCTCTAGACTGAGGGGATGACAAAGGAGTCAGCAAGATTTTGGTGTTGAAGATGATTTTTTTTTTTAATTGCAAATGTACACATTACGACTATTGATAACGCACAGAAATTTAAAAAGCTATCATCTGCTAAAATTTCATGATTACAAAACTTGACAAGATTTGTTACAACTAAAAAAACCCACTCTCAGGAGTATATAAATAGAATTTTGAGCATAAATAACAGTAACAAAATAAACAGATGTATGTACTCAATAAATTAATTATAAATATTGCCTTGGCAATGAAGTGCTAGGTCAGAAGAACACCAGTATTTCCAGCAGAGCTTTTTTTTTTTTTTTTTTGTACAGAAATCTCTAATAAATGAACCTTTGGAAAGCAGTAGAACCCCTGAGACGCCTTCTAACTTTCTGGGGTTTTTTTCTTTGGTTTCACTCTGGTTATTCCTTCACCTCAAAGGGAGAACAGAACTGGAGACATCAGACATCTGTGTCTTGGCCATGAGATATTCAGAGTCCCTTCCTGCAGTGGCATGGCAGGTCCAGCTCTGCAGCATTCAAGTCACTAAACTGTCTCTCCACGGATTCCCAGTGGAAGTGACTTGAAAGAATTGCTGATGGTTAAAGATTAAGCAAAAAAACCTTGTTTTGCAGTTGATTTGACCTATACATTTTCCTTTTCCAGTGTTTTTCTCCGTTTGCTAACGACATACATGCTTATATACAACAGAATCTTAATTTAAACACTAATTTCAACTGCTCATTCCCTACCTGATGAACATAAATGCTAGTTCTGTGCGCTCTTCCATCCAACCACACATTGAATTCTCACTAATTTTAAGGAGAACTCTCTGCTGGATGATGCTGATGCCACAGAGAACATAAATTAGCCTACAAAAGAAATCAAAGATCAGGTCTTCCAAACTACCCTTTAGCAACAAGGGAAGGAAGAAATTTTCCCCCCTTTCTTCCCTGATTTCCTAAGGGGAGAAAAAGCACAATATACAAGCAGATTTGGGGGTTTTTTTCAGTAGTATGCTTTCAATAGAAAGTTTTTCCCAGAACATTGTCAGCAGCCTTTCAAGAAACAACATAAATTCTAGTTCATGTAATTGCATCTGCCGGGTTTTCCTTGATTGTGTTTTGTTCCAAATGTTTGTCTTTAAGGCCTCTGGGGAGGAAAAAGTTTTCTGCATTTGCTCCTGTGAGCAGAAATAACAGGGGAACATATGTGGAAATGAAGTTGCTGCAGGAAAATCATGGTTATTTTATCACCACCATGGTAATGGAGGAACTCTGGTGAGGCTGCTAAGCTTTTCTCATTTAACCCTTCTTTTCCACACAAAACTATGCATAGGCAATTCTTTAAGACTAATAGAACAGCCTCTTGGCACTCATCTCTTACAGGTACAACACCTGGCAAGGAAAAGGCTGCCCCCACACAAAAAAGTTCCAAGTACCACTACATGAAAAGCTACAAAAAGCACTGTGCGACCTTTCTGCAAAAACATGTGTGTGATCAGAGTCACTTCTGAAAGCTGGGGCTCTTCACTGGGGACAGTTTGGAGGTGATGCCAAAGGGGTCCATGCTGTCCGTTTCCAGAGGCGAGGAATACACCTCTGGCTCAAAGGCCTGGCTGTAATCACCGTATTCCCCAAAGTCCGTGGACTCCACGGGCACAGTGTTGATCATTGGTAAGAAGTGAGACAGTGGAAGGAAATCTTTTCCCTTGAACTGCTGTCGCTGCTTGGCGCTACTCAAAGACACCGATATTCCGTATTTTTTGGATTTGTACACGTTGTAGCCGTCCGGGCGGATCTCCTCCTCAAAGGAGCAATCCTCAGCTGAGTACCTGAGCTGAACAGCAAGGAGTAAAGAGAATTACAAATGCACCCACCACACTCATCGTATTCAACCACAATATAAACTTTTGATGCAACCTCTGCTCTCAGAGGGAGTGTCCCTCTGGCTTGTCCCGAGTGTCCCAATTTGGTGCACCTTGCAGACCCCACTGGATCCATGCTGGTGAGCTGATATCTCCATGACCCTTTCAACTCAAATGTTCTGCTCTATTCTACTCCATTCTACTAGAGATCCCCACTTTGCACATACAATGCATTTTGAGTTACAAGAGCAATTAAAACACCTAATCCAGAACCCCTGAAGTTACTGCACACATTAAATAAGCCACGAATCCTGGATGTGTGCTTCTCCACAGATACCACACTCAGCCCGTCCTGAGCACTGGGAAAAAGAATCTCAGATTAACTAATCTCTAGATTAACTGTCCTTTATTGCTGATGCTACTTAACTGCAATCATGAGACCTAATCCAACAATCCTCAGGTATAGAACTCCAGCTCCGTTAGAGAATTGCCTGTGTAAGGGCTTCAGGATCAAGTCTGTAGAAAGGCAGTGGGGCCAATCAGTAAAACAATGCTAAAAGGTAACTGGCTTTTTTTTCTTTTTTAACTCAGAATTCACTGCAATTACAAAAGACCCTTTTACAAAGTGTTATTTTCGCATTATAATGAGAACTGTCAGATTAACAGCAGCACGAGTTAAGATTTTGTACAGCAGAACTTATTTTCTTAGGCATGAATTTGTAGAATTACATTTGCAATAGCCTGTGCAGGTATTATATATGTGTAATACATATATATAAATAAGATATAATAAATATATATTAGGATTTTGTATCAGCAGGTCAGACCTCTCCAGATCCTTACACAAGCACTGCACTTCTGACAACTCTGGTGCTATTTCAGGCTCAGCCACTGCAGGTGATTGAACTTGTGGTCAATAAAAGAGAATTGCTGATTATGTCTCAGTCTGCAGTGATAGAAGTGTCCTTACATGAATGTTCTGCCTGTCTGAATAGAGAGAATGTTTGATACTTTCAGGCCGTTCTCAAACACCCTCAGTAATATGGGTACAAGTAAACACGTGCATTCTGTTGTCTTTTAAAAGCATTTTTAAAACAAATGGAGTAATTTTGAAAAACACGTTTTCTCCAAACAAAATCATGCAATACTTACCCTTTTACACACATTATATCTCAGAAAAATGTGTGTATACGACCCAGATTTATGGCTGAATTGGTGGCTGCCTTCATTTCTGTGAGTGCTCAGCCTCGTTCACAACGATGATGAAATAAAAGAGCTTCTTGCTCAAGAAGTGCACATTACAATGAGCAAGTGCACATTAGAAACAACAGATATTGATTGAGCTCCCATGTCTCAACTAGGTAATTCCCTCCTCATTTCACTGCCATTGTCTCTAGTGTATTTTTTAAACAAGTACCAAACACACTTAAAGTAATTCCAGATTTTTTTTTTTTTTTTACAGGAGGCACTTATAGAATGTCAGTATATTCAGCAGTTACACCATTTCCCCTAAACTACTGACTGCAGCACAAAGCACGTTCAAAAAAATCAACCCTAGTCATCAGTTTTCCCAGTGTTCAAAAAGGGCATGTTTCAGGAGTGCAGGTTCAGCCCCCAGACACCGTGTTTGCCCTTTCGTTCTTCCACTCCTGAGCTGATAAGGAAAAGAATTGCCTGCAGAGCTGCCTGGCTGGGCTGTGAGCACAGAGCTGACAGCAGGTGCCCACAACACATAGATGTCACTTTATTTTCAGTAAAAAAAAAAACAAACACAAAAAACCCTACCTGCATTTAATACTCTTACACCACAAAGAGCACTTTCAGTCAAGGTATAATATATGCCTTCAAAAGGGTGTTATAGGAAAGCTGTTTTAAAATTCTGTGTTTGCTGAAGTCCAGCTACAGCTCCAATGGGAGCAGGACCCAGGCTCTACTTTGTTTCCATTCATCATTTTGTTTTGGATATACATTAAAACATTAAGCTAATAATTGACCTGCCATATCATCTGAACCTGTGCACCTTATCACGGCATCGATTGATTCCAGCTGCAGAAAAGCAAGGAAATGCAGGAAGAAAGGCTCAATTCTATGTTATATCCACATCCAGAAACATCAGTATTGCTCTATTAAAGATACTGTGGGTTTTGAGAATGGGCCAAGCCCCTGACTGATGGAAATCAGCAGAAATTTTGCTGGAGTAATCCCAGCAGAATCAAGCTGCATCTTTACTGTGGCACAATGAAAAGCCATCGCTCTCTGAAACTCCAGCTTCTGTACTGACCGAATGTGAACCTTACCCTTCAGATTCTAGAGCTGGCAACACATCCATGTGCCTTTTAAAATGAGTTTATATCCATGACTGGTTGATACACCTGGTGAAAAAGCATGACCTGCGGTGTTAGTGGGTCACTTAACCCCTCAACCTCTTGGAGCACCACAGGTGCAGTGTTACAGCAGGGCAGAAATGAGGCAGTGGCAAAGCATCCCTTTCCCCCCCTAGAAATCCTGTTTCACTGTGGAACTACCTAAGGGATGTGAAGTCCGTGCTCCTGGGTCTTATATGCCTGGCAGGCAGCTGCCAAAGGAGCAATCCTGGGGATTTTTTTCAGAATACCTGCCCTGAGCAGTGAGAAATTATTCTTATTCCATGGCACAACTTCATCTATTTCTGCAGCGGAATCTCAGCCTCCCACTGATGAGGGTTTTTAAATGTAAACACAGTTTTTCCCCTGGGCTGTATTTTCGGTATATTTTGGCAGGGGGACACGCAAGACTTCACTTTTTACATGATGTTTCCTTGCTGCCTTCTAATAACCCCCACAGTGAGAAGAATCAAAGGTCCTAGGGGAGAAAAGGCGGATAAGGAGAGAGGCGGGGGGGGGGGGGGGGGGGGGGGA
>VYXB01006057.1:41310-65866 GCA_013397135.1 Pachyramphus minor
GGGCGCGGAGCGGCGGGGATGGAGCGGAGTCCCGGCGCTGCTGCGCTGGCCGCGCCTCGGGGCTGTAGCGCGGGCGAAGCCGCCCCCTCTGGGCCTTTTATAGCTCTCCCGTTATCAGCCCGATCGATCCGGCCGCGTCCAATATAGAGCCCATTTCATAGCGGATCGGTCACTCCCCCCGAAAACATTGATCGGGTGACATCACGTCGCAGGGGGACACCCTGAAGTCGCTTCCTCGCCGCCCGCACCTCCGGGCTTTCCGCTCCTTCCAGTCTCTCCGGCCGCGCATCATCTCCCCGTCGGGCCGGGGCCGGACCCCGCGGTCTCGGCTGCAGGTTCCTCAGCCCCTGCCCTGATGTGGGCGCCAGGAAGGGGGCCGTGGGTGGGTGGGCGTGTGTAACATCCCGGCCCACCCAGCGGCGACGGGCGCCAGCCCCGGGGTGAGGCTGCCCCGCTCCCCGCCGCGGCTCAGCGCCTGCCTTCTCCCTTGCCCGTCCTGTATTTCCCCTTTTAGAAATCAAAGAGCTGCTTCCTAAACCCCGAGGTCACTTCTCCGGGTAGGGGACGAGCGCTGGGGGAGCGGGACAGCCGTGACCAGCAGCCGGCGGGGCACAGCCCGGGACGGCCCTGCACGGCTTGGGACGGCCAGGTACGGGCGGCTCTGGGTGTCCCGGAGCTGCTCCGGGCTCTATTGCCGCCCGGCCATCCCTGGCTGTGTCACTAGATGGAGCCTGGCCCCTGGGATGCGGCTGCCTCGCCTCGGGGGAGCAGCTGCCTGGGGGGCTCTCCAGCTCCTATTCGTCCCCACTTCCACAGAGAGACTGGGGAAAAAAAAAAACCAAACAAACGAAAAAACCCAAACCACCCCTGTGTGTAGTTTTCTGTCCGCGGACGATCTAAGCTTCAAAGAGATTTTTTTTATTTTTTTTTTTTTCTGTCCGCGGATCTTTTTCCACGTGGGCTCCTCCCAGCGAAAGCCGCAGGAGAGATGGAAGAAGCAAACACACATTTTGGGGTTTTCCACCCCTTTTGTGTCTTAGGGATGTTTAAGGGGATTGCTGGTGGCTTTTCTGCTGCCCATCCAAACTCAGCATTAAAGGAATTTTCTCAGATCCCAAAAGATAAAATGAGTAATTTCATAAAGACAAAAAAACCCCAAAACCTTACTCCACAAGACACATTAAATAACAATTAAGCAAGGCGTAACCCCATGTCCCCAGCAGCTTCCCTGAAACAACGAAGTTTCATTCAGCTTCCAAATACTGCTTTTATATTTTGCTACTTGTTCGTTTTCATCCTTCTGTCCCTACATTTGCATCTCCTGTAAACGCTCACACAAATAGCTTTTCTTTATGAGTAGTCTTAGCTCAGTGGGGATGTGCACAGAGACAAGATCATGCAAAAACACAGAGGTTTGCAAGGTGATGTCTTGCACTCATCACCATGTGCAGCTTAAGATGTATTTAGCTGAAGTTAATGACACTGTTCAATCAGAGTTTGAATGATAAGGGTTTTGCATCACAAACTCAGTGGAACAAGGGATTGTATCTCAGCAATGATTTCAAAAGAAACTGCTGCTTTTGGTAAGCTTTGGGTGTTTTTGATGGTCAGCTTGAGATACCCAAACAGAAGCCCAGTTTTCTCTGCACGGTTGATGAATAATTAATAAAGATCAGGACCACTTATTATTCTTATTCAGGTGTCTCCTAAAGCATCCTCCAAGTCCTGGGCTGATTTGAGAAATTCTGGCCTTTCATACATCACAGAAGTTCACAATACTATAAGCCCAGTAAATAATACTAAGTCATCCAAGTCCCTAATTCTTTTTTTCCTCTACAGAATTCTGTGATGTTATTACATGGCTGCTACAAAGGCAGTTACTGCCCTGCAACCCTGGGCCCCACAGCAGTTGTGCATGTAACTCATCCTGGCTACACAGGCATTCTTCAAGGTATCCAGCACCCACCACACACACAGAGGTTATGGTCTGAAATGAATCTGAAAGGCTTTTTTAGTTCATTTTGTTGTGCATCTCAGTGAATAGAAGCTATTTTATGATTACCACTTCTGCTGTACCACAGCGTGAATAATAATCACAACTTTTCATTTGCTTCTTCAAGAAGTCGAATTTCTTTCATGCAGCAAGGAGTTGATGCTTGCAACTTGTTTATTCGTCTCTGTGAAGATCAAAAACTGAGGCAGAAAGGACATATCACTTGCACCAAATGATATTTCAAATCAGTGAAAAAGCTGGCTATAAAGGAGAATTTCCCAATGATGGATGGAGAGCTTTTAAAAATCAGTTTAATTGCTGCTGCTGTGATGGACTGATGTTTAAAGGTTCATGTGTAATCAAATTAAAATGAAAATGGATCACTTAACCATTTTTTTTTTGAATTGCCCCTCTTGTTAGAGTAAGGTTTCAATCTAAATGATTTGTCCAAGTTCCTCTGTAGTCCCTGACAGAGGTAAGTGTCTACAAGCACTTAACTGGATCAAACAGTACCATTCCTATCACAAAACAGCTGCTGAAGAGATATGGGTTAAATATGCTCTAGAAATGCTCATTTCTTTATTGCCTCTGTAAAAAAAAAAAAAAAAAAGCCTAGATGATGAACTCAGATTGAGTACCTTGTTTTTAGCTAGAAATAAATGGGCTAATGAATGTCCCTGTTTTCAAAAAACAGGAGTTGCAACATATGATTTTCATTTCAGTTCCTGTGTGTGTCACTGAACTTTATCATTTATTGGCATCTTTTACCAAAGTTCAATAAAAAGACATTTCTTTGCATGTTCCTACAAATGTATTTGCAGAAAAACAATGTGCTTGCAGAACAAATGTACTATAGGGTAAATCACACCTTCAATTCTAGTACTGGACCTGCTCCCTACAGAAACAGAGCCTGCAACAATGAAACCTGTAGGACTTTCTGCTTTTATGAGGACAGGAAAAACAACCAAAAACCCAAAGGAAAGTCTTATGGACCAAAAATACCTCCTGACCAAAGAGCACACAATTGCAAAAGCATTTTCACCTGTTGTAATGAATCATTTATTTCCACTGCACCTTTCAATGTCCCACCACGAATTCTGTAGATCAGGAAGTTCAGTTTTCTGTAACAATAAAGCTGAAGTGAATGTGTTTTGGAAGAACGTAGTTACCTGTGCTTAAAAGCCAAACATCCAGAGATCCTGGAACAAGACAAAAAGATAACAGAGGGCTTCTGCCTCGCTGGACAGCAACATCATTGGAACCAGCTGAAAGGAAACCAAGGAAGGTGGATACAAAAAAAAATTATTAGAAACAGGGAATGAAGCCACTCATGAGTAGAAGGTGGCCATGCCAGGCTACCTTTTGGTGGAGATCAAAGGAAAAATTACATGGGTGTGTCACTCAAGACTGAGTGAGGGTCAAAATGTGATGAACTAGATGTGTCTGGGACGGGGAGACGTTTTCTCAATTATAGAATACCTTCAGAATATAACAGTGAAAGCTTTAGTTGCATAAGTCATTGCAGAAAGAGAAAAACATCACAGAAACTTTGAAGACTTCCTGCTTCCTTCTGTATTTTCGGGATCTCCTGAAGATTTAGTTGTAGGGGCTACACGAGTGTGATCCAATGTTACTTTTGAGAAGCAAACTGTGTTTCCCCCTTTCATCTGAAGTCAGCAGTGGGAGAATTACAGAGGCTGGGAATACTCTGAGGGAAGTAAGGCTCCAGGCAAAGCTGGAGATGTAAGTGCTAATGCCTTTGGTTTCTGATTTCTGCTGCAGTTCCTGCCTGTCATCCCAGAAGTGACAGAGAAAAGAAAGGCTTTATTTTACCCGTGGCAGGGGGCCAGCAGGACAGTCCAGCCCTTTCTCTTGCTGCTGGTGGAGATGAGTATGTCAGGCAAATGAGGGAAGGCAGAAGTGAAGACACAGGACCCTGCGACACGCAGTTATTCGAGCACGAGGTTGTTCTATAAAGAGCCTTATCAGCACAGCACAAGTTAAAAAACCTGCCTAAGAAGGAGAGGTTACTCCACCATATGTCAGGGGACTCCTCTGCTTCCCAGCTGCTTCTGCAATCCAAGAGGCAGAGAGGTGACAATATTTCTCCCCGGGCTGTGAATGAGCGCAGAACTGAGATTCCACAGCTCCCGCTGCGCGCGCCCACTGACAGGATGTCATACAGTGGGACGAGCATTCATGGAGGCTCCCCCCTGATATCACAAGTGTGACAGTCCCCAGCGAATTTGTAGGATTCAAATGCATCAGATACTTAAAGATTTTCCAAACAATCCAAACTTCCGGAGGGGCTCCGCTTCTAGAACTGCTCTGCTAAAAAAGGTCGGCGTGCTGGAGGGATTGTTGCCACTGTAATCTGTAGCTGTGTGTGTTGCTGCTGGTTCCTTCCAGTGAACAGAGCCAGGCAATTAATTTCAAATATCTCTCACCATTCTGTTATCTAAAGCTTTCTCAACTATTGCTATCAGCCAGTGCATTCCGGGGAGCAATACTTAGCCTGGAATTGACTTGAGGCTTTCACAGTCAAATGATCCCTTCTGATTAAGTCTGCTCTAGAGCCCACAAAATTCCCATCAGCTTCAAATAGCCTAAATGCAGGGGTTTTTTCATCACTGCAATTTGTTATTGCACATTTTGGAAATACTTCATCCACCCCATCTTTTCTGTGTGCTATGAAATCCTTTATAATTCTGCTATAGAAGGAACCTTATTGATTTTATGGCAATATATTTGGTACAGTAGCTCTCCAGCACCTTATTTACACTTAAACCAACAAGAAGTTGTTTTTTATTATCTTTTGAGCAAACCTTCATCCTGCAAGAGAAATTAATAATTGCAGGTTTCCTTGCCAACAGATTGTATTTTCATATCTAGCTTGACCTAGGGAATAAATCCCCCTGGAGTTTGTTTATGCAATGTGTTTGTGGAAACCACAAGGAAACCTTTTTCAGAAAGGATAATTCTGGATCACCAAATTCTCAGTCAAACTTGGTAAGCTGGGAGCATTTACCTGTATTCTTTTCTTGTCCATGAGCAAATAATGTTGTCTTTATGACAAATTCCAGCCTCGTTGGAAATATTTCTCATTTAAAAGACAGAGGAGGGGCCAGTAAAAGAAGATACACCACAAATGCTTCAAACTTGCAAGAGTGCATCCTCAGAGCTGTGTATTGGGACATAGATTGTCCCTATATATATATATATATATATATGGTAACAGATTGTCCCTATATAGGTTAGTTCTCAGTCTTGTTAAGAATAAGGATGTGAAAGGTAAGAATTATGGATGTGTGGGGAACTTCTGTTATATTCCACTGTAGATAATTATGGTGGGTTTTTGATTTGGGCTTCAAACACTTGATCAAGATCAGATAAAAATGAGTCTGAGGTCTGTGCTGAACACATCACAACAATTTACCACGTTGTGGAGTAAAAGAGGTAGAATGGGAATTAAGGAAGACTCACAGTTTTCTTACTATTATTTCATGCTCCACTGCTGCTTATCACTACTAGGAATTGCAAGTCACCAGCAGAACTGTATAAAATGCTAGAGAGATGTAAATGATTATCAGATTCAGCCTACAAGTGATTATTCACCTGCTGTCACCACCTTTGATTATGATGACATTGCAGGAAGGACTTTTCCTGGAATGATGAAGCCCTTTATGAAACAGTCTGAACAGATGTAAACTCGAAAGCGTAGTACAAAGTTTCCTAATAATTTAAGACTGTTAAGAATATTTTGCACACAGACATATCCTCAGCTTCTGGAAAACAAAGTGATTCATCTGAATCAACACAAACCTAACCTCTCATTCCAGCCCATATTCTGGGCCTAAAACCCTGGAGAAACGTCTTAGAAGAAATAAAATTGTCGTGCAGCTTCTCCAAAATCTGTTTAGTACATGGAATTGCTTCACCTGGATTTTAAAAAGTGTGTTGGTATCTTGCCCCCCTTTTCAGAAGACACCCAGACTCAATCCTTAACACAGGTGACAGCCACATACAAAGTTTTTACAGGGACTTTGCTCAAGAGGCAAGAGGTGAAGATTATTAATAAGCTGTTCTTCTACTTGGAGGTCATGGGAAGTAATTTGCAGCTGAAATGAAGCCTAAACTACAACCTTGGAGTAGCTGCACAACAATTTGCCACGAATTGGGAAACTGAGCGACTTTCTCTGGGAAACTGAGCGACTTTCTCTGATGTTCCTTATTGCAACTAGTCCCATTTGCTGCCACGGAACGTGGCTGTGGGACATTTGGGGTCAAGAATTGAAGGGCAAAGGTCACTGAAGCATCCTGCCAATGCAGCTAGAAGTGACCTTTACTTGACAAAGCAGAAGTAACGGGGGATCTAAAAGAATGGTGTTCAAATAGCCGGTCCATCCAAAACATTGCATTTGGATTGATCCTAATCAGCCATAATTTCCTAGTTTAATGGCCAATTAAAAGGCTATTTGAAAGTAAGAGAAGCAGAACAAATCAGCATGGAAAGAGCCTGGATGGTCTTTAGAAAGTAATTCAAGTTTACTTAGGTTTTACACATTTGACCAGTGAGAAAAGGAGTAGGTAATGGATGTCTTGCTTCAAAAGCAATTCAGATTTGTTAAATAACTTGTTCCAGCATGAGATAAAATCTGAAGCATCACTGAAATGCAAAATTAAATACCTGCAGTGTAATAAAGTGTTTATCTGTCTAAGCATTACAGCTAATATTAAATGGAATGTAACCCCCCCCCCACTATCTGGCTATCGCGTGTTATGTGCCTTGACCTGATGTAAGAAGCAGAATTAAACTCAAGATTTGTTTAATGTGTATTTACCAAATGTGACCAGACATATAATGGTCAGAACGATTCTATCTTACCATCTTTAATCCCGGGTAGCTTTTATGTTAAATGTGTCTTCAATTCTTTTTTTGTTTTCTTCAGTTTCCTGGAAACAAAATTCCTTAAGCAATGCAGGCCAACAGTGAGAGCCACATTGCCTCTGGTTCTTTCGTGGCTGGAGGTACCAGGAAGATCATTGCATGGCCAGAGACAGGGACACCTCAGTTCCTGAAGTGAGCCAAGCAGACCAAAATGCTGAGGATGAAAAAGTGGAGCCCTGGTGCCTCTTTCACATGGATCAGCCTGCAGTTCACATACTCTGGAACATGGATCTGTTGATTCAGGCACTCATTTTGCAAGGGGAGTTGTAAAGACAGTCTCACACACACGCACATGCTGCCCCAATTAATTCAGAATTTAAGCTGTTTCAGACTATTTCCAGAGCAGGGCATAGCCCTGTGTGGGCACCAAGGTTTCAATCAACAGCAGAGGCTTCCTGAGACCTCTCTATTGCTCTTTATCACAGGGCTCTGGCAGATAAACCTCCCACAAAAACAGCTGCTGACCCCTGCCACTGCAGCCTCACTCTGTGGAAGAGCTGCTTTTGCCCTTTTTCCATTCTCTTGACTAACAGGACATCACCATCAGTGTGGTTTGGCCTCAGTTGGGCAGATGTGCCACTGATTGCATGATATTGTAGAAGGAACTAGCCAATACTAATGGCATGAAGAGCAACAGAATCGTGAATGGGCCCTACACAAACCCTTCCAGTTCATGGCTTCAGTGGCAGTACCAGCAACCCATTCTCGAAAAACATAAACCCTAAATTTACTTTTTCCTCAAACAAGCACACGGACAGCAAGGACAACAACCCTTTGCACCACCATGGCAAACACCAGTGATACAAACCCCCACTGATTAACCACCCACACCAAGTGCCTGACTTACATTTCCTTTAGAGTTGCATTTTAACTCTTTGGTTTCCTGAGAAAGGTAGTGACAGACATACCCACTACAGCTTTTGCTGGTAATTTATAACCCTTGCTACCTGAGTCCCTTCTGCCCTGCCCCAAGGAGATGGTAAGGTTTCCCAGTTAGGATGTCCAGTCACCACTGTGCCCTGAAGCAGATCTTACTATCTGGTCAATGGTTTGTCATGGGTAGCTTGTATTTCAGTCTGACTTCACCATATGAAATATTAATATTACGTATTAATATATAATAGGAAGCTAAGGACAGAACAATGTATTTAATACTTTGTTAAGAAAAGGAGCTAAGGCCCAATTTTTACCAACAATGGATAAAATGGCAGCAGTCAGACATTTGGCAACAATTGCTGGTAGTAAATTATTGGAGCATCAATTCAATATTTATATTATTTTGGTCCCATTAAGGCCTCATAAGAATGAAGGCTCTGTTTTGCCTCACACCTCATGTGCATGCACAGAGAAGCAACAATGTCATGTTTTCCCTTTCTTAGCACCACAACACACAGTGAGTGGATTTTGTAGTCCCCCAGCCTGCACATTTATTCCTAGAGAGCTTTGCCCCCCTTGCAGCTGGGCACATGCACGGCTACGGCTTTTCCAATTTTAGATCAATGAGCCACGGAGCAAAGAGCCTGGAGTTGGCAGGTCCTCCGCATTCATGTGAATGAAATGAAAGGGAGCTCAGTCCTTGGCTCCAGTTTTCTGTCACTCCATTGTCATTCAACAAAACGGACCAGAGAGAAAAGCGATCAATCCATAAACTCGTGAAGCCTCAGTCTCCAGCTGTCATCAGCTTTGAGCTCCCTCCACTGATCTTATCTGCTGCAGAGTGATTGAAAGTAATTTGTTTTGGTTGAAAGTAATTTGTTTTGGAGAGTAATTAGATTATCTCTTGGGGGGCTTCCTACCTGGTGACCCAGTGTTTCTCCTTGGCTTGCTGCTCATTAACATCAATTACCATAGAGACACTCTTCAAAGGAAGGCTTGCACTGCCCAGGGTGGGGAACCTATTAAGAAATATGCCTCTCCTTCCTTCTAGGACATAATAAACCTTCTGATGTCAAACAATTATTTGTGGGTCAGACACATATGATCCCACTGGGGCTTAAGCCTTTCATTTGCCATCCAGTGTGAAATGCTTAGTAATTAGGAAATGAGCTGGATCTTTCTATAACGGTGTGTATTGAATAGAACAGGCCCAAGCAAACTGCTGTGTAATATTTGGGAGCATTTCCTAACACTGGGTGCATATTCCACACTGGCAGAGGTACTGAGATGGCAAATAAAGTGCATCTCTGTAGGGGAAAGTGCAGAGAGGCTCAAAAGTTCATACTCTGGTTCTTGTCCCCAGAATCAACTCTTTTTAATTGAGACAATTTATGAGGTTATGGATATGACACAGCACTGATAAGCATCATCATAAAACCAGTATCTATGTTTTCTGCAATAATGAGAGTGCTGAGTCGTTGCCTGACTGGGGCATTTACTGGTAGTGATTACATCACTACTACTGTGCCATCCTGCAGAACAACACAAAATAAAGAAAACCCAAAATGATCCACATCTCATTTCAGATGCAGCAGATCTGAATAATCGATCACCCTGGCTGTGCTCTCATTTGCAAAGATTCAGTCTAAAATCTTACATCTGACTTTTGTGCTGCTCTGGTGGTAGAAAATGGCTACAGAGGGAGCAGAAATTACCTCTAAAGGTAAGGTTTGGGTGTACAGAGGTTGTGTAGAGGTCCAAGTGTCACCAAATGCCCCAGGCTGGCACTGGGCATATGCAGGATGAGCTGGGGTTGACCACAGGGAAGCTGGGGAAGAAACATGAGGAAAGCATCCCTGTCCTGCAGCTGTTCATGTTTACCTGGTCCATAGGGAGAGGAGTTTAAGTTGGGACAGGCTGAGTCACGGTGGAAGGGAATCATCAGCAGTGTAGTCACCAAAACACGCCCTGTTAGGTGATTCTGGCTCTCGAGCTTTAAACATGTCCTACAAGTTCTTTAAAGCTCCTCTCTGAAGAGCTGCTAAATGCAAACATCTGAAGTAAATAACTGCCTTTTTTTTTTTCATTTGTCTTGTTTGAGTAATTAGGTCATTATATCTGAAAGTGATTGTTTCATGCCAAGAGCAAAGAATGAAGACCTTTGATGAATCCAGTGAGCAGCATGTAAATGTGGGGAAGGAATGCAGAGGCAAATGAATGACCTTTCTGAAGCAGAATTTCTCTCTGCACCACCATTTTTATCCCCATTAAAGCCACTTAATGCGTTTACTTTTTCCTGCTTTGTATATTCCAGTTGATTTTTCGGTGCTTCCTTTTCCTAATAAGATACACATTGTCCAAATTGTTCTCTAAATAGGCTTCTGTGGGCTTGTTTATGAGCAGTGGCTGCTTGTATGGAGCTAAACATTTCCTCTTCCCGTAGTTTTCAAGTTCTTAAAACGTACACATTGGTGATTTAGAAGAAAATAAATTCAAATTATAGATTTCAAACATAAATTCAAATATTAGGTTTCTCTCTGTGTATGTGTGCAGTGGAAAAAGGGTCTGTTTATGGCAGCATTTGAGACTGAGTCAGAGTAAGTGGTTTGAGGGAAAACTGGTTTTCCTCCTTGCTGAGCTTCAGTTTGCTTTTAGGAGTAAGTGGTACCAGAGCATTTGGAATAAACCAAACCTGGATATGTGCTCAGGGAAGTGCCCTGACGTGCTGTTACCTGCTCATGGCCATTCAGCCCATGGCATCTGATCACACTTTACCTGAAGCAACTCCCTTGAACAGTGTCCAGTGTGGGTCCTCAGCACCCAGGGACATTTCAGGATATTCATACCATTTTCTGTTTTCTTAAATAAATACTTTTTTTTTTTTTCCTGTGCATGACAGATGGCAGGTCCAGCAATTCCACATCTTGGCATGGCTTCTGATAAACTCTACTGCAGGTTTCATTTGTTTGCTCAGCAGAAAACATGGTGATGTTTTATTATGCACTTCAGATGCTTTGACTCAGTCCTTCATACCCCATCTCCCTGTCCTTCCAGCTTAGGCTGATGAAGTAAAGAGTGTGAACCAAACTGTGGTGAATTCTTGCACCTGAGCTTTTATATCAGTCTCCCTCCTCTTGGTGAGGGCTGATCTCTGTTTACAAGGTGATTTCTACCTCCTTGTTCTCAGGTTTCTGAAGTGTAGGTCTAAGGAATTATGGAGGGGATTATCACTGGCTTCTTATTTACTGGTGGGGAAGCTACCAAGGTAGTGATGCAAAGCAGGCTGCTAGTTAAAAAAAGAAGAACCTCAAAAATATGGATCAAAAGAGAAGAAGCTTGTGGAAAAAAACCCCTCTGGATTTCCTTTTGGAAGAATTGCATTTTTCCCAGCCATAAAATTGCAAACTGCCCAAAGTCTTTACAAGGAAATGAGGCAGGGAAATGTTCTGACAAGAACATTTATTAATAGTTTTGTTAAACCTCATGTGGCTTTTGTTAAGGCTCCTGTGGGTCTTAAATCTCCTGTCTACAGAAACCCTCTGTCCCTTCGTGATTCTCTGCTACAGTTAATGTAAGAAAAGAAGAGATGGATAAAGTGATCCAGAGATACCCATTCAGATTTTTTAATCCACTGAATTGTTGGCCATTACAAATGTAACCACCAAGTCATTTTCTGTGCATACTATGGGGGAAAGGTATTGTTCATGTGGATGGTTAATCAGGAGCATTTTAGAAGCTCGGAGCCATTTCTGAACATGCAGCTTCCTCACCCGAGGCAGAAATGCAAGGTATGAGTAATGGATCCACTTGTCCAGAAGGGAGGGAAATACCATGTATGTGCATATCCTAAACACAGAAATTTCAACAGGTTTTCTCCTTTTGGGCATCACAGGCACCAACCACAAATCCTAGATTCGTATTACAAAGTGTCCGCTGGCTGCTGTTCGTGCAAGTAATCACAGCTTAATTAATTAGTCAATGTAATCAACTCTCAGTGGGCACCTTACAAGGTCCCATTTGTCGCTGTGGTGGCACATTCAACCACCCTGAGCTAAGTGGTGACTTCTTAAGCCCCAGAAGGCAAAGTCACCAAATTACAAAACACCAAATGCAGTAGATTTCTCAAATGCATGATGGTTTGTCAGCTCATTTCCCCTTATTCAGAGACTTCAGCACTGGCCTTCTTCCAGCATTTCCAATTTACTCCCACGGCTTTGCCCACTGTACCCCTTTGGTGGCTTTTCTGGCTCTGTCTTTTCCCACTTGATGCTGCTGGATAATCCTGTTCAATCCCCCATCTGAACAGGAGGGCTGTGAGGAGTCCTAGGAGAAGCAATGAAATGCCAGCACACTCTTTATTTGGCTGACACAAGGATCCTGGACTGGCTGGTTCATTAAAGGGCTGTTGCAAGATAATGATTACAGGGAAAGTTCAGCTGCCTTCCCTTTGAAATGCATAAAGGTGGTGTTCAGGTAGTGGTTTTGAAGGCTTTTGATGTCTGCAGGCTTTACACTTGCACATCTGGAAGCCTGCACACCTTGCTATGAACAGACATCCCAGCTGGCTTCACAAAAGATCAGTGGGATGCACATCACTTACAAGTGCCACCCCCTTTTTTTTTCTTCTCTAGCTTTCTTCAAATTGTATGTTGTTAACTTGCTTTGGTGATTGTTTAATTAATTTTCTTTTTACTCACCTTCAAAGAATAAGCAACCTGGCCCCACAGACTTCTCAGTGTTGCCACAGGAATGGCCAGGGACCAGCATTTCTTCTTGGGAGCTGATCCAGGCCCCAGTGAGGGGCACATGAAGGCTTTGCTGTGGTGCCAAGTGCCACCATCCCACCATGAAAGAGCTGAGGATATCCTGACCATCAAAGGAAATGTTTGGACATTTCCTTTGACATCAAAGGTCAGTTTGGACACAAGTCTTACTAATTTCAGTCCCTCTAGCCCGGTGTTTAATTACCTTTTACCTCTAAATTCAACTTCAGACCATATAAGAAGTGACAAAATGTGGCCATCATTCAAACACTGCTTTATGGAAGCAATGTCTGTGGAAAACTTCTTGAGGTTGGGTTTAGTCCAGGATCCTGCCACTTTGGTGGTGGTTGGCTACAGGTATCTCTAGAACAAGGTAAAAAGGAACATATAGAGTCATTCTTCAACCTCTGGCAATATTTCTTAGAGGGACTTTTTGAAGTGAAGGTTGCAATCATATTTTCCCATTATGGCTTCCAACCATGTGTCCCCAGTGCTGATTATTTACTGATTTCTACATTTAATGGTCTTTCCTTGAGCCCTTTTGAAAAGAGGCATCACATTTGCTCTCTTTCCTTCCTCTGATACTAAGGCTGGTGCAAGTAGTGAGTTTCATATCCCAGTTATCAATTCAGTGGGCCCATACTTGAGCTCATCTAAACCTTAACACCCTTGGGTCGATAGCACTGTGGGTAACCACGCTGCTGGATTTGCCCCAGGACAGAAATAGAAAGAAAATACAATGGATGGACACTTACAGAATTAAAACATTATTTACAGAAAGCTTTTAGGTCAAACTGGCAAAATTTGTAGCAGCAATTCATCAGCTCATCTCTCTGTGGTACTTAGTGTGGTCTAAAACCTCCACCTAAGTAATACTTTTAATAGGTTTTTTTAAAATTTTTCACCCATTGCACTTTTTTTTTTTAAATAAACACATAAAGGATGTCCCATTTTATCTTCTAATTTCTGCAACGTGAAGCACAAGAAAGTGCTTCATCTTAAGACAACTTTTTAAACAGCCAGTTTCCCCATCCAAGTCCATCGGGCCTCCCTCCCCTTCTCCTCCCCAGGAACACATTCCTGCAAAACTCCAGCTGAAGTGGCTTTGTTGTTCTCAGGGTGCCCTGCCAGCTTGCAGCCCATGCCATGACACAGCATTCCTCCTGCTTTGTTTTGGGCTGCCACGATCTGGAGCTGACATTTACCAAGACTGCATTAATGCCTCCCTAAGACAAGGCTCCTTGTTGAGTGCAGTTCGCTGAAGCTGCAAGTTTTAGGCACAGACATGAGTGGGGTGTGCAGAATCCCAAAGGGGAGTTGCCCCTTTCCTTGGGGGGTGTTTGGCTTGTTTTGCCATGGATCTTGCCTTGGGCATGGGTTGGACCTCTGAGGCAAAACCATTCTTCCTTGGAGACCAGAGACTGCCATTTACCTTGGCAATTAGAGGGAGAGTGGGGAAGGCTTTTCCAAGCTCTCTGCAAACACCCATCCTGCACCTATGACAGGCTTGCAATGATTTTTTTGGGACTGAAATGGGTAAACATATTCAGGGCAGATGGGACAGGACCCGTGTTGGGTGTATTTCCTTACCAGCACCTGAGTTAGGGCTTGACTTCACTGAAGTCACCAAAAACTTCCCTACTCACCTCAGCACACCCGAATCAGGGCTGCAGTACAAAACACACTGCGACTTAGGAAGTGTAAAACTCTGCCCTGGTTACTCACTCAGTGCTGATACACCTGTAAGGAGCAGCAAACCCTCTTTTAAAGCCATCACAGGAAAAAAAATTTCACAGCAAACCGTTCTCTCTGCCAAAGGAGGCAGCTTTTGCTAATAGAGGCTTATAGGTTTTGGCTGGAAAGGAGAATTAAATAGTAAATGTTTGCTTTCTACTTAGCAAATGTCTGTCATAGCCCTGCTAAGTAGCCAGGAACAAATTATGTGTGAAACTCAGCATCCCTCTCCCTCCCTCTCTCTCTTTTTCTCTCCTGTGATTGATATTTGCTTATGCAGCCCAATTCTTTAATTTAATTAACGGGAATATGCTTATTTTACAAATTATAACCTTGTAATCTCCTTACCGGGGAGGGGGGGGGAAGAAAAGAGCATTTTTACGGCAAGTTCTTCTTTGTTGCACATCATTTTATTACCAACAGTGCTGTGGCCCTCTTTTCTTGAAAACTATATTAGACTTTCTGATTATTTCCATTAACTTAGAGGTGGATTTTATTTACATAAAATTTACAGGAAAGCCTCAAAGATATCCCAAAGTTGTTTACTATTAAACTGACTTCCCAATTTTTTCAAGTGCTTGTGTCAAATATAAAATGAACTGGTATTGACTGATTTTAACTACTTTTTAACAAAAGAGTTGAGTGGATTTGCCCCTAGTTTCACCATTTTGAACGAAATTGTGAACTTCAGTGAAATTTCATAGATCCCCATGAATGGTTAAAAAAATGAGTACATGTTGATAGCTAACAGAGGTATTTTTAAGTCCACTTATCTGTGTTTATTGACATATTTGTAGAGTTGTATTTTCTGTGATGCTTCAGCACACGTTTTTTTTAACATGTAAAAAAGACACCTGTTCTGGGTCAGCCTTAAATGTGGGTTTATGATTGCCAGTTCATTCACTCTCCCCTTTTATCTGGAATATATCCTTCAGTGCACTCCCACCACCAACATAAAGAAATATTTTTATTGATGGTCACATGTAAAGGTAATTCTGTTAACTCAGCAACCCGTCCAGGTGAGTGCCCGACTGTGCCCCTGGCAAACTTGTAGAGCCAGTGGGATTTTTCCACAGGAGCAAAGGGAAAGTAGGTTTGATGCTCCCATGAATAGAATCAGAACAAATTGGCAAGCAGGTGCATATTTGCTTCCACATTTTTCTCGATTAACTTTTGAAGAGTGCAAACAATGAATAAATGCAAATTTGTACTGCGTCATCTTCCAAAAATCTAACGGAAAGAAACCTCGGGTTGATGTCACAGGGAGAAGGGAATATGTTAATTTTCAATCTGCAGCTCTGGTACCCACAGGAACACATGTGAATTTTTATTAAATGCATATATAGTCCTTGTTTCTGCATCTGTTCACCCTTCTGTAAGAGCCACAGGGTGCTTACAGCAGAATATTTTCATGACTATTAATCTCTAATTCAGTGTGGGTTGTTCAGCCACTGCACTGAATTATTACACCTGATTTATTTTCTCTGATCTTTGCACAGAAGAGCATTAACTTGTCTAAAAACAGAGCTCTAAACTAATTATGAAACTAATAGTGTAGAATCTGCTTCCAAGCACATGCATTCCCTCATTCTGTGAGGTCACTACTTCACACTCACCTGACTTGCCCCTTTTTCAACCTGAAGAAGTTTGTGTTGATTTTTCAGCTTTTATTCACAAATTATTTAATCTACCCTTCTTTTCTGTTCCTCATTTTGCTGGTTACCTGTGACTAAGAGTAAGACAAGGCTTAAAGGGTCCAAATTAAATCCTAATGATAAATGGTAATTATTCTACTAGGGTCACCCAGGCGTAGGAGGACTTTGTTTAGAAATGTGGTAACTACAGTCTGATTTCTATTGTGAGCATTGCCACTGAGATCCGTCTTTGATAATAAAAACTGTAAGACACCAAGGCTGAAATGAAATGTCTGATTTTGCAACTTTAGGAAGCATTTTGATAGACCTTCATCACAAAAGAACCTTTGTGCTTTTATTTACTCCTTTAATCCAGATTTTGGACTAAGATGTATTCTAAAATTATAACATTTACCGAATAAGTTCTAGTCTAGAACATCCTGAGTCATAATCATCTGAGGTACCTTAATCTATGACATCACATTCTTTGCTGTTTACTAACTATTAACCTAAAATATTAACTCCATGAATTATTTGCCAATGATATTTTATGGCTACAACACCTATCTTATAATTTAAACTTTGTGTAGATGTATATATATATATGTGTAGATGTATATATATTTAAATGAAAAAATAGATGGCAGGAATTAATTTAAAATGAATCAACGATCCTGGATGTGACTTGCATTACTAGAATAAAGATTTGCAGAAGATGCTGAATTTCTGACCTCTGAGGTCAAATACCTCCAGTTTAGCTTACTGTGTAATTTCTTAGGTTTCCATTTATAGGTCTGACTTCAGCAGTGTCTCTGCAATCAAATTCTTTCAAACACAATCACTATTTAACACAAAGCCACGTGAGATGGCCATCTAGGTAGATATCTTTCTGAACGAAAATACCCTTTGCTTTGATTATCCCATCAGGGCAGACCTTCTTTCCATGGCATAAGACTATCAGAGTTATATTTATATATAACTTGCATAGCTCTATAAATACTTAAGTGCTTTTCCTTGACCATCCTAAGCGTGCTAAAAACCCCTGTGCTGAAATGCCCACACCAGGATTGCAAGAACAGATATAACCCAGTGAATCATATCTGATAACATATCAGAGAGAACAAAGGACCTGGGGTTTATGCTTTTCTGGCTGGTAAACAGACACTTGATGTTCTAATTCTCTTTCCACTGGTACACCTTGCTCTTGAGATGGATGTGGTGAACTCTTCACTGGCTGAGCTTGGCCACTGCTCGCTGAGAAAAGCTTGGTTTGGTGTTTGCAACCCCCAGACATGGGGAGAGAAAATATAGAGGACTGAGGGAAAGTCCTCTATGGGCCAAAATAAAATATAGGCAACTCAGAAGTTCTGTGATAAGCTGAAAAGGAAGTTGGACTTAATGAAGATGTAAACTAAGGGCAGATCCTGACCAGGGCAGTAAGTTTTAAACTTAGAGAGGGTAAATTCAGACTGGACATAAGGAAGAATTTCTTTGTATGATGAAGGTGGTGAAACTCTGGCCAGGTCATCCAGAGAGGCTGTAGGTGCCCTGTCCCTGGAATCATTCAAAATCAGGTTGGACAGAGCCTTGAGGAACCTGATCTAGTTAAGATGACCCTGCTCATTGCAGGGGGGGAGGTTGGACCAGATGACCTCTAAAGGTCCCTTCTAACCACAACCATTCTGTGATTCTGTGATTCTGTGAAAATAAACCCACCCTGACAAGAGCATAGGAGGCAGTCCATACATATTAACATCTGCAGGAGCAAATCTGAGTCACAGGGTCGGATATTAGGCACAAGTCACGTCCATGTTGGCAGAGTTTGCATCACTGCTCTTGTGACCTGTGCCAGCAGGTCCAGGCCTGGGTTAAAGCTGGAGTGGTTTTGGCCTTAACACAATGCATAAGGTCTCCAGAATAAAATCTAATGAAAGACCTCAAGGGAAAGAAAAAGGGTATAAAAAGTGGGAGAGAAAGAAAAGAGTAGAAAAGGTAGGAGAGAAAGAGGAGAAAAGGTAATGCTGCCAAAAAACATCAGAAAAGGTGGTAGAAAATCAAAAGAGGAGCATGAAAAGGTGTCACGACAGGATGATGGGGAAGAAGGAAGGGTGCTGGCTTGGATGGGGGATGTTTCTGGGCAGAGGCCTGTGAGGAGGAAGCCGGGCACAAGGCAGGGCTTGCGGGGAAAGGCAGTGCCAGTCACCCTGCCCTGGCAGAGGGAAGGTCAAACCCACGGGGGAAAAAGCAACCGAGGTAATTTTCCTCTGGGGCTGTGGAAAAGGTGTAATAAACAGCAGCCAAAGTTAAGGCTGTTGGCAGGTCGTTCCTGCCTCTCCGTGCAGGCACGGCCGATCCCGGGGCAAGCACCGCGGGAGACCCGGGGTCGTCGCTCGGCAGTAACCCCCGGGATGCAGCGCTCGTGCCCGGGGAGATCAGCCCCGCTTATCTCAGACCTCGCTGGAAGGAAAGGCGCCGGCACAAAGACACTCTGGCTCCAGAGTGAGAGCGCACAGGTGAGATAGTGAGCTAACTGCCCGGGTTAATGGGTAACTAACTCCGCACGGACTGCGGCTCCTGCTCGCAGCGGCATCAGGGCTCCTCGGAGCGGGGTTCGGGATGGAGAGCGAGCACTGCGGAGCTGTAACGTGCCCTTTCCTCGCCAGGTAATCAGGAGCCGCTCTGCTGGCTGGAGAAGAGTGGTGTTGCTCCAGGAGGGAGAGCAGAGGGGTGCTCAGGCCTGGCAGGGCAGTGGCACTCACCCCCCGGATGCTGCTCGTGGGATGGCCCTGCTGGAGGACCAGCATGGGGCTGGCAGAGGAGAAAAGTCATTTTAGTGCTGGGTTTCTGTGCTGCTGGTGGGCATGGGGAGGCACTGGAGCAGCCTTGGATTGGTGATGCAGGACCCCTGTGTGGGTTGTCCATCCCACTGCACTGCTCAGCCACAAGCTGCTGTGGGCCAGCCTGAGCAATCCCTTCCCTGGACAGGGGTCAGAACGGGCATCCACTTCCCATCTGGCCAAGAGGAAGAGCTGGTAAGAGGTTTGCCCAGCAAAAGCTCCGAAATGTTCCTCGTGGGTGAGCAGCCAGAGGTGAACAGCTGGACATTTCTTCTGAACTTCTTTAACAAGTTCCCCACAAGGTTGGGGTCCGTCCTGTCCCTAAGGGATGCTCATCCTGCAGGTGGGACTCCCTTTCTTCTCACAAGCACCCTTCACCTCAGTGACATTAAACAACTGGATTGGCCCCAGCCAGCACTACAAACACCTTTCTTGAAGGCACTGGAAGCAAACAGATGTAGCTGCAGAGATAATGAAAATGTATGTAAATAGTAGCTCCCCAGAAACCACCAGGTTTTACCAAGTGGCTTTGACACTTGCCCAACACCTTTAAGCTGATAAAGATCTGATTTGTACTTCAGAGGTAACCTGATTAGCAACCAGTTTGAATCTGGAATATGTTAATTGGTACAAACATCACTAAATCACTTTCTTTAACCTATAAGGAGTAGTGTGAATGAACGATAGTGAAGGTCAACACAGCCTGAGGAGCCATAGAGAATGAGTACTTCTGTATTTACCCACAATAAAACACTATGATTCGTAATAAAATGTAATTGCATGTACACACACACAATGACACTAGAAGGTATCCAAGGTCAACACAACACTCAGAATTTAAGAAAAACTGAATTAAACCTGCCTTTGTAGCTAAAATCTGACCATGAAGCACCTTTCTTTTTTTGTCAGGAGTCCTGCCCCTTTCAGTGCCCAGTATAGAGGGTGTTCAATAAATGAGAATTTTGGTTTCATACAGCTGAGTGACCCCACATTCTCCCAAGCCCAGAATCTGTGTCTAACAAATTTTGAATATATTAATGGATATATTTTGAACACTGTTCATAACTGCTTGGAAACAAGGAGCTAAGGCGCAGAGATATTAGTGTCAAAAAGTTGAATTAATGTAAACTGCCCAGGTTCAAAGCTTCCTGTTGTGGTATTTCAGAGTGCTTGTCATTACCTGTCATTTAGATCCACCACACAGCTGCAGCTGAGGGAAGTTTTGGGGGCTTATCATCTTTACCACATTTCATGGGGTCTTGGTGGGTATTCAGGAGGGAAGGGCTGGGCCTTGGGCTTGTTCAGCCTGGAGAAGAAAAGGCTCCAGGGAGACCTGAAAGCCCTTTCCAGTACTTTAAGGCACTACAGGAGAGAGGGACTTTGGACAAGGGCATGCATAGGCCAAGGGGGAATGGCTTTAAACTGAAAGAGGGCAGATTTAGATTAGATATTAGGAAGAAATTCTTCCCTGTGCAGGTGGGGAGGCCCTGGCACAGGTTGCCCAGAGAAGCTGTGGCTGCCCCATCCCTGGAAGTGTCCAAGGCCAGGTTGGATGGGGCTTGGAGCAACCTGGGCTAGTGGAAGGTGTCCCTGCCCATGGCAGGGGGGTGGAACTGGATGAGCTTTAAGGCCCCTTCTGACCCAAACCATTCCATGATTCTCTGATTCACCAACCACTTATTGCACCATGTCACTGAGCTCTGCCCTGTTGGCAGCGATGACACCAACATCTGATTCTGTAGCACGACACTGAACCGTTTTCTCCTCAAAAACATTCCAATCACTATCCAATTTCTCCGTCTGTACCAAGTCACACAGGGAACTTTCCATCAAGTTGTGCCTTCATTTTACTTACCTGCCTCACTCCCAGCACAGGACCGTTCAGGTCGCAGGTCCATCAGCAGTATTAGATTCTGCTGAGAAATGGTTCTCAGAATTCACTGTGTCTTTAGCATGGAGAAGACATATCTGCTAATACCATGCTCAAAAGGGCATGCATCACTTTTTGACGTGCTTGCAAAAATGTAAAACCAACCATCCCTGGTTTTCAGAAACACTAGTTTGAATTTTATAAATTTGTAAGTGTCTGTAAAGAGTCTTAGAAATGAATAAACAATCAATGCCTTCTATAGACAGAATGAATCAGTTTCTTTTTAATGCAGAATCATAGAATGGTTTGGGTCAGAAGGGACCTTAAAGCTCATCCAGTTCCAACCCCTCTGCCCTGGGCAGGGACACCTTCCACTAGCCCAGATTGCTCCAAACCCTGTTCAATGTGGCTTTGAAACTTATGATAAAAGAAAACATATTAAGTATATATTTATATTAAGCAATTGTTTGCCTGAAGAGACAGGCTGTAAACATTTCTCGGGTGATATTTTTAAGTAATCAATTTTTAAACCAAACAGATTAGGGCAATATTTCTTGTGTGAAGTCTGTAAATCATGACTCTAGTGCCGGAAACTGAAATTGTGCTGTTCCCCCCTTTTGTAGGTTGTATTGGCTGAAAGCAGCCTGGTATTACAATTTGGCACTATCCCATTCATTTTTAGATTATTTAGTAGAAGGGGTGTGTTTGTTTTGTGGGGCTTTTCTTGTTGGTTTGGTTTTCCACGTTAAAAATCTGTTTTCCTCCGTGCTTGCCAAACATCAATTCTTTGTGTCATATAAAGGGAGCTGCGCTGTTTGGGGGAATTCCTTTTAACTTCCACGCTGAAGTAGTTGCTAGTCATTATCAAAAGCCTCCTCAGCCCTTTAACAGACTGTCTTTAATTGGCCACTTGCATGGTCAGTTAACAGGCTGTGGTGGAAACCAAGTGGCAAAGTGTGAACAACCGAATCTGGCACTATAAACCCAGCGACCGCCCTGGAACCTGTGGCTATTTATATACGGGGCAGTGTTTTGTCATGCTGATTTTTATTAGCACGGATTAGATACAGACAACTTGGGAGATGTCACAGATGAGTCAGAAAATGTTAAGCACGGACCATTTAAAACATGCAAGCCTTGCAAAGGAGGGATGGGGCTTGGAGCCTTTTCTCTGCCCTTCCCCTGGCAAACAAGGGCACGGTGCAGGGTCAGGCTGGCACTACCCCTCCTCTGGTTAACCCACTGGCTGGATCATCACTGGGTGGAGGGAAACGTGCCTGGCTTGCAGAATCTTTCCATCCTTGGGGAGGGTTTTTGGCTGTGTAAAGAATGTTTGGTCGACAGCAGGAACACTGGGCACGGCTGGAGCGTGGCAGTGCTCCTAGTGAGCTCAGAAATGCTGAAACAGGTGAGGTATCAGAGACTCTTTTTGGAGGGTTAAAATTAGGTTTCACCTTTAACGCACTTATTTTACTACCTCTGAAGGCAATGTGAGGAAAACTTACCCCTGGAAGCGTTCAAAAAGCCAGGTTGGATGTGGCTTGAGCAGCCTGGGCTAGTGGAAGGTGCCCCTGCCCATTTCAGGGGCATTGAACTAGATGGATTTTAAGACCCTTTCCAACCCAAACCATTCTATGATTCTATGACAGTTGGCTTAGCAGTGAAACAAAAAAATGGGTGATGTCAGAGGAGGAAAGTTTCTCTACAGTCCCCTGGGACATCTCAAGCTGCTCCATCTGTGGTGGCAAGAGGCCTTTATATTTTCCTGTGGGTAGGACCCCATGTGAAGCACCCGTGCTCTCCTATGAACCTGCAGAGCTACTGCTCTGAAATCTCACCTCCTTAAAAGCCAAGCCTGAGGATTTACCTCCAATCTTGAAATTATAATTGTGTCTCCCTGGGGCTGAAATAATTTTTTTATCCCTGGTGACGACATCTTGTTATAATTTTGGAAGTCCTGGCAGTGATAAATTTACGTTTGCTCTTTTTACAACATTGTAAACAAAAGAAGTTAATTATGAAAAATTATTATGTCTGCATGCCTATTTATTCTGGGTCTATTCATAGCAGCATTAAATATGCTGCAGCTATACTTGTGGAGTTATAAAAACTCCACCTGTGCTACATATTTATAGAGCCTATACAACTTTAGAGAGAAATTGCCGTTGTTCAGAGTGAGGGCACTTGGGCATTCCCAGCCCATCTATTGCCTTCTCTTTTCCAGGAATAGAAAAAAAGAGCATCACTCAGTGGAAAATTAAGCAGAGAAGTCTCTATTCTGTGGTCTGGATTTTTGTTTTGTGTGGCTCTTACTTAGCTGGGAAAAATCCCTTTGCTGTCAAGGTGTGGGAATATTGTCATTCCTATTATGTGCCCTTTCCTAATCCTGGAAAGGGGTAGAACTGAAAGCACAGAGATTGGGCAGAGTGTGTGCACGTGTGTACAAGTGCACACATGTGTGAGTATTTATGAATAAAAGCCGTGCCAAAGAATCACAGGATCATTAAGGTTGGAAAAGACCTCCAAGATCACCAAGTCCAACCTTTGACCAGACACCACCATGCCCACTAAACCATATCACAGAGTGCCACATCCACTCATTTTTTTGAACACTTCCAGGGACAGTGACTTCACCACTTCCCCGTGGAGCGTTAACCACCCTTCCAGTGATGAAATTTTTCCTGGTCTTGCCCTGTGGTATGCTAACACAGCACTTCATATTTCCACACACCTGTATTAAGGGTAGTCACTAACTGCAAAAAGAGCGAAAAAAAAATTAAACCAAACAGGTGATCCTACAGTTTCTTGCACCAGTGTGGTCCCACTCCAGAGAGAGAGCCAGCAACACTCATTAAAGCCAGAGCCAGGCAACCAGGTTTGTCTGTAGTGTTAACAGCCAGCAACACAAACCCCAAAGCTGATTTGTACCTCTGACCATTAATTTTAGATGCCACAGGAGAAGCTGCCATCATTAATAACCAGGGAAATAACACAAGTCAGAACAGCAGCATGTGGCAGATGCAAGTGTGTGTATCTGTTACTGAGCTGGTGGAGCTGGGCTTTCCTGGAGGATTTCCAGCTCTGGCAGGGGGAACTTTAGCTGAGTAAGAAATCCAGGCTGTCAGTCCTGAAGTAGCTGGCAAAGGCACAAAGACTCCCTGGGCTTTGGGAAAGGGAAATAGCGTGGAGTTTTTTTCTGTCTTTCATTGCAGGATACGTTCCCTTTATAAAGAGCTAAAATCAACACCAGGGTGTCATGCATTGTAAACGTTTATCATTTATTATGCATTTAAGTGTGCACAGCACATACACCACAGTCTTGAACAGCACCTGTATAAAACTACAGACAGATTCTGGTAAATGGTGAAAGCTCATACCACGTAACACCGTTATCGAGGTTTTATCACGATATTTAGAAGTTACAACAACTACCTCTGAGCATATCTTGTGTGAGGCCGTTGGTTGTGGATTTAATGAAGTGGAAAGTGACAGAGAAGAAGCATTTTCCAGAGAGAATCTTTGTGGTCTGATTTTGCTATCTGAAATCTGGAACAAAATCATCAGTTGTCAGAGGTAGTGGTGATAATTACACAACGATTGCTCACATATAGAAAACACAGAAAGTACAGAAATCCCCCAATTTACAGGAAAAAAAAATTAAAAATCCTCAGGCATGACATTTCCTCTGTCTTGATTTGGCTTCCTTTTTCTTAATTATCTTTGCTTTGACAGCATCTGCCTTAAGGTCTGGTCCTGGTCTGTTCTGATCTTACTGAACTTTGGTGAGTAGGGTTTGTCTTCAAGGTCATGTGTAAGTAGAGGATACAGGCAGGTCTATACCATTATAAAGGAACAGAGGCTTTTGTGTAGGAATGTAAAGAGGAAAAAAAAAAAAAAAAGA
>VYXB01006057.1:70468-120263 GCA_013397135.1 Pachyramphus minor
CAGCAGCCCCAGGAGCAGCGCCGGCAGCAGCGCCGCGGGGAGAGGCATCCCGGCTTAGGGGCGGGCAGCAGCCGACGGGCCGGTCGCTCCGCAAAATGCGCTCGACACCTCTCCCCCCACCGCCGCCGCGCCCCAGCTCCCCACTTTATGGTGAGGTCGAAGACGGGGAGAAAAAAAAAAAAAAAAAAAAGGGGAAAAAAAAAACCCAAAAAAAAAAAAAATTAAAAAAAAAAAAAAAAAAAAAGGTGAGAAAAGGAAGGAGCTTAGTGCTCAGTCCCCCGAGGATCTGCGGTTTCCCTGGGCTGGCTGCATGGAGAGGAAATCCAGGGAGCAAGAGCTTCTGAACTTGATCTCAACTCCAGGAGTCTTGTCTGAAGTGCTGATCTTCTTCTATAGCTGCTCAGCCATAGCGCTTTAGCCCTAGCCACGATATTTATATATCCATGTGCGTTGGTACCTATTACATCACCACCTACTGCTGTCTGCTGCAGCCCTCCGGTTTAGCTGAAAGTCAAATTATCACCCTTAGATGCTTAACAACTCCGAAGCGTCTTGAAGGGAAAGGGTGAGCAGCGCTGGTGCTAAACAAGACGGACAGCACAAACTTTTAAAAAGAAAAGGTCATATTTTACGTTCATCACAGCAGCTTCCTCTTTCTTTCTTTCTTTCTTTCTTTCTTTCTTTCTTTCTTTCTTTCTTTCTTTCTTTCTTTCTTTCTTTCTTTCTTTCTTTCTTTCTTTCTTTCTTTCTTTCTTTCTTTCTTTCTTTCTTTCTTTCTTTCTTTCTTTCTTTCTTTCTTTCTCTCCTTCTTCCTCTTTCTTTCTTTTTCTCTCCCCTTCTTTCTTCTTTCCCCTTTATATCTCTTTTCTTTATAATTTTCTCTTTCGTAAGTGACTACAAATGCTAATGCAAGATACAAAAATCAGAGAATGCCCAGCGCACTTTCTCCACAACACAGTGTATGACTTTATGTAAATCTGTGGAATTTCAGCTTTTGCTGTATCCAAGCGACATGGTTTACAGATTGGTGGATGCAGAAAAATTCCCTTCATTAAAAGCCAAGATAGTTGTTGAATGGGAGGTTTAAGAAATGAAAAATGAAAGAACTTGAAAAAAACCCCAAATAATAAACAAAGGGAAGGACCAGTGTTTTAATAAAAAGGAAAAAATTTTGAAGAAGCAGTGTGTCTCAAAAGCGATAATAAACTTCTTGATTCCAAATATCCCTTTAAGAAATCAGAAAGCAGAGCATTGCTCTGGAGTACTAGGCATGTGGAGCTCCCTCTTGGTCACTGTACTGAGTGAGAGGCTGTAGTGACACAAGTTTGTTCCTGAGCTTAGAAGCTGCCCACTCATGCAAGTATTGCTGCGCTTTCTAATGGTGTGGTTGTTTTTTAATCTTTACTTAGATGTGGTCGTTGTGTCTTAATGATACAGTTGTTTTTAGGTAGTTGCTTCATTCAGTTTAAGTTCATGAAAATTAAGTTCAGTGTTTGAAAACAGGAGAAGTTTTGACCCCATCAGTCTAGAATTACTTTGCTTAGAGCAAATCCCATATGGTTTGTCACCTCCTGTAGTTTAAGCCTCGGCCCTCAACAGGTTTTCAGAACTAACAGGTGAGGAGAAGACATTAGGACAATTTTGGAAGGTCCTGAATTAATATGAAGATGTGTTTCAGGGAAAAGGGTAAGGGGGGAGGGAAGTGGTTTGTGACTCAAGTCCTTTATAGCCTGAAGACAGTTCAGTCTTTCACGCCAGTAAAGCTCTCCTGCTGTTCCAGCAAAGGATGCGAGAGAAAAGGGAATTGCCCTGAGCCAGATGACAGCTCACCTAGGTGTGAAAATCTCTGACCTTCGCTAAACCTGAGCAAACTTAGATGATGTGCTTTCATTTCTTCTTGTGAGGTGCACATACAGTGTGTGTGTGTGTGTGCCTGTCTCCTACCACACCTCTGAGGGTGGATAAGAGGCTGCCACTGCTTTGGGGGTGATAGCAATCTGGTGCCACAGGGGTAAAAGGTGTAGGTTTGTCTCGGTGTCAAACAGGTTAATTCCTGTGTGTGAGTTCAAAGACAAGCACAATTTAGATTTTTCTCCATGGAGGTAAAAATGGCCCATGAAGTGTCCAAGGCCAGGTTGGACAGGGCTTGGAGCAACTTGGTCTGGTGGAAGGTGTCTCTGCCCATATCAGTGGGTTGGAATGAGATGATTTTTAAGGTCCCTTCCAGCCCTAACAATTCCATGATTCTATGAACTCCACTGATATCAAATGCACAGGTATTTACTACATTTCCATTTGCATCAGATCCATCCAGACCCCTTTTACACCTGATGAGCCGAGTTCTGGATGAGAAGGCTGTACATCAGGTAAAGCCCAGCTGCTCAAGGGTTTGGAAACTGCCCTGCTCTGCAGGGCTGTGCTGGACACCTTCCCCTTCCCCGGGGTCCTCAGAACAGCGTGATCCCACCTCACTTCAAACTCTGAATTATTTGCTCTTGGCAAACAGCAGTGGGTGAATTTGGGATTAAGTTTATTTACCTTCTGAAGGATAAGGCCAAGGAGCAGCACTTCTGCCCAGCACACCCACCCAGCAGCTTCCCTCCTGCAGCAGAGGGGCAGCCTAAAGCCCACAGCTGATGGGTCAGGACCAGGCCTGCTTGGCTTTACTGCCACTCACAGCAGCTCTCCCTGACCCAAACCAGTGTGAACTCCGAGGCCTTACCCTGTGTACATGAAAACATGTTAAAATTTGTAGTTATGGATGTGCACTGGAGGCTGAGCAAGGGATAATACTTTGATCCCTTTGGGATGTATGGAAATGGGTCCTAAAGCATCCTGTTGGGCTCTGAGTCCATGTGTTTGCAAGATCAGGTCCAATGTGATTACACCAGGAATCCTGAACACGATTACATTGTCACAATATCACTGATTAATAAAGGATGTTTCTACAAATTCATTCTTAAGCTCGTTACAGAATTAAATGTCGCTCTTTCAGTAAAGGCTTCAAATGAACTTTTCTGAGAGCAACAAGTTTCCAGCTAAGAATAAAACTATGAGGTTTGGTTTTGCTTTCAAATGTTCTACATTCATGTGTGTGTGAGCTTGTGTGTAGGCTACCTGTGCAACACTAGTCCTGATGCTACAAAGCCTTCTGGTTGTTGTTGCTTGGACCTGTGGAACCCCCCCAGGGCTAGCAGAACTGCACCCTTTTCAGTTNGAGGAGTTGGGTGTTTCTAGATCACCCCATAATTAATTCTTCTGAATATTCCATATCCTGCCACGCTCCACTGCTATGTGTCCCCTCCTTCTGGTGCCACACTCTCTTTCCCAGCAATTATTTAGATATTAAACCAGGTAAAATCTCTTCATCTGTATTGTCTCTCTTCCCTAAGAAGCATATGTGGATGTCACAGTTCAGACAGCTCTCCTTTCCAAATTCCTCTAGCCTTAAAAAGAAGAAAGGATTAAAGGAAATTTAGGTCTACACCCAGGTTCAAGCCCCATATCATGGATTCTGAAAGAAAAAGAGAAAGGAAGAAGGAATCTGGAACATCTTTACAACATTATTTTGCACTTGCACTGACATAGCAGTCATCTGGACTTGGCTCTATGACTGTATCTATGAAGAGGTCTAGGTTCACAATTTAAAAATCAATTTAAATATTTATTAACTCCAGTAAAGAGATGTAAACGACCCTGAAAGTTATTGCTCACGAGCTTTCCCCCTGAAGGCAAATATTTTACTGAGATCCTTTGGTCTGGGAGGATGGGGAGTGTACTGGAAGGGGCAAGGGAAAAAAACCCACCCTTTCACCATGTTTGCCCGCTATGAAGACATGGTAAAAGGGCAAGCCCACAACCCAGCTCCCCCTTTGATAAACGCCCCTTTTAATTACAATTATTTTGGAAGACAAGTAGCCAGCAGAAGGGACTCGGCTGAGAGAGCTTTCTCACGTTCACGTCTGGCTGCCTCTCTGTGTGAGCAGGGCACTGGTCCCGGGAGAGGAGGCTGCCTGGAATGCTGGGGGCCCAAGCCCTGAGTGGCCCAGGGTCGCTGGGAGACCTTGGCCATGCAGCCCCTGCCTCCTGCATAACACACATACCCACACACGAGTCATATGCACTCTGGGTGTGTTTTTTTTTCCCCCCCTCTCTCTTTGCAGCTGGTCTGTTTGATCTCTGTGTGCCTGGGCTGTTTGCTGTTGTGAGCGTCTTGCCGTGATCAAAACCTTATTATCTCGAGCGATGTTGTAGTGTTATATATTGGAAAAGGGCAGTGGAGTATAGCAGCAGGCAGCTGCAATAGTGGGCAGACAACAAAGGCAGCAGCAACCTCCCTCCGGCGTGTTTGGATTGATTCAGCGAGAGGACTGAACATCACTTTGCTTGTGGTGGGAATGGATGTTTTCAACAGCTACTCCCTCTGCTGCTGGTGCCCTACATCCCTGTGTGTCCCCATGTAAAGCAGAGATCAGAGAGGACGTGACTGTGCCCATCTGGGGGGCTTCAGCAGCTGAGATGTTGCAATTCTCACTTCCAGCTTCTGTCCATGCTGCTCACACACACCCACTGCTGCAGGGATGGGCACCCAGGAGCTCCAACTGGGAGATCAAGCCGCAGACACTTGACTTTCTGTGCAGCTCCACTCAGTGCCACAGCAGCTGCTGTGCTTGGGTTGTTTGCTCTACTGATTTTGAGCTGTAAGGCCGATGCTCCTGCTGCACCAGTTCAAAGGTGTGAGGTGGTGCTGTGCTGGCAGCGACCCTCTGGGAGACCCAAGGCCACTCACAGAGCAACCTGATGTGCCCATGGAAAGCCATTTCCCTGTCCTGCTGCTCCTCCTCACTGCCTGGCATGTGAACAGCTCTCAGGTGAAGAAACATGCCCAGACAATCCATTATACCTTCTGTTTCTCAGCTTGTTTCACAGGTTGCAGCCTTTCTCCGTGCTTTTCTTTCACTATGCATTGCATAAAATTCCCAACCCTGCTGTCCCTACTGCTCTGTAGTTTGAACCAAAGTTTGGAGTGGAAGTCTGCTAACAGGCTAGATGGAGAAATATATTTAGGGGGCTCCTAATTATTAATTAGTTATTAATGCTGGTCTTCTCTGAAAAACATCATTCCCATCCAGGCTCATTCTTAGGCTGAAGCTCACATGCTTATACTTTCCTACTCACTGCTGACATTTCTGCATATGCTATTTTGTTCTTCCTTGTCCTCTATTCTCTTCACCTACTGAAATTATAAACACTTCAAAACTAAAAATATACATTTTTTTCCTTCTGTCAGATTGTGACACACATACTTTTGCTGATACATTACTTGACACTCTGCCAAACAAAACTGGTGAAAGGAAACATAATAGAAAATGAGCTTGGAGAATCAGAGTAAGTGTTTGTTAAGCTTATTTTTATTATTGTTGTTGTGGGAAATAGTAGCTTAAGTTGACTTTTTGTGTGAGAATGTTTTAGCTGACTTTGAATGAAGCATAATTGGTTTACATGAATCTGTTCAACATGTGGCCTCTCTTGTGTGAATCATTTCTTACTGGTGGCTGATGTGAAGAAAACTGGCTGTTGTAAGCAAATGACGTGTATTGCTGCATTTTAAAACTCCCTAGCAAAGCACCACTTAAAATCTGTCAGAACATATATGGACATAGCTGCACAATCCATAACCTCCCCGAGCATGCAGGACACCAGCTTTTCCAGTTGACCTTTAGTGTCACAACAGTGAAACAAGCTTTTTCTTTTCCTTATTTAATCTTGGTCTTTTCTGGTGTTCATCACTGCGAGGTTTGGGTCCTCTGAGGAGGTGGTGGCCATACCCTCAGGACACCTCCATGAGCTGATATCTTCCTCCCCAGCCCATTGCTCACTGTGGCAACGAGAGGCAGCTGTGCTGCCATCAGATGAGATGCTTTCAGGAGCACCTGGGGTGGCAGGGAGTGAATCAAGACCAGAGAGACTGTGACAGATCTGTGTGATCTGTTGGGGCTGATGAACTGCAGTCATTGAGAACTACAGAGGTTCTCAAAGCCTGGTCTGCGCAAGATGCTTTCCTAACATGGCACAACGTGCAGAGGACCTGCAACGTTGGCTTTGACCCCCAAGGGCTAAACAACCACACAGGTCCAGCAGGACCACAGCACTCACCTGCACCAGGAGACACAGGTGAGCTCCTTGGAGTTTGGATGAGTCCTTATGGGTTGCATGGGGTGGCGGCCGGAACACAGACACCCCAAAACCTCTCCAAATACTCTGCTTTCCTGATGCCATGAGTGGTGTTGGCAGTGGCAACAACTTTATCCTTCACTCTGGCACATGAAACCAAGTATAAAACCAGTTTAACATGATATTCCTCCTGATGGGAGTCAGGCAGAAACATCTGTATGTTTTTAATGGGTTTTTTGAGACTTCATGCAAGCCATGCAGTATGCACAGGTAACAGCCCTGGAGCTTGGAGATCAACCAGCATGGAGGTTCCTCATCAAATTCCGTGTTCTTTGAGGGCAGTGACAGCAGTAATATATTAGGGAAAATGCATTTTCTTCCCTTTCATTTGGAAAGAAAAGCTAAGAGGCCAGATACATAGCTGAGAAACATATAGCAGCAGTGTGTAAAACAAGTTATCTGTCATCAGACACGTCAGTCATCTGTCATCAGACGTGTCTAGAGGATTTGTCATAGGTTTTGGCACATTCGTTATTCGCTCTCTTTGTGCTGTTGAATAACAGGCCTTACAGATTACAATGGGAGCCAGTTCTCACTTCAACTTCGGATCACACAAGATATGAGTAAATAAGATTTGGATGAATGATCCTTGCCCAGGAAAATCCCCCTGACACCAAGAAACCGGCAGAGATGGCATGGCTTGATTTTCAATTTAATCATTTAATTCCTCTTGCCATTCAAGGCCCAGAGCAACTTTGTTCTAGCTGACCATTTTAATATTAACCATTTCCCCTCCACTTTTCTCGCTTCACTGGTAAAGCTTTGAGAGCTGCATTACAGGAACTAATACAGGCACATCAAAAAATGACAAGCAAAGAAAATGATAAAGGCTGCTCACCTCCTTTTGGATGATTCCCAGTGCTGCTCCAAGAGTACATTTCTCACAGGGTTTACTTCTGCTCCTGCAGATGAAAGAGGGGACAGGACCAGGCTCTAAGTCAGTTTGCTCAGTGAAGCCCTGCAGTCTCCTCAGCTCTCAGAAATGAACACTGAAGATTGTGATTTTTCTTCCATTTCAGAATACTTGGACCAAGGGAATGCACAGTTTCTGTACTTCTAACGTGCTCTGTGGGAAGAGGTCCCAGGGAATTAGCTCAGACACTTACCTTGCTTGGGACCACGTTTTGCTTTTGAGAGGTAGAATGAGTTAAATGCAAACCTGAAATGACCACTTTAAAGATTGTCTTGAGAAGAAAACAGTCTTAAACGAGGTAGAAAATGACAGAACAAAGGCTCTGATATTTTTAATAGTTTCCCAGGACCAACCCATGATTCCCTCCATCAGTGGATTGGAAGCCACTTGGAATTCAACCAAATGTCCTTCCTGAATATGTATGTCCTGCAAAACTTGAGTGTAGTGCTGTGGTCTTCTAAAGCCTGTGCAAGCAGAGCATGTCCCACAGCTCCAACATTTCCCCTTTGCCACTCCCCAACCGGAATAACAGGTAAATTATTGCATGGAAGGTGCCACTGAGCTAAAATCCGCTCTCACTCATTTCCACATAACTTCCTGAGATAACGGGATAAAACAAAAGAAGCTGAGTCTACAGAAAGTCTGACCCATACCAGAGACATTTCTTTTATGTCAGAGCACACCCGTTCAGGCTGATTATTTTGATATGAATCTCCTTGCACATTACTATCAATATTACCAGGAATGGAGGATGCACATGAGAGCTGTTGGAATAGGGACAGTGGGATGGGAACGACACATAACGAGGGGAAAACTCCCTGCCCAGGGAATTCAGACAGTGCTGTGCAGTCACTGCTATGCTATTTGCCACGTGCTATATACAGTCACAAAATATTCCACTCAGTCAGAGACATGGCCAGAAAAAGCCCTGGAACCCCAAAGTCTTACAGTCTTATAATAACCACTGAAGAACGTCCTCCTCCACAAAAGGAGCACAGCAGAGCTCCTGGTGACCTTCCTGGGACACACACTGTGTGCAATTTATTCTGTATTTAAAGAACCAGGCAAAATCAGAGGGGCTGCTTTCAGTGCCTTCGTGCCCATTTCTCATTGCTCTGGAACTGGGAAGCAAATATTTTTGGCCACCTTAATGACATTTCATAATGCTGGAATGAGGTGTCACAAAACGATCCGGAGTTTTTGGAATATCCGTTTATTTCAGTGGGGAAAAGCTAAATTTGGGTACCAGTATTGGATGGGAAAAAAAACTTTCAAAATTAATCTGCCTCCTTTTTCACGCCCTTTCCACTTTTTAATTTGTAAATTTATATTATTGAGTCTTGTTGGACCAGCACACTGGGAGGCTTGTCACTTGAAGTTCAAATGCAGGATTTCAGAAAATGGAAAAAGCACTGGAGTGTCATGAGTGCTTCTTGGATTGGAAGACACGGGAACATGATGATGATACAACAGCCCTGGCTGTAAAATGCTGTTTCTATTGCATACAACACACTGTATATTATTATGTGTTCTCCAGCAAAAATCCCACTGGCTGGGGACTGGAAGGTATTGGAGGGAGAAGGAGCCAGGGAGCCCTCAAAGCTGCCCTGCTTGTTTGCCTGGAAGTCCCCCTGGAACTGCTGCCAAAATGATTTAATAAGAATGTTATTTCTGGTGGCAGTGACAGTTTTTACTGTCAGTACTGAAGAGGGAGTATCATCCATCATGAACACACTGGGGATGTGTTACACCTACAGTCAGGTCTCATCCTTTCCTCTTCCTCTACATCTTCCCTGCTCTTTCCCACACTGGCTGGGGCCACTGGTGGCCAGCTAGGAAGGTGAAGGAGGGAAGGGAGAACTGTGATGGCAAGTGTTTTTCTACATTAGATTTTTACAGAGCTGACCGAGTTTCTCTCCACCCACCACCATAGGAGGAAAATTATGGAGCGTGTATCCAAAAAACCACCCCAAAACTCCCTCCTATGGCAGCTTCAGTGCACATGCACATCATAATTTGGGACCATAGGAACAAACCTCCTGCACTGTTGTAGATTATTATTATTTACCAACAGCAAATGGCCATTAATTTTTACCAAGCCTGAGGGATGGTTTGCAACCCATTCTTGTGTTTCCTGGTGCTTTCAACCCAACATGGACACAAAGGCTGAAGAGCCAGCTCCCAAAGACAAGGGATCATGGTTTCATGAAGTTGGCAAAGTGGCTAGAAGAACACTTTTGGGATCCCCTTTTGGGGCTGCAGTGGTTTGTACCCAATGCTCTGCTGTGGCACCACTCCTGCATCACCACCACAATACTCATTCGCGACAAAAGTTGCATATTATTCTAAGTTAAATATTACCATAAAATTGCACATTACTATAAGTTACGTATTACTTAAGCTTCTGTGGTGATTAGGGATTTCCATTCGCTGCAGAGGAGAACATGCAAAACATCCTTTGCTCATGGACTAACCCCATAGTGCTGAAGGGGCTGCAACACCTCAGCAGGGAGCCGATAAGAAATCAGCCAGGCACGTTTAAACAGCGATTTGGAATCACCAAACCCTCGCCAAAAATATCCCACTGTTGTTGCAGCGCAGATATAATTATTGCTATTATTAGCAGCAGCAATAGTTGCTATTAAGCTTATTCTGAGTCATAATTTTTACTGTGGTAACACTTCGGAATTCCCTCGGTGGGCCAGAGTGGCACTGCAGGACGTGCTGTGAGGCTGTTACCATGACAGTTCTGCTCTGTTTGCCGGTGTGTTTTGGCTAGAGAGCCAGCTGCTGGGGGGACTGTGCTCCAAGTTGCCGAGCAATAAATCCCAAACCAAATTCACGACCAGATTTCTGCTCCAAGCCTCGAGCCTGTGACTTGCTGCTCTGCAGCTCCACCTGACTTCAGCAAAAACACACCGCTTTTGGCAAAACCCAGTCACGTTTTTGAAAAGACACTTTCAGGGCAGGCAAGCCCAGGAGGTGCTGCTGGTGAGGCTGACAAAGTGGAGAGTTATTTGTGAAGGGATTGAAGGGTTCCCACGAGGCATGTGAGAATTGTTCCTTTGCAACACAATATTGCTATAATAATAACCAAAAAAAAAGGCACTTGACTAAACAGGATGAGACAAACTTTGTGAAATGTTTTTTTATAGGTGAGATTTCCCTGACAGATTGTCAGTCTCAAGGTGTCCACCAACTATTGGCCTGGTTCTCAGCTTGATGGTGAATGTACTGATTTTGTTAAAGGTAGGCACAGTAATTTGTCTTTTCCATCTTGTAGCAACGTGTGACATTGGTCACTGCACGTGGAGAATTAATTCTACCGTAGGGATCACTCACAGATTATGGTCCCCCTCAAAATGTTCATAACCTTCTGAGCAGAGCTGCATGTCATACACTGAGCCAGAAGTGCATCAGAGGCATGTGGGGTGCCCTCAGGTGCTCACAGAGACCCTGGGGTGACAAACCCTCTTGTCACCAGGACTGCAACCCATTAACATCGGAGGGTGAAGCCACGGTATGTGAACTAATGGTCCCAAACCATTACCTATGGAGTTGAAATCCTTATCACAAAAGCACTGGGCTTGTGATTTGCATCTCTCCAAGTGTGGCTCCAGTGACTTCTCCATCCGTCATGACCAGTAATCTGTCTTTGTAATCTCCCTAGTACCTCTGTGTCACCAACATCCCCACTATAGGTGTTGTGCTTTCTAATGGTCCACTTAGCACATTCAGAAGTCTCCCATGCCCCCAGTATTGTTTGATTATGTCTTTTAGGGCTAAGATCTGATCAGTGTGTGTACACCCTCTTCTGAAGCTAAACTGACTTTCCTTAAGCCCACTATTCAGCTGTGCCTGCTTTCTTGTTCACAGGCACTCAAGCAAATGTATTCTCAAACATTAGCAAACAGGCTAATGCCTCTTGAGTCTTATATTCCTTCCTGCCACCTCCTTTTCTTCTTCTTCAGCTTGTTGTAATCACATCTGAATGCCAGGGACAAGCCCTTCCGCAGCTTTAGGGAGCCCTGGGAATACCTGACTCTGTCCCGTGGGTGACACCTTTGTTGTCAGCTCATCCAGTGTGTCACACTGAGGGCTGGATCCAAGGAGCAATGACATCTGCAGGGCCACTGCACTCATCTTGGTGGCTTTCTGTCTCAATCCATGGCATCCATGTTGATGGATTTTTCTTTTCGTTTCTTTTTTTTCCCATTTCCCAGCACATATCAGCAAGTGCTCTTTTCAACAGGTTTCCACTCTCACTTCTCGCCCAAAGTCCCGACTTTTACTGTCTCCCTTGTCAATAAAATCAACTTCGGAGAGGTGAACTGTTCCACCAGCTTTCTGACTGTGTGGAGCCATGTGAGTTTGTGACCCATTGCATGTGTCACTCACCTCCCAAAACATGTCTCCTCTGAAAGGACCCAATTAAAAATACTGATGAATTAAAGGTACAGCTGGAACTTGGTGTTAGGTCCTGATTTAACACGTATCCTTCCTTTATTCAGGCTAATCACAAAATTGATCTGTCTTTGCACACTAAATTCTTTACATTAAAGGGTTTAGTGATGATGCAGGCAGGCAAAATACTGCATTTAAAAGATGATGAGCATTCAGACTTACCTGTTGTGATCAGAGGAAAATAGCAGGTCTTAGTCCCCTCCTTTGGGCCTCTCTTTTCAAGAACCCTCTCCATCACTGGCAGAAGGCTCTCCAAGCTCACAGATGTGGGGGCCAAACTCCTGAGAGAGGCTGAAACTAAATCAAGTCCTCTTGAAACAGATATCCAGACCCTTCTTGTCAAATAGGGCATTGTCACTGTTCCTACAAGAAAAAGATGTTGAGGGAAACAATTCTCTTACATTTCTGTGTTGTTCAAATGCTGTGAGGCATCACACCAGCATGATCTGAACAGCTCACGAGCTTGGTTAGTGCTGATGTAAAAAAGCCATTTTGTGCAAAGTAGCCCTGCTCATGATGAAAGTAAACCCATCATAAATAAATAAATCCAGAAGATATTTATGCCAATCAAAAAATAGTCATGTTGGTATTCATGGTTTGGCATTTTAATGATTAAATCTGCATAAAAAGAAAAAAAAAGGAATTAACTAATATCAATCACTAACAAGTGATTGATATCATGTTGAGTAAAAATATCTCAGGACCATGAGGAAAATTCATGATGCTTTATTTCAGCTAGAAATCAGTGTAACAATTAGGGCTTCCAGCTCAGGTTCCAGGGAGGCATCTTTCTTCCATTGCATTTTTCTCTGTCCCTCCTGTGCCAACTCTTATAAAACCAGATACCACAGGATTTAATTCTAAAAATCTAATATTACTGCCTGGTGGTGAACTGAATACTACAGATTCCTTCTTGATAATACTGTCTCATGGGATTCCTGTGTGGTAACAGAATCTCCTGGGATTCCTGTCTGGTAACCATATCTCACTGGACTTTGGTAGTATTTCTCCCACTGGATAACCTCAGCCCCACCAAATAAGCAGCCATAAACCTTACACTCTCTTTATTTTACATGACATTATTTTACTAATATCAAATTCTTTACTGTTTAGATCAGTGGGCTTTTTTTCCCCACACTGATTTCTACTAAGTTAGAATCAGGGCTCCATGAGAATTTAATATTATGGAATATCTTCTTTGTTTGACAAGAATAATATTGAGAAATACCTCTAAAGAAGCAATAATAGAAGTATCTCATGGCTTAATTGCACTTGGTCTTTAACCATGCATGGATTAGAAAGCTTTTTGTTGTTCTTAAAATGAGCTATGGTAATAGTTCTGCCTCTTCATGGCAGTCAGAGAAATCACAGCTAAATAGTTTCAGAAGGAACATACTGAGCAGTTCTTGGGAGAGGGGCATATGCCATTTCTCTGCTGCAACTATAGATCAGCAGGAAAGCAACACCTTGTTGTTCTGCTTGGGTTTATTATACCCAAAAGGCTCAGTTAAACATGGGGAATCCACTGCAGGAGACACTGTACCCTTAAATACGGACTCAGCAATCCAGCCTTTCTGTCCTAAGCCACTCTGTCCACCCAGTTGTTCAAGCAAGTTGGACAGGGATAAAATAACTGCAAAAAGCTCACAAACACACAGAACTTTGTCCAGGACATTTCAGGACATTTTTCCATTGCCATGATCCACCACAATCCACCTCCTGGAGCACCCAGCTCTGACAAACACGGTCCATATAAGACAGTTATGGACTCTTAGAGAATTATTCAGCAACTTTTGTGTCACTGAGCTCTTGGATGTGCCACCGGACATCAGGGCAGGTCTTGACCATGTGGCACAGAGCTCTGACCAGCTAAAAGAGGCAAACCTTGAAACCCAGATACTGCCAAGGCTTGAAGCCCAATGAAAGTGCCTGAAGAACACAAGTGTTAGAGATGAAAGAAGGTAAGCAGGCAGCACCTTCTACTAAAGCACTGTATCTCCTGCCACGTGTTCAGACAAAAAAAGGGGCATATGCCATTTTTCCTTTTCACAGCTGTCTTTCTGTCCAAATATAACACTCACAACTCCAGAACTTACAGCTGTTCTGAGCCCTTTTTTGAATCCAGACAATGCTTCAACACCAGCTTTTCTTTGGCCTTGCTGAAGTCACTAAATCTCATCACCCTTGGAGACAGAAGTAACTGTGACAACAATCCCTGGCAACCTCACATAATTTTTGAGAGGAACAATGAAGATTATGAAGCACTTCCTGAAGGTAAAAAACCCCAAACAAGTGACACATTTGATACAAGACACTTTTATCCCTAAACTCTTGAATTTCCATGGTGTTCATCTGCCTGAAGGACCACTGAAATTAGAGGTAGGAAAGCAAGTAGATGCACTCAGGAGCTTTGGTGGTCCTTGGCACCCTCTGCAACGACTAGAAAGACCATGTTCTGGCTCCTGCTATAGGCTGGGATAACCAGGAATGGTGTCAAATCAGGGTCTGCATCTCTCCTCTCCTGGACAGTGCGTCGAGAAAACCATGTTGGAGACCTGTGGAAATATCCACAGGCATAACTGGACAACAAAGCCGGGAAAAACAAAACGCTTTTTACCAGGGGGGCTTTTGACGGTCTCTTGAGGGGGCACTCATGACTTTCTCGTGAGTCACCACCCCAAAAATACTGTAAGTGCTATTCATTCAGCGGTGCAAGCTGGAAACAATCTAGGGAACTCTCATCTTCAGGTCAGTGGGGGCTGGCAGCACGGTCACTCTGCCTGGGAACGAAGGGCGAGACAAGAAAGAGCACGGCTTCCAAATTGCTCTCGTGCATGCTCTGCCTGGGGACGGGCTCTGCAGAAAGGGAAGGGTTTATCTGCTGCCCACAAGCAGAGCTGTGGATCCCCTTTGCAGCTCTTGAGAGCTGTGAGGAGTGTTTTTCTGCTTGAGGGGTGATCAGGCTGGGGAAGGTTTGTGTGAGACTGGAGCGAAAAGAAACGGTGCAGAGCTTGGGGGAGACACATGAAAATTCCTGCCATCCCACACTGCTTGGAAGGGTCAGAGAGCAACTTTGGTGTTTATCCCGTTTATAGCCCACAGGACCTTCTTAGGGCCTGAAGCCCTCCTGCTATAAAAATAGGGGAGAATCCATAAAAGCAGCAGCATCTCACATATAGCACAGCTCTTTTCTTACAAGAAGCTAAATGCCTTAATTAGAAGTTCACTGGGTTATTTTCTGTGTGTTGCAGCCAACGACACAGAACATGGACTCCTGATGGAATACCAAGGCAGTAAATCAATGGAGGGTCTTTGCTACCGTTCATGAAATGCTCCAGCTGTGCTCCTAAGGATTATAATGTCAACAGAACTCTTGATTTGAATCACAGCCTTGCCTTCACTCAGGGGCCATATATTAGTCTTGAAAAGCAGGCAGAGTTTCATTGCTCAAAAAAAAAGAAAAGAAAAAGAAAAAAAAGAAGGGAAAAAAAAAAGAAAAGAGAGAATTGCTGAGCTGAAAATAAAATGGTGATGTAGGGGAGGAACACTGCAGTGCAGCCAGAGGAGACACGTGGTGGATTTCAGCAAAAACCTCCAGAAATTTGAATGTTAAGGTATTTCTCTGTGTTTGTTTAGTGTAAATTTCACAAGTCAAATTCAGTTTTTCCCAATATATTTTGACAGTGCTTAGTCCACCTGATCAAGTGCTCACCTTCACCAAAGCCATTACAGCAATTCCAGTTGATTTCAGCCTAGGATCTGGTCCTTAGCTAGAGTATATCAGGAATCCCAGGAAACAAAAATGGGTCATTTTGGACTGTGGCAAATCTGTCTGGAGGACAAATATGTTTGAATATCACTTGTGGTCATGCTTCTGCTTTAAGAGCATGACCAAATCATAAAATACCCTGAATCAATGACTGTATTCCATCAGCCTGGATTCCCAAAAGCTGTGTAAAAAAGGTGCAGCTTTGTCTTAGCAAAACACTTGAAGTTTCCCAGGAATCTTTTGACATTTAGCAGGTGTTCCCTTGCAATGATTGTAATAAATCTTAACAACCCACGTGTAACCAGGCAAAAGAAAAATGCTGAAGACTTTTCTAATGATGACCTTGAAGTTGTTGACGAGGTCACAGGGGTAGTGTCATTCTGCAGTTTGCACATGTTCTTACTTTCTTATTCCTACAGGAATCAGCTGCTGCCAAAGTATACATGATACAAACTAGAATCTTGCTTATCCAAAGCTCAGTCATAGTCTCTGTTTCCTATAATACAGTTCTATCCCTGGTATTTATTGCTTACACTGAAAAGCATCTCAGTTATTCAAAACCTTGCTCACTCAGATTCAGTAAGTGGAACCCATTAAATCAATTTGCAATTAATTCAGCTGGCTCAAAGTCATTTCCCCTTCATAACTGCACTGAAGCAGTGCAAAGATTTGCACAAAAAAATAATCAAAAAGGGAGAGACCTACCTTTACTTTGAATGCTGTTGTTGGAAGCAAAAAGGAGGAAGAATCTCACAAAGCTCTGACAGTCCTGGAACTTTCAGCAGGCTTGTATCTTTGCAGAAGCAAGAAAACCTCCTCTCTGGAACGCAGAATTATTTGAAAATGCTGCTTTTCACTAGCACTGAGGCTGGACAGTAGCTGAAATACAAGAGGGTTGTAGAGCTGAGCCAAGTTCCTGAAATGCAACACCAGTTTCTAGGGCACGGGCACGGTACCCGGTGGGGTTGGCAGCAGCCTGTTTCCTGGCTTGGCATCTTGTTTGTTTTGGTTTGTTTTGCTTCCCCACCACCCTGTGGGAAGCCTGTGCCAGTCTGTGCTCCCTCTACCACCTGCAGGGCTGCGCTGGAGGGTCCCTGCATCTTCTGCCACAATGGAGGAACAGACCCCAAGAGCCTTCGAGCACGAGCCTCATCTCATCATCTCCTGGGATAAGATGGGCTCTCCAGTGGGCTCTCCAGCTACAAATATACACGTGCCACCCAAGGGAAAAACACAGTTTTACAGTTTTATACAGTTTTGCAACCATTAAATGCAACACTGGTTTGCCACCACTGTCTGGACAAAGAGAAATCACAAGTTTGTCTCACACATAAGTGACTTTGAAGGATCACATGGGCAAGTAAAGGATGGCATTGGAAAAAGGCATTTTGTTTGTCTCACATGAAATGCTTTAATCCTGGAAGTGTGTGCAGAACAAAAACCCACCAGAACCTGGAAGGGTTCTCCAGGGAAGATTTCTAAACCACAAGAGCAGTTCAAGGTGGAAGAGTATTTTTCTTATCTCTCATTTGTGTTTTTATCCATCCACGTCTCCTTTCCAATTCTGCTCTATCGAGGTTCCACAAAAGAGAATTACAAAGTGTGTTTCAGTCTTTCCACAGCTTTTTTTGCCAAATACTTCATTGTTTTCTAAAGAAAAAAGTCTTCCCTTTTTTAACCATCAAGTTCTTTACATGAGTAACTTAGATTGCCTCCAAAACTTACCAAGAAAGTAAACTCTTGTCTACTTTTCTAATTCCCCTCCAAAATTGGAAACTTGTTCCAATATTAGAACACCAGAACATTCCACACATGACTGTATGAAGTCTTCTTTAAGGTTTTTTTTGGTTTTATAAGAATCTTATCATTCCATAAATTTATATTTTCGTCTCACTGTAGATACCACAGAAAATCTGCGCAAAAATGTATCAGTGTGTGTAAGAATTTTAAAAAAAATTTAAGTTTTCTGTGGAAAAGAAGTTGGATGGAGTGCTTAGCTTGTGTCATGATACAGTGCCATTGCAGAAATCATAAGGGGTTTTTTTACATGGATTTTTAAATCAGAAAAGTCCTCTTATTTTTTTTTGTTCTTGGCAAAGAAACAAACATTAGTTAGAACTTAAAAAAAAAAAAAGTATTAAATTTACATTAATGTAATCTTAGCTTTTATTGAGCTATGAGGCAGGAGTCCATCCTCAACCTTTAGAAGAAAGCAAGACCGGGATCCTTCTTCTTTTTCCAACAGGAGTTATCCAACCTGCTCTTAAACCTGATAAAATTCCAGCTCCTTGGTTTTTTGCCCTCAGATATAGTCACAAACCCAAAGAAGTAAAACCAGAGAAAACTTAGGCCCCAAGTTCAAGCCCTGCTGCCCCTCTTTCCAGCAGTTGAAGCCTGACCTTTGCCTGCAGATACAGGTTTCAGAAGCAATTAAGTTGTGGAGCCCTTTGAGGTGATGCCATGAGCAGAAGTAGCCACATGTTTTATGAGAATTAATAAGGAAGGAGTTGAATTTTGGCCAGAGGATGCCAAACAGCTGCCTCGCCTGGGCACAGATATAGGGAATTAATGAATCTGGGTCCCCCTTAGGTTCTAAGAGAGGTTTGCTGGAGCACCTGAGGGTCTCTTCTGGCTCAGGGGGCTCTTTCTGAAGGGTGCTGGGGTTTCTCTGAGATCATTCTGGTGATGGATCACAGGGTTTCTTGCGTGTTTTCAGGTTTTCAGGAAGAAGGCTGCTCTTACTTTACCTGTCCTACCCATCTAGAGCAGAGAAATAAGGTAAAGAAGGGGTTGCCTTCTCTGAAAATGTGTGAAGAGGTAGTGAACCAGAAGGTAAAAACGTGGTCCCCTAGGAGGGGAAATTGCAGGGGCACAAGAAGGCTCTGGCACAAGTTTTTACTAAAGCTGGGAAAATGCTGAGAGAAGTAGACAGCAGAAAAGCATGATATCAAACCAGGGAGTGAATATGATTTGTGCAATTCAGAGACAGAGCCAAACTTAACACTGGGTTGAGTTCTCTAAGGAAAAGCAAAAGATACGTGGGATGACCCTGCTCCATTTGGATTAGGAAATTTAGGGTGTTTAACAAGAAAACAAGGAAAAACTCACTTCTGAAGGGCTTTGTTTTACTGGTCCCCTTCTGGGAAGATTTTAGAGAATCTCAGTTTTCATAGCTATTTTTGAAAACACTTGCAGGAAAGCACTTGAAATACAGCCCCTTCTTCTTTCAGAACTGGGGAAAGAAAGAGTTAATCCGGTCCCGAGGGTTTTGTCTCCACAGGCACTGCTGAATATGGGTAACAGATCCTCGGGGCAGACAGACTGTGGGACACAAATAAACCCCGTTTCTGCTGCTGTAGTTTTAGACCCATGTTGCCACGATAAAAAAAAAAAAAGTCTAAGGATTTAAGAATAATTTTCAGTTGGTTTCACGGTCTGAGCAACAAATGCCTGTGAGACTCCGATGTCTGCGGAGTAAACCAGGCACGTGGGATCATACTACAGCTATGCTGTGCCAAGTAATGTGTGTCACCTATCCTCCAGTGACACTGCCTCCAAGATTCCCAGGAGATTTTTTTTCAGGCCAGTTCATTTCTGGCTCCATAAAGCAACATTTGTGTGGCTTTTCCTAGTAGGAACATAAAAGGAAGGCGGAGACTTGATCCGCTGTCAATTCTTTCTTAATGAAGTATCTAAACACACTGAATTCTGGTCATACTTTGTGAAAGAGGCCATTTCTCCCTCCAAAATTCATGCAAGATGTAACTTCAAAGGTAAAAATTGACTTAAGTCAAATTTTTATCTTTTGTGGTCAGTTATCACACGTTATCCAACCGAATGATCAAACTCCCATGAAGTACTTCCAAATGAAAAAAGACATTCCACTCAAAAAACAGCTTAGTGGTGTTCTGACACATCAAGACCTAGTTTTCTTTGTTTTAGGACAAAAATTTGCAAATCAAGCCTCTGGTGATGGACTTTCCAAGCGAGTAGAACTTTCCACATCCCGCTGGGGCTGGATCCTTCAGGAGCTCTGCAGCCAGAACCACCAGCATGTGTTTCTTGCTTACATTTGCATTAGCACCAGGATGTCTCTCAGTTCTCCTCACAGACACTGTTCTCATCACTGTTCTTCAAATCCAGGCATTTCAGCCCAAAATAAAGACACTTTAGGATTGACACTGTGGAAGAACAGAGCATTTTCTTGAACCTGTAAAGACCATGAACCTATTTTGTGGTCAAAAAAAAAGGGGATGTACCCTGGATTTCAAAAGGGGCTTTTCTTCTGCTATGCAGTGGTGGCATCTGAACTATTGCAGACCTAAAATGGGACTGTTCTCTTTAAGCATCTAAATTTGGAGGTGGCCCGAGAATGCTAACAAAGGAGGACAGTTACCATCAACTGTTCTTTAATTATAGATCTGCTTGTTCACCTTCCCAAATCCTTCAAACCTTCCGAAAGGAAACGGGAGACATTTGAACTTGAGCGCTCCTGCAACTTCAAAGGGCTGTTTCAGATAGCTTTAAAAAACAAAATAAAGATCAATCAGTTCAATACATTTTCTCCCTATGGAAAGCATTTTCCCACTGAAAACCTAAGAAGAAAATAAGCAAATCTTTAGTAGAAGAGAAAGCAGATGTAGCCACAGGATAGTGGCCCTGAAATGGATTCTGAACCTCAAAACAGTCGAAAATTGACCTGGTATCTAACCTAAAAGCAGCAGCAGATGAGCTCTTCACCAGGTTTGGCTTCTCTGAATAACCCTTCCTACAACTCCAGTTTTCTGAGTTTGAGGATGTCAACAAACTTCTGAAGTTTGCAGAAACTCTACAACCCCAAAAAGGGGTAAACTTTACATCTCCCTCAAAAAATAAAAGTAAAAAAAAGTCTGATCATGGCCTGTATGATGGAAAGGTATAAAATCACTCAAGAAACTTTTAAAAGAGGAGACACATCTTGATGTTTTAATCCTAAGGAGAAAGGAACTCAAATGTACCTCCTCTTGTAAGATATCCCATAAGGTTCTGGTCCAAATAAATGAAATGGCATTTAGAATACAAGCAGGATCATTATCATGGTTAGGATTTCAGCCTGTCAGTGTCTGGGAACTGTGGAATTCAAGGTTGCTAAAAGAATATTAAGTCGTGAATGTCTGTAATGAAAAGCATTTCAACAAGAACATTAATATTTCTTAAAAGATAAAAAAAAAAGAGACAAATCCCAAAGCCATCTCCTTTGAATTGCTGCAATGAGACTGAGCAAAGAAAAATTCTAAGAATGCAGGTGAAATTGTTTTAGGTTGATGTGAAAATCATCACTTACTTACAGTAGTTAAAATGCCATTTTGTCCAATCAGTTGATTTTTTTTTCTTTTGTCTCCCCCCTCTTTTTTTTCTTTTTCCTTTTACACTGTATTTTAGACTTTGTTGGAATGAAAAAAAACAGTGAAACAAGGATATAGTTCATGTGTTAAGCTAAACTTCCTTGCCATTTCCTATGGGAAAGTGGTTGAAACAATGCCATACATCTCAAAACAAAGGCAGGAGTAAGCAGGTGTTTTGTAATTAATGATATTTATCACCTACAGCAATTACCTGTTGTTGCTTTATGGTAGACAATGGAACCATCTGTAAAAGAGAGGCAGATGGAGAAAAGAATGAGAGGAAAATGTCATAAAAACAGAAGCAGAAAAGCTGAGAGTGAAGACTAAATGTTTGATGGGAAATGCACTTGGAGCTGGGGTGAAGATGCAACTTTGTGTCATGGGAAACAGAGGTTCGTTCACTTTCCTTGGACAATCAGAGCTGTATCAAAAGTATCAGAAGCAGTCACTGGTCATCAACTTTACAACAACAACTTGTTGTAAAGAGAGAAAGGGAGAGAAAGCTGAGAATGGATCTTGCTTTTGTTACAAGTTGAGGTGAAGCAGATCTGAAAGTGGCCAAAAGAAATAGTTTTTACTCTTTATTTATTGTTTTAGATTTATTTATTAATTTAGACATTAGACATGGGGAAAACCATGTCTCTGAGTCTTCAGCTCTCTGTGATCTTTCCCTGCTAGTTGGGATTACTGACATTTTCCTTCCCTTGCATTTTGTTCTTGAAGCTTGAGAGCTGTGAGGACCCCCTGCCTGCCTCTCTATCCTGCCCAGTCAGCCCCTACCATTAGTGGGAGTGAAACAGAGAGCTGAGAGAGTCAACAATGTGTCCCCAATACTTAATTTTCTTCACTGATATGACCAACTTTCAGAAGGCACCTTGAACCCTGCAATAGAAAATCTCAGTTCTTCTGTTTCTTTTTCAGTCTCAATGTTTCCTCTTGGCACAGCTTTTACAGTGGCTCTTACCAGGATACTACCTGATCATTTCTGTGAAGATCCCATCACTATTTTCAGTTATTTTGTAAAAGCAAGAAAATTTGGGAGCATGGTTCATGGTTTTTTTCTTTAAAACTGGGTGTATTCTGTGTGCACCATTATTTAATGTACATCATCTAGGTGTCTCTTTACATTATTTCAGCATAAAGAAGAACAGAAACCAAGGAACTTTTGACTGTGTTATTCAAACATAATTTCCTTCTTTGTTAGAATATTACAGAAAAGATACAAGGCTGGAAGGAATGAGAGATACTATTTGGTACAAAGGCCCCTTTCTGATTTTGCCTTTACAGGGATGTAAGCAGTACTAAACCTATAACCACTAGGCTTAGTCAATGCCTATGAACTCATCTTACTGCTCTCTCTCACAGATTTCACCTCTTAATGAATGGAAAATTGTCACTACCTAATTTTAAAGGAGCATAGTCGACAGCAGTCCACAAGAAGACCTTTGTCTCAGCATGACCAGAAATGGCATTTGCACTTGTTTCTGTGTAATGTCAAATTTAACTTACAGATCTTCTGTTAAATTCAGGTTGGATGTTTCTTTCAGTGCAGTCTCTCTTTTCTCCAGGTGTGCTGTACTAGGGCCTAATTCCAGGAAGTGAAGAGCACAAGGCCAAGTCTCATTGAAATGATGATTATTTGTCCTTGCCGAGCACATCTAAATCTTTGTACTACAAATATCATCTCCTGGATGTCAAGGGAAATCTTTTAAGCTTAACTCCTTGCTCAAAATTAAATTTGTGGTGTGGACTCCCTTCAACTTCCAGAATCACAGTAGAAAAATCATGGAATCGTGGAATGGTTTGGGTTGGAAGGGACTTTAAACACAGCTAGTTCTACCCCTCTGCCATGGGCAGGGACACCTTCCATTAGCCCAGATTGCTCCAAGCCCTGTCCAACCTGGCCTTGGACACTTCCAGGGATGGGGCAGCCACAGCTTCTCTGGGCAACCTGTGAATAATCTTGTAATGTGTAGGTCTGTTGCAATGTCTGAAGCAGCTTAGAGGCTTCCTTTCCTTGGACAGTCTTGGAAAAAGTGCAATTGATATTGGCTGATCATAAAATAAAAATAAATATGTGTAAGTTAGAAAAACCCCGCCAGTTTTCTAACTCCTGTATTAAATAAAAGTAAGGATGTAGCCTCTTCTGACCAAAAGAGCCCTGAAAATGCTATACCTTCTCTGTGGACACAAATTTGGCAGGTGTAAAATACTCCCATGCTCTCTAATGACAGGACCACTGACATAATACCTGCAGCAAGTTAGAAAGAAAATACTTGAAAGTGTGGGTTTTTTGGCTTTTTGTTGTTTGGTTTTTTTTTTAAGAAAAGAAAAAGTGAAAGTCATTGACAAAATTATTACATCCAACTAATTCACACTTGAATGTGCCTTAGTTTATCTCACATCTCTTTTACCATGGGTAATAATCCTACAACAACTAAACATAAGGGATGTGCTTTTCAGTCCTATCATACAGCATATAAACACTGTCCATGTTAATGCCTGTCGTACAATCACAGCTGTTAGTTCTTTTAGTAGTGTTTTGAAGACTCTCAGTCACTTCCATCCCCAACACAAGCTCCCCCCACACCCCCATCAGTGTTCTCTCCTCCTTCGCTGGTTCTTGCTTGGGGCCCTCAGGAGGCTCTCCCGGTACTTCACATTCGTGTGGAACAGTCGGACCATTTCATGGTCCTTGTTATCCAACACTCTGGGCAGAAAGAGGGAGGATTTCTGTGTCCTGCGAGTTTTAAAGCCCCTTCTGGGTCGTCCTTTCCCGTTGATGGAGACGTACCAGAGTCTCTCTGCGCTGGCTTTGCGCTTGGCGCCGGCTCTGCTGGGCACAGTCCGGTAGAGACGGGACGCGTAGGTGTTGTACCCCAGCTCGTGGATCCTCTCCACAAACTCACACTCTGAGTTATAATTTTCCTGTAGAGGGAAAAAAAAAAAAAAAGATGAAATCTTAAGCAAGACTCTACTCAGTTTTTAGGGTCAGGACAGAGTGACAGGTTTGGTAAGAAAAAGATATATCAGCGGTGCAAGTGGAGGAGAAGTGCTGAGCCTGAACTGCTGCACTGGCAGCAGTGCAGGCACAATCTGTGGATCAGAGACAGGCAGAGGCCCAAAACAAAACTGAAACAAACAAAAAAAAAGATATATGAATAGGAATGAATTGTGATTGCAGCTGATTGTTCACCTGCAATTTTTTTGGCGTGTGCTTATGAATTTAATGCTGCTGTGAACAGGTGATTCAATTGCTGCCTATCAACCTTTGCCTTCTATTAGAAAGCTAAAATGCTACAGCTTGTTAGAAAACGTGGCTCTTCCATTGGTATGTTAGTCATTGGATACACTTGCAGTCTGTTACATCCAGTTTGCTTTGGCTATTTGAGCAGCAAACCCTGTATTCATGGAGCTTCTTTGCTTCAGCATACCCAAATGAGAGTACTGTCTGCCCACCAGCGTGTTCCTCCAAAATTCCAGGCTGCTCCTTTACCACAAACTGTAAGGGAGACCATGCACCCATCCCAGATGTCCACATGACCTGTCCAAATCTGCCCCTTTTCATCTGGTCCTTAACTGAGAGAAAGCTGCAAAAGCCTGGCACGAGCAACTCCTTCCTTCTTCCTCCCTGGGAGCAGCACAAAGGACCTCCCACACTGTACATCTCCTCTTAACTGCGAGACCATCTTTGCTGTACCTGTGTGATTAAGATTTCAGCGTGTGAGGCACAGAGCCAGAAGGGAAGTGCTATCATGGTCTTTACAGAGGTATTTTATTTTGCACTGCTTCTCTGGAGGACATTGAAAAAGGCACAGGTAGCCAGGCTGGGGCCAGAAAAGCCATAGACCCCACTAACAACATGTCTCTGGTGCTGTTCACTCACCAGAGATGCTGATGGGCGTTTAACAAGATTTTAAAAGGCTCCACATGTCTCAGCTTCCCAGCTGTAGAACGGAAGCGCCCTTCCTTGCAGGGACAAGGTTTTCATGTGCTGTGGTGCTGGAGCCCACACAGCTCCCAGATGGAAGTGGATTTGTCCTGCTGTCTGCCCCCCTTCTGGTTGCAGAGGGTTTATCACAGAGGATAAGTCTAGAGGATTATCACGATCTGCCAAGGACACAAAGGAATTCTGCGGACCCGACAAACTCATTTCATTGACACGGGAAAATTGGTGAAGCAGGGGATAACAGAGTTATTCCAATACTACTTGATAAAATGCTCCCTATATAATCATCCATGAATTTGTGAGTCTTAGTCAAAACAGGGGCCTGGCACAAGGTCTTGGACCAGCAATATCAGTAAAGTTGTTGCACAGTTTTCTCTACACAAGCAAAGACAGGGAGTTTCCCCTCAGCTGAGCCCTCATCCCTTGCTGCTTCTGTGAAAAAAGCTGGAGCAGAAAAGCTTTTCCTGGCTTGTCCCTGCAGTCTGGAGTGATCTCTCTCAAACTGGAGCTGCAAGAGCAAAAATTTTCTTTCCTAGGTATACAGAAACCTTTCACAGTTGAGAGTCTTTGGCTGAAGAAACTTCAGGACGCTCCTCAAACTAGGAAAGGAGAAAACGAGTCTCAGGCCTATACCACTCTAGGCTTTTCTCCACTTCAGGAGAGAAGCTTTTTGCTCAGAATTTGTTTAGTCTCATTTTAATTCAGTATAATTAATCTGAAGGAAAAAATATGCCTATTTTGAAGAAGAAAGAAAGAAAGATGAGAAAGAACTTGAAAAAAAATCAGCTTTCCCATTAATTTCTTTGAGACAGATCCTGGCTCTGAACTGATGGAGGAGCTCCATTGAGAAGATGCCCATTTTAATCAGAAGTGGCACAGAATCACAGAAGTGGCACAGTAGAGGTACTATGTCCTCACTCCTCTCTGGTTGCATTTTCTGTTGCCAAAATTGTTTGTGATCTGCTTCTCTGCACCACCAAAGAACCATCATCTTTGCACACAGGCCCCTTTATCAGTGACCATCACGTGAGACACATTACAGAAGGTGGGTTGTAAACACTGTCAGAACATTCTTGAAGAGGTGGAGTAAAATGTGTTAAACTGGGGAGAAAACAGAGTTGATTGTATTACCTGAGTTGCTTTCACAAGGGAGAGAGCTCACACTGCTCAGGGATGCTGTTCAAATCAACACAATTACATCTAATGTCTGGTTGGAGGAAGCAAATCTCACCCAGCAATTTATTTGCCACCTTCTAATCTGCTTCCATACCTCAGGATTCCTGGAAACACTGCACAGTGTGGCTGTTGTGCAGCAAGAGAACACAAGATTGCTTGGGATGTAATCAAAGACAACAGATGAAACCCAAGTAGGTAGATAATGTGTATAGTACACACTGACAAATGTGCATTAGTTTGTCCCTGAATGTGAGGAAGTCTAAGCTGAAGCATTTTGTTCACCGAGGGGAAATGTTGTCTAAGCTGAAAAGGCACTGATATCATCACAACCTATATTTTATCTCAAAGATTGGTGCTCAAAATTAGGTCAAAAGAGTAAAATAAGGTGTTTATTTTCACCTTTATCTTCTGGCACCTTCTCATGCTGCCTTTTAGTACCTATAGCCCTGCCTTTTAGTACCTTTAAATTCTTTCACTGCCCAACCAAGTGCTCTGTGCAAAGAAACTCTCAGCAGGAGGCTCCTTTCCTGTAACATAAGTGCTCAGTTACTCCTGGATATTCTTTACCTGACATGTAGATCCTCTGCCAGTGTCCAAGATCCACATCAAGTATCAGCACAGAAAATTCTGAACAGGGATGGGTGTTCTGCACTGCAATAGTTGGCTCACAAAGTTATCAGTGCACCCAAGTGCCCAGAACTTTGACCATGTGAAATACCTTTACCAAATACATTCTTTGGAACTACATGGAGTGTATCTTTGGCTCTACAGGCAGTAAGAAAGCAAAACCACAGCTTCTTTCCCCTTTTAAGAATATCCTGGTCAGTTAGTTGCCTGTAACAACTCCAGACAAAAATCTGTCCCAACATCACTCTTTTCCCTAGAAATGCTTATTTATGAGAAATCAGTGCTCCCCAGAGGAAATGACAGGCATATGCCAGACTCGAGTAAAACTTACTGATGCATAAAGTCTGCCCCTTTTGTTCATGGCCAGGTATCTGCCAGAGAACAAGCCCTTGATGGCAACGATCCCAACGTCAACAGCGGTTATTTCCAGAATACCTAGAAACAGAAACAGTTATGAGGTGTGTTATTGCTCAGGGGTAAATTTTTTGAGAGGCAATCTGCATGACTGCTTTCCTGCAGAGTATGATTTCACAGTTCTCCCTAGCTCACATCAAAATCCCGGTGCAATCATGGGGATGAAATTACTGTTATTTGAAACAGTGTAAAGCAGCGATGGTGCGGGAATTGTTTGGGACAAGGTGGACGGTAAAGCCCGAGATGTGGGGTGGAGATTGAACTCTTTCAAAAATGAAAAAGATCTGACACTGAACTAGAGGTTCACTTAATCCTATGTGTATATAAAAAAAAAAAAAGTTTAAATCCTCTTTAATGCTTAGGAACACAAGAGCTCTTGACTTACTGAAACCAGTCACAAAGCTGCCCATTTCAGGACAAAGCCCTTGCTGAGGTCTCCAGAGGGTAAAACAGAGTGAGTCGGCTGCATTTTAGAGACATGTACATAATCCTGAAAGGAACTTGTCATTTAAGAGGTCAGTGCAGCCCTCCAGCCAAGGACTGTATGACTGTCTGAGACAAATTAAAAGCGAGGAGGTTTTCAAAGATGGGGTCTCCAACACAAGTGTCACAGGCAAGGCTGGTGCAGTACCTGCCATGATATTTATGTCCAGCCAAAGGTGCCAGGACGCTGCTGGAGGCACGACTCAGAAGATGTTGTATGTGGATGGCTCTCTCCAGCTGGCTCGCTCAAACCCTGCTTTCAGTTCTCCAGCCACGACCTGAGGGCTCAGTACTTTCTCTGAGTGTCTGGAGACAAGAAGTGACCCCAGCACTCAAACCCTTGGGCAATGCCCAAGGCAGAGCCAGGGGCCTGTCCCCTCTGCAGAGCTGGATTGCTGGCCTGGGAGGGCTGGGCTGGGTTGGTGCAGATGTTTTGAATCAGGCACCGGTTCGCTGCTGCAGGAGCCTCCTCCGGGCTTTGACAGCGAGGGGGGGGTGGTTCTCTAGGAAATAGTGGTTTCCCTTTATGGACTTCAGACAGATCCCTGAGGTCTCCCTATCTCAGTGTGCCATCGCCAGGCGGGATTTACGCTTCCTGGGGCGGCGGGGCCGGGGCGGGGGCCGGGCTGGGTGCGGGGGCGCCCGGGGCTCCCCCCGGGGCAGCGGCGGTGCCGAGCCCCGCTCTCCTCCCTCCGGCCGCCCTCGCACAAACCCCCTCGCTCCCGACATATCCCCTTTCATCTTAATTACCGCCGATCCCCGGCGTATGTCAAAGGGGGCAGATGTGATGTAGCCGGTGGAAGCTCAAGCCCCCCGCGGGAGCCAGGCTGGGACAGGATGGGATGGGGGAGGCGTGGGCAGCCCGCCATCGGAAAAGTCCGGGGACTGTATCCCGGGGAGGTGCGAGGGCACGGGCTGCCCAGCGGTCCGGGCCGGGGTAGGGCTGGCGTGGGAAGCCCCCGGCGCAACGAGGGCAAGTGACAGGTCGGGCGGGCTGCGCTGTCCCGGTCCCCGTCGGGGGAACCTCGGGCTTTGGGAGTCCCGCTCTGCCCCGGGGGGATTAAGACCCTCCACCGCCGGTCGTGTCCCCGCACCCCGCAGGGCCGGCTCCGGGGTCCCCCGCCTGGTTTGGGGGCTGCGTGTGCTGCCCGTCCCAGGGGGACAGAGCTGGAGCCGGAGCGTGCGGGGCAGCGGGAAGGGAGCTGCGGGCTCCCGAAACGCCGGGGCGAGGTCTCTCCCAGCCCGGCGAGGGGAGCGGGGAAAATCCCCGGCAGCTGGAGGTGCCCCCGGTCCCCTCCGTGCAGCGGCTCCGGGCCCTGGACAGCGCGGGGCAGCAGCGGAGGCGGGAGCGGCTCCGCCACCGCCCCGTCCGCCCCGTCCAGCGGCCGCTGCCCGCCGGGGCCTCCAGGGACACCCCTCCCCGCACAGCCCGGCCCGGGGGGGACGCGGGACGGGCAAAGGTGCGCCCGGTACTCACTGAAGGCGCTGTTCTTCTCCAGGGTGCCGTTGATCCTGCCGCTGGGGTGGATCTGGAGGTGGTACTTGGTGGCACAGTAGAGCTTCCTGCGCCGGGGCGCTCCCCCGAGGTGCTCGTAGACGCCACCGCGACCCCCCGCATCCCGGCGCGGCCGGGGGGCGCTCGGGGAGGCTCCGGGCACCCCCGAGGCCCGCCCCGGGCACCACGGCTCCTGCAACAGACTCAGGAACAGGATCCAAGTTATGACCATTGTGGCATGATGGCCGCAGCGCTTGGTCTGCTGGGGAGAGCGAGGCTCGCAGCGAGTGGCACCAGGGGTCCCATCAAAGCCGTCTTGCTCGCAGCACTCCGCAGTTGCCGAGCACACTCTGTTTCGAGCCGTGCAGCATTGGCAAGATTTTATCAAGCCTCGATCCGGCCCTTTTATCTGTCTCAGATTTACTTAAATCAATAGACATCAGCAAAGGCCACCGAAGAGTCCCAGCTGTTTGTATTAGATGGAGCTGCCGTGATCAGCCTTCTCCTTGGGTTTCCAGATAGACAGACGGCATGCGTGAGAGACAGGCAGGAGGAAGGAGGGAGGGAGGGAAAGACCCGCTGAATTTCGGCAAGAGACTGTGGGGGAAAATAGTTGATCGACGGAGCATAGAAATAAAAGCAGCTTCCTGCAACAATAGCCTGATCTGCGACCAATTGATACAGAGCAGAGGAGGCAAAAGGTATCAGTCTCGTGTGAACTCCCAGAGTGCAGCGTGGATAAAATTACACAGCATCCCTCTCCCGCCACCCCACACACCGCACACCCCCGCACGGGGGCCGCCCGCCCCGCCGGGAGCCGCGGAGCAGCCGCGGACCCTCCGCCGAGCTCCGCCACCCCCCGCGCAGCCCCCGCGGCCGGGATGTGTGTGTGTGGGGGGGGNTGGGAGGGGGGGGCTGATGCTCGAAGCAAAACATCATTCGGGAGGTGGCTTTTGGGAGCGCGCAGAGGAGCGGGGAAAGGGATGCGGGTCCCGGCTCCCCGGGGAGGGGCAGAGCACCCCCGTGGGTCTCACCCAGGCGTCAGGGTTTGCTCAGAGTGTGTGTGTGTGTCCCCCTCTCGCCTTGCCCCCGGTGCCGAGAGCAAACAGTTATTACTAAATCAATCAGTTCACGGGTACAAATAATACGCGTTATTTAGACAGAGCTCTCAAGATTTAATCATTTCTAAATTAACTTAGACAAAGTAGGGCCCGGCAAGTGTTATGATTTACATCCCTAAATGCATTTGCAAGAGGTCGGAGCTAATCCTTTTTCTTAACTCCGGTGCCTGGAAAGTCTCATTAGCTGGAGCAGATCTGCACTCGCTACCATGTCGCTTCACACAACTGCCTACGCTTTCAAAATAGGATGGAGCTACCTATAAATAAATATAAAAGAAGGCAAAAGGTTCAGCAGCTTCGTGAATTACGCTATCCCTGTGTGCTCCTCAAAGGAAGCTCGTTAATTAGATTTGCATCTGAAACAGGCAGTAGGAGTTTTGGGGAAGTGTTTGAGAGATAATTAGTATTAATGTGCTTGAAGGGCACACAAATACACCTTTGAAGTGAGTCACGTCACAATTCAAGCTTTTGACCTTGATCAATATAATTTTTTTTTTTTCCCCCGGAATTGGTGAACATGAAGAGATCTATGATTTTTTTTTTTCCCAAAGACCTTCTTATGTAGAGCACGAGGATTTTCTTACACGTTAAAGACTTCTTTAAAAGCGGAAGATTTTACTAGTGGGAAAATAAGGGAAGGGGTACGACCTTTTCCTGAAAGGAATGGCAGGAGGACGAAACTATCTCGAAAGCGACTCCCTATTTTAAGCTGTGCTTAATATTTAGTAGTTCTCCAAGGCTAAAAGGCTTTCAATTATATGGTCGTCTGGAATAAAAGGAAACACATAAAAACCCCACAAGCACCCTCTCCGCCATTACCACCCTCCCTCCCCCTTTTCTTCTCCACAAGTTAAGCCTCAGCCTCACAAGGAGAGTTTGATCTGGGGATGATAAATGTTTGTACAATTAATTCTTTATTGCTGCCGTTCTACAATGCCACTGCCAGGGAGTCAAGTGGTTCCGGTATATTGATTGGAAATTAAAATAGTTAAAGCTCTGTATACAGGTAAAAACATGGAAACATAAATGTGCAAGAGCCCAGTCTTGGAGCGGGGGGTGGAGTTGCTTGTGGGCCAAATCCTTTAGTCCATCCTAAAACAAGAACCTCTCTGGAAAACCTTCCTCTCGGGGATGCACCGTAAATCGTGTCCTGGGGACTCGTAACCTCTGACGAGCTACAAGACAACAGTGGTAGCAGGGGAAAAAAATAACTCTTAACGTGCCACGAGTCTCCTGAAAGATGTTTTCACCGGCACCGCTTGAAGGGGAGATAAAACGTAATTACTGGCAGTAATTATAGCGATCTCTTCCGAGTAAATCTCGCGTCTGTCCCGAGCCTGGTGCATCGCCCCGTGGATGCGCAGCTGACATTTTACAGTTCGGGCTTTGCAGGGCATTTGCATTAGTGCTCTGAAAAAACCCACACCAATCCCGCAAGATCCTCCTCCCGCCCCCCCCTACCGCAGTAATAAACCAAAAAGACTAGTGGGTGGAAGAGTAACACGTTAATGACTTTTCCTCAAATTGCTTCCATCTTGATCACATTTTCATAATTAGCACCATCATCTACAAATCTTTCCGCCCTGGGCATCTGCCACAGACAGGCTTCCCAAGCGATGTGTATTCTGACTTATTAGGGAGGGGAACACTTACAGGTCTATCATTAATGGTCCCCTTTCAAATGAAATGAATACGACCTCCACGGAAATATCAAAGGGCCGTAAGTACCTTGTCTCACTTGGTAGAGCACTGAATAGCGAGCAACCTTAAGTCGTTTTGCTCTAGTCAGACATCTATACAATAAAACATAAGCCCACTCTTGTATATTTTAAGTTGTCTGGTGACCATTTCTGAAAACAAAAAGGGTCCCTTTGATGTGGTCTAATTCTAACAGGGGGTGGGACGTCAGATGTGGTCTACCGAGTCTTTCTGGAAATATTTTTAATTATGCCCCAAAGCTCCTTGTAGCCCCAAAGTAATAATCAGAGAGCAGTTTGAGTCTGTTACTTGATGGGGGGGAGGTTTGCAGAATGAGCTCTAGACCGTACGCAACCAAATTAGAATTACAACTGATAATGATCCACTAATTCGCTCGAAATGCGCGATTTTAAGTGGAACGCGTGAAGTATCTGTTATTCTTTATGCCTGATCTCGCTAACGGAGTATTTTCTAAGCCTTCTTTCAGCTTAGCCGTAAAACCAGCGCTGCTCCTGGAAAGCCATTGGGTAAAAGTGAGTATTTTGAGACAGATGTTTTTATCCTTACAGCGTGCGCTCTTCTAAGCACGTAAACCACTTGTGCTCCGAAGTGATTACCCTCGGAGAAGCAATATGTACAGTCGGATACGGATCTTTATGGCGGTGTAAATTCTGTACATAAATTTAGTACATATAAAGTGCTACAATAAAGTAGTACATAAATTTATGAAAGAAAATTTAAAAAGGGCAACGTTTTGAAAGAGCCCCCCTTTAAACACTCGGTAACTTTGAAGTGGAATAGAGTTTAAGAGACACAGATTTTGCAGCGATCGGGCTCTAACGCTGGTGTGAGCCGGGATCTGCTGTTCCTCCGCGGTCCAGCACCGCCGCCCCCCGCCCCCGGTGCTGATTTACGACCGACCCGTTACTCCAAGGAGAAGGAAGTTACAATTTGTAGAGCAATAAATACCGAGGAGGTGGGTGGAGCCCCCAGCAGGGAGGAAAAGAAAAACTAAAAAAACCCCAAAAACCCTAAGGGAAAAAAAAACCACAAAACCTTAAAAAAAAATTCGCTCTCCTTCACCAATTAAAAATCCATCCTTGCTCGGATGTGGACCGTGGGAAGGTCCCAAGGAAAACAGCCCCGGTGCTGATGAGGTGTTTGTTTGCGATGTGCTAATGGCATCTTCCGAGCGCAGCTTTCCTCCCTGGTGCGGTTCCTTCACACCTGCTGATATTGGGAAGAACTTCTAAAATTCGGCCGATTTTTTTATTCGGCTGTATTTTGTTTTCTTTGTGGTTTCCTAGCGGGGTTATTCTGCACCCTGTGAACAATATAATCTCGTTTAAATGACTTTCCAGACCACACAGCATCACGTTACCACCTTCTATACGGGCAGGCAGTGCTGTTTATTGTATTGTACACTGGTAGCTCCCAGAAAGCAGGATGAAGGCAGGGTGGAGAAGGAGAGCTCCGGGGAGTCAATTCAGAGCTTCTAAGGTCCAGGTTGCTTTCTCAGGTGGAGAAAAGAAGATTTAGATAATTTCAAATGAAAGCAGACAGAAAGAAAACTCAAAGGGAAACGTTAAACACATACCAGGCACGTCAATATTTTCCCCTGTATCAACTCATTATTTGAGTTTAATTTTATGTTAATTTTTAAGCTGTCGATTAGTGTTTATAGTGACTTTTTTTTACTTTTACAATGTGAGGTCTTCTGGTTCAGGAGGGTACAGTCAATTCCATACATATTAGTCGACTTAGTGCTGCATTGCCCTTCAGACAATAAATTGATTAACAATTTTAAATGTCTGTATTTAGGTTAAAAGCATGTGTGATATAATGGAGATCCACTATTATTATTGTTATCGCCATTATTATTATTATTTCAAAATGCAAATACCTAAATTCCTTGTTCCTACTAAATTCCTACCAAAGTTGGCAGGAGTTTCTCTGTCTGAGGACCGAGGGATTAATCCTTCATTCAAAGTCCATGGAATTCACTAAGAGCCTTTTCTTTAACGCCAGTGAATTTGGATCAGGCCCAATCTTATCACTAGAAAAATTATTTTCTGTTGTGCTCAGATAATCTCTTAATGGTTTACTGAATGAAAATATTCAAAACAATGAATGCAGGAACATTAAAGGGGGAAAAAAACCTGGTTTTCCCCTTCTCTGTTTCTTACTCCTTTTCAACACAAGAAACAAAGGAAACAGTAGAAGAAATGTAACACACTACAGAAAAATGTGCCATGGTGTGGTTTAGATGACTGTCACGTGGCCTGCAAAGATTTGTGGCAGGCACAAACCAGGCTACAATAGGGATATTCAGACCAACACAGAACTCTGAACCGCAGCCACGAAAATAACCAACCACCAGAGATACGGGGGGTGTTTAGAAGAGGAGAAAGGGAGTATGAAAACAGTAGAAATGTAATTTGTTGACAGTTTGGGGGCCATGTTTGCAGACCTGCTTCACACCTTCGATATCTCAGTCATCACCCAATAGCCCAAGCTCTTGGAAAAACTTTCCTCCTCTTTCTTTTTGGTAACACAGGACATGGTTTTGAAATCATCTTCAAAGCATTTCTTCTGATTTACACAGAAGCCAGGGGTACCTGAGAGAAGCACCTGGCCCACATCCATGATGGAATTGCACTTTGTGCCTGAAGGACCCGCTATTCAGACAAATCTCCTACTACTTTTAGAACTTATCCCCTGGTTACTTTTCACAATCAGAGGCTTGTTACGGTCTCGCTCAGCCCGGCAAATCTTTGGGAATTGGGTTACCCGGAGATAAAAGATCTCTCTTTCTCCAAGCCTGTGGTTGGATCAACACTTGGCAAAATCAGATGACAGAGGCAGAGGGGTCAGTCCTAGGTCTGTGCACGGGATGCCCAAGAACCAGAGATAAAACTGAGAGTAGCTGCCCTGGGGAAACGCCACGTGCGTGAATGTATGTCCCTGGAACTAAAAAACTAGTGCCAGGAATTATCCACTCCAAACTGAAGATAAGTAACTGTTGCATTTAAACTTTTAAGACTACTTCAAATCAAGGTTTGCATTGTATGGCTGGGCTTTCCCCCCAAAAAATCCCATTCATGGTTATGTGTTGTCCTAAGAAGGTCAAGATGCAAAGTGTCTTAAACTCCACCAGGATCAAGGGATAGGAAAGGGGGTGGAGGAGTCAGGAGAAGTACAGGCAAGGAGAGGTTGTGCAATTTTCAGATATAAAGTAGACCATGTAGAGAACAACAGAAACTCAAAGTTAGTGTCTTAGATGAATTTTGGTGGTCACCCAGAAGGTCTGCAGTCGAGGAGAACGTGGGCCAGGGTCTGGAGCCTACGCAGGTCAGGAGAAAAGTGGCCTCTGCTTGACACTGTGCAGGTATAGACCCTTCCCACAGGGGGAATTTAATCCCTCTGTGGGATTAAAGGTCTGTCTTACTAGACCTGGAATTCCCTAGAGGAAACGAGCTGCTGAGAAAAAACACATATGACCTTTCTTCATCTTTTTTTCCTATTTTCTGAAAGCAGAAGTCCGACCCCCTAAATCCCCATGACCAGCCGAGCGAACAAGGAGGAATTCATCTCTTTTCACTGCTACATCCCCCTGCCTTCCTTTGGGAAATGTTCTCTTTTCATATGGGCACTTCAGCCTTGACATTTCAAGGTAGAGCTCACAGTGTTTCCCTGAGCTGGGCCGAGCAGCGCAGGTGTCATTTGAGATGTCACTGCAGTGACTTCCCTTTTGTATAAAGTTTCAGCCTCCCTCTCTGCAGTGCTCCATGTCTGGATACTAAACCCTCTTCTCTGGCTTCGTCCTGCAGCCCCAGCAGCCCCTGTTACCTCACTCCTGGCTGCCCTTTCCCCTCTGGCACCTGCTGTCCTGCAAGGCAGAGGGATCCAGCACCAGGGGCCTGTCCTGTCGCTGGTAGCCCCACATAGAAGACATGGCCTCAGCTCCTCTGGCACTCTTCTGCAGCATTTAACAAATATTTTTTTCATTAATTAGGGTATTAATCAAGCAATTAATACCATGTTCTAGACATTATGTACCTAAGATAGCACATCTAAAAAAGTATTGGGTAGATGGGACAATTTGGCTCCCCCGTTTCAACCCAGTTTGGCTGTCTGAGCTGCCAGACCTGAAGGTATATTTGTCACCTGTAACATAAAGAGGGAGTTTCAATAATTTAATAGCCCGTTATTCTAGTGCACTTTCTAATCTGAGACAGCCTTCTACTATTTCTTCTGTTCTCAGAAAAATCTCGTTGAAGTGATGACCCAAACTGGCAACATTAACCAAAACAGATAAATGATGTGCCTGAAGCATCTCAGAAGGAAGATGGAGACACAATTTGTGATAGGTGACAACACAGAGAGGGGCTGAGGACTACCTGTGACAAGCCAGTGTTGCAGAGTCACAGGGGAAGGACTCCAACCCTCTCCTCACTCCTTGCAGCCTCTGGTTTAAATTGGTGATTTTGAGCCCCAGCAGAGTATTTACCCACTGAAAAGGGCTTTTTGGTGGCAAAGGGATACATTGTGATCAATAACAGAGCTGGGGACCATTTTCCTTGCTGGTCTTTACGTTGCACAAGTGCAGCACTGCTGAATGTTGTAACTCAGATACCAGTGCTTAGGTCCCAGGTTCCAGGTGAGGCCTGAGTTTGCACAGGAGGGCTCAGGTAGGTGTCAGCTATGGGGAATCTTTGTGTCACCAGCATCCACAGCCAAATCCCACACGTGCTGGGAGCCACAGGTCAGTTTGTAATGGATCTTTCCCTCGGTACAACTTTGGCAGCCACCTCCTTTTCCTTAGAATTAAGTAACACAAGCTCATAAACTCAGAATAGCCAAACTGGGATCTAATGGACAATGTTACTTTTTTCATCTCTAAACTTCATTGGCACATCTGATCTTTCTTCACCACTTTCTTTCAGATATTTTTCTCAGGAAATTAAATCCTCCTTCTCTCTCCTCTAGCTGGGATGGCTGACTGGTAAGTGCAGGTGATTTTTTTTTTCATCACATCTGAAGACTCCCAGGATAGGTGAGCTGCATCCCACAGATCCTGGCATCTTAGGTGGCTTTAATGAGGCTTTTTTTAGGTGGATATTACAGACCAGAATTTTTCCTCTGATTCATTTAGAAAGTATTGATGCATCCCACAAAACTGGCTCCTCAGTGAGTTCAGGAGGCTGGGTAGGTACTTATTTATATCTTTATGTAGAACTGCTTTTTACAAAGGGTGTCTGTTGCCATGAATCTCTCCTTGGTGATCCAGTTATTTGCCTTAACAGATCATCTCAAAAAAATAAAAATAAAAATTTGCAGAGCTGTTCCTGGACAATCTCTCACAAGCTGTGCACAGAAAATTGAGTTCAAGGCAACTCCTTCAGACACTTCTGATTTTCACTTTTGGCTCAGGGACCTCTAAGAGTCTGTCTTGACCATGACAGCAATCTGCAAAGTGAAGAAAATCAGCTCCTGTTTTGGATGCACCTGTTTCAGCCCAACTCCTCAGTTGCTGATGGCTCTTCCCTTAGGACTGCCATCAGGATGGAACCAGGATCATTCCTCAATCCAAAACTGCAGGACTACCTAAACAAGAGCACTGGAACCCTGTGAGTCTGTGGAAACTCAGGTTTATTTTCTTCTCTGATATCACTTGTCTCCTGATTTGAACACCTAACCAGTAAACCCACTGACTGCTTGCACAGATAGTGGAGGTTCCTATCCCAGGAACATTTTTCCCTCCTGACATTTCATCATAGGAAAAAGGATGAAGTGGAATGTGAAGGAGTCAGATCCCGTGTGTGAGGTCCAGGGCACCATTATCTGTTTGCCTCAGAAGCACCTGTTTTTTTCATATATGAAGGGAGTTGTGCTCCAGCTGCCTCCAAGTGCAACATTATTCCTTAAAAACTGATCTTGGTATCAGACCTCAGTAGGGGAATCTTGGAATACTTTTTGAAGATACTTCTTTGAGTAACTTGGATATTGCTAAAAGAGGAACAGTTCCCCTGCTACTTCCTCACCCTCCCCATCACAGCTGTTTTTGGGGGGTTTTTCAGGGATAACAAATCCTATCCTGTGCTTGAAAATCCTGCACCTGGTCACAAAACTTTCCCCCCTTTTTATTTTTTTATTTTTTTATCCCGAACATTTGGCTCTTTCCCCACTCTGCACTGGAAGTAATTTCAATGTAGAGAAGAAAAAACTGAGAGACTTGCTCCCTCACTAGTTTTACCATTTCAACTCATGGAAGTGAAGATGTGAATAGAGTTTTCAGACTACTGTACTGCTCAACGGAGCCTGGCCATTATATATTCAAAATACCCAAATTCTTGAGTAAGAGAAGAAACAAGGGAGGCACACAAAGGTGACAGAGAGCCCTCTCTGTGTGCCCTTCCCTTCTGCCACTCAGGAGGGTGAACACCATTCCCAGAAAGGCTTGCAGACATTCTCAGTGTGTGTTACCACCTCAGACTCAATTATTTTGTTGTGGGAACAGGAGGGTTGGCCAGTCCACATCGTCTCCCCAGTTGCTTCTGTGCTGCCTTGTTGTGTCACAGCAATTCCCTCCCCTCCAGGCAGCTCTGCAGGAGCTTCTTCCTCAGGTAGGGAATATTGCTCAGGAATATTTGGAAGATAATTGCTGCTGGAGTCACCTATAGTGGGTGGTGATTCACAGGGCTCCTCTGAAATAAATCAGTGAAGTTATTGCCAGATGAACATCTGGACTGGGAGAGAACAGAGGGTTTCAGAATCACCTGTACTTTATAGAAGCAGAATACAGTTATTGACAATTGTTTATTTGCTTTTGTCTTCAATTTGGGGTTTTCAAAGACACTGTTGGGGGTTTTTGGGGGGTTTTTTTCAGGTCACTCATTAAAATCTGTTCTTTGCCTGGAAAGAGGGACACCCACCTCTGAGCAGACACACAGACACACCTGCATCCCTTAACCAAATGCAGTGCCTGAACTTGCAAACCCTTTGTCGTGAAGGCAATCTTTATTCACGTGAGCAACCCCACAGGACTATTCATGCAACGCAGAATTACTCACACGAGTAAAACACTGCAGGATCAGGTCCTGGATCTAACAACAGCATTTTAATTACAGACAATCCCCCAGCAATATGTACAAAAGAGGTTTTTCTTTTTTTTTCCTGGACAATAACAAAGGTTATTAGCCTGTTCTTTTTTTTTTTTTTCCCCCCTTCTTGCTCTTCGGTTTAAAAGGGAGGCACCAATAATCCAAACCAAATAAAACTGACCTTTGAACCTTTTTTGCTGTACTTTTTCTCATGCCACGATTTCTTTAGTCTGTTAGTGATCTGAAGGCTCGTTCTGGGCTACAGCCACTTTCCCAGACAGGACTGCCTTTCGTCCCCTGACAAATCACTGCTGAGCCCCTTTTGTCCTGAGCCACTTTGATCTCACCTGCCTGTCAGGCAAAAAAAGAACTCCCGTACAGTCAGAATGCATTGCAAACAAATTGGCAACCATTTCATTCCCGTACACCATTTCAGCAAAGATCAAGATAGAGATAGAGAATTTTTAACCCTTTCTCTGACCCGGGGGACCTGGGGAAGGAATGCTCCGTTCTGGGGGATCGGTAAGATAATTTATTAAGGAATTGGAGGATTAAAAAAGCCCCCCCCCCCAAAAAAAAAGAGAAAAGTCAACCAGTTTCTAGAGATCATAATTGCATGGCAGATTCTCTGTCTCAAGTACAAAGGAGTTGTTGCCCAGTGGGCAGTGCAATGTTCAGATACAAGCTTTGTAGAAGATCGATTCCCTTTAATTGGACAGCTGAAGAAACATAATAGGTATTCCCCAATGTGAATGAAATTAATCCTATTGTAAATAACCATGGGAGTATTTAAAGGCCTATCTGAACCCTTTCCAATATACAAACTTAGCCATAGGTGAGTTTCTTTCCCAGTTTAACCTCGGTAATTTTTAATTTAATTCTTTTTTTTTTTTTAATTTTACAGTTCTTCATCACCTAAAGTTTAGAAACAGCATCATGCAGCCCTTGTAAAGTGTTTTCATGCTTGGCAATGACTTAGCAAGACCTGTGTTTTTCACTCTGTGGTATCAGAGGTACCCAGCCCTTTGCTGGGTTGGCTCAGTGCAGCCACAAGGCTGGTCCAGCTCCCATTGAATTACATTTTGTCCATCATTTTAAAGGCAAACCTCCCTCAGATTAGCAGGAGCATAGGTGTATCTCAGCTGTTTACCATTTACCTTCTCCCAGCCACCCCCACGTGCCAGCCTCCTGCCCTCCTTCCACAGCAGCAGCCCTGTTTACCCAATAGTCTCCTTTTTATCAAAATAACCCTCCACCTTTATTTCAGTCTAAAATGCTCTGGCAGAACGTTTGGTGCTCAGAGAAAGGAAGTGTAGCACGTTTCCCTCTCTCCTATTTCAAGTGATTGAAAGAAGAAGTATAAACTTTTGGAGAAGACAAAGCTGCAGCAGTGATGAAAAGAAGAAAGTGCATTCAGACCTGCTGTCAAGCATCCATATGAATGAAACAGTGGCCTACTGCCCACAAGAAGTATTTAAATCTCATTTTATAGCTAAAAGTTTTATTTGACCTTTACCTAATACAAAGAGTAGTGATTTTTTAATAATGATTTCACTGTATCCCTGCATATTTATTTGATTTAGAGCGTATGAGATTTTGTTTTCAGGTGTTACTCTGCTAATTCCTCTACAAGGAAAGAGTCCTTTATTTAACAGTGTATATGCTCTGAAATTAAAGGGAAAGAAGCTGTTTAAGGCTTGTTAGAAACATTGAAAGGAACCTAATATGAAATCTCAGCTTTACTTCATTGTGCTGATGTACTAATAATGTTCAAAGGTACCAACAGATGAGGTAAAAATGTAACCAAGAAATCCTCCTACTTCTTGACAATGAAACATTACAATTTTGGTTTTTTTTTAAAAAACTGAGCTAAGTACAACTTCATGGTCAGAATTCCCAGTCCCCAAAGCATAAAAGCAGAATCTCAGATTCAGCTAATTTTGCTGGGTTGGAAGAAGTTGTTGGTGTGTTTTCCATGTATCATAAAATCATGGAGCAGTTTAGGTCGGAAGGGACCTTAAAGACCATCCAGTTCCAATCCCCTTTCATTACATTGGGTTGCTCAGAGCTCCATCCAAGTTGTCACTGAACAATTCCAGGGATGGAACATTCCCAAGAGAATTTCCTTCAGTGCAAAAAACAGGTGAAGGAGTTGAAACCACCCGCTGTGACCCTTCTCCATGGGTTCTCTGATTTGGAAAAAAGCTTCTTTGACTTGAAACTGGACAGGCCTCTCTATTTTCACCTTTATTCCCAAACAGGGTCAGGTGCTTTACTCCAAAAGGATCTCTTCCAGGTCTTGCAGGTCTACTGGAAGGGCATTTTGTGACCACCCTGGTTTGGGTGATGTCCTATGTCTCCAAACCTGAGCTCACCCTTCCAGAAAAATCTTTGAGGATCCTTTTCCATTCACGCAAAACATCCTTTTGTCCCAGCAGCTGCTCAGCAAATAATCCTACATTGAGTAGTTTGTAACAGGGAGTCATGAAAATCAGTAAATTGGGAGTAGGGTCGTTTTTCAGGGAATTTCATGGGATTCCTTGTCCCAGTGAGTGGCTGGGCCAGATCATCTGATTGGGCTCTGAGAAGGGTTAGACCTAACAAACATGCTGATGGTGGCACATGTGGTGACACTGCTGCTGCTCTTGACCCAAACATAACTGCTCTGCTGCAGGTGCCCCTGTAGGAGAGATGGAGACTAAAACTCTGTAAGGATATAAATACAACAGTTGTGAATACAACTGCACCCACTGCAAGGAAATGGTACCAAAGGATACCAGGCAGAAGTCCCTTTATGGTAGTGTTCTCTAGATATCTTTTTTGGCTACCTCTGACCTTCTTGTTTCAGCCAGTATAAAATAAAGTCTTTCTTGGAGCATTCCCCACCACCATGAAGGGAAAATACAGTTTGTGTTTGACACAATGGGTGCAAAAGTCAGCTCCAAGTTACCTTTCCTATTGATTGCTTTGACTGGCATTCTCCTCCATGTAATTCTGCACATTACTTTCAAACTAGGATTTTTTTTTTAAACCTGTTCCCATCAGCTATTTAAGGTGCACTCACATCTTTTTTTTTTTTTTTTCCTTGAGCCTGATTATTTATAATTAGCATTTTGTACCCACATGCAATTGTGCTCGAAACTCTTTCACATTGGGTTAATTCACTGACTTTAAAATCTATTAATTGACATCCAGAAGAAAAAAAGTAAACATGTCTTTAAGGGTGGCATGAATGGCTGAATCAAGATTAGGTCCCCACTCTTTTAGTCCCTGATTTTCAGGGGAGGCTGCAGTCTTCAAAAATCAATTGTCTTCAAAGCTCCAAAAAGCAAAGGAATGAGCAGGGGTCAGACTCAAGAGCATCCCTTGTGCGCCGGAGTTAACATTACCTAAGTACTTTAAACGATCACTAATTAGTGCTTTCAATGGGCACTCTGAAGACCACGGGATTGAAATATCTTATTGGGGAATAAACAATTGTGTAAGGCAGACTAGATCAACTCTCCCAACAGGGGCAGCAAAATAAACCTTCTGTTACACCCTGTAACCAGAGATTGGTCCTCAAGGACCCCCTAAGCCATCCACAGCCGCCCTCTCCCATTGTTCCCAGGTCAGGATGGGCACAGGACTCTTGCCTGGACATGCAAGTGTGTTTCCCTCTTGCATTCCATTTTTAATACAGCCCTGTTTGCCTTGAATCAGGAACATGAATGTGCCCCTTGGTGTTTATCCGGGGGAAAAAACCCTATCACTGCTGACAGTTCAGGATGCAACTTGGAAAAAATTCTTATAATATCCTTAGGAGTAACAGTAAAAAAAAACCCAAATCTGCAAATATTTATTTCATAGTTGATTTGAATTCAGTAGAGTTAGAGTTTACTACCCACAACTGCATTTGAATGAAACAGGAGCGTCTAACAGGGCAGAAAATGATAATTAAATACTTCCAGATCCTTGAGCTTCAAATCAACAGCCATAAATATTTTCTAGGTGTGACAGGTACACACACACACACACAGAGAATGATCCTAATGTGGACAAGAAAACATACTATTTGTTATGTATATCCAAGCAGATTTAAGAGTGCATTTTCTCAAATACTTGAGCATTCTTGGTGGAGGTGTTAGAAAAGCCAAATGAACGTAGTTTTCATGAAATATGGGAATAATGAGTGTACACAGGGACAGGGAACCACCACAAAAACATGGCCTGCCAGTGCCATTTGTGAAAGGAATGCTTCTTAAGGAGTTTGCTTTTAAAAAAACATTTACTCATTACTGTAAATGGGGTGAGGATACTTAACTTGGAGTCAATAAAAAGGGCAAAGCTTTGACTTGGATCTTTGTCTGCCATATTGCACAAATTAAATCTTCCTTTCTGGCAGCTGTCACAGAAACACAGAATCATTTAGGCTGGAAAAGGCCTCTGAGAACATCACTTAGTCAAACTAGACCATGGCACTGAGTACCACATCCAGTCATTCCCTGAACACACACCTCACATAAACTGCATTGCACCTTCTCAGTGTTGCAGTGCAGAACTCATGGGATTGTTAAAAAGAATCGTCAGAAAAATAAAAGTGAGACCTTGACTGTCATGAAGAATTGTAAAATCCTCTTTGCCCACCAGAAGACTGAATTTAAGAAAGAAAAAAAAAATTGTAAAAACAAAATTATTTTGAGGACTGAAACTCTGGTTTCTCTATATCAACAAAAACAACAACAACAAAGTTCTGCAAAAAAAAATCTGAGCAGCAGTACTGAAAAGTGTAACACTGACAAAAATCTTGTGATTTCTGCTGTGGCTTCTTAGTCTTTGCTAAACTCTGCACCAGAATTTCACTTCTTTTGCTTTACAGTGTGTTTGAGTGGAGGAGCTTTGTTGCTACACCTCAAATAGAAATAAAAACAAATAGAAAGCTTCCTAACTGATCTTTTCTGTCACAAATTTGTTTCAGATACTGACACTTGAACTGCAGCCACTAACTTCTGGTGTTTCCAGCACTGTTTTATTATGAAAAAATAGCTTCAAAGATGCTGCCAGTCCAACAGAATCACAATATATAGCAGAAAATTAACCCCATATAAATATCAACTCTAAGGTTAATGTAAAGTTTGATAATAAACTTTGCATTTCCCAGATTTGATGCTATGACCCAGCCTTGACCTTTTTAAAGGAAAGAATCATTTAGGAAAAATATAAAAATTATTCCAGTTATTACAACTGCCAGAAAAACACCTTTCCAAACAGAAAAGAAAAAAGAAAAAGCCTGTTCCTCCATGTGGCATCACCTGAGAAATCAGTCACTATCCTCTCTGCCCAGCATTAGCTGATAGGCACCAGGAAATGGAGTTGCCTTGCTTTGAGGGCTAAGTTGTGGTTAGTTTTTTGGGGAGGCATTGTGTTTTAGCACACCATTTTCCCAGAGGAATAATGGCAGGGCTGTTTGCCAGCCTGAGCATGGCCAGGTGCTGCTTCAGGGATGCAGCTCCCTGGGCTCTGCTCTCCAGTTCCCACTGGAAACCCTCTATTATGCCCCATCTCATAACCTGGGCACAAGATATGGGCAGTGTCTGAAAAGTTGAAGCAGGGTTCATCCTCTAATTGAAGCAACTCAATGTGTAGGTCAGATTGGAAGGATCTTTGATGTGAAACATCAAGAAATAAAGAGATGTAATTGCTGAAACCTGTGATTTCAGAAGCCAGTCACACAAAGGGAGGTGCGAGTTGGCTGCAGTGGGGAAAGCCAAGCCCCAGTCTGAGGATGATCCATAGTTTACATTCTTGAATCAATAACCACTGAGTTTGGGAATGTATACAACTCCTCTGGTGTTGCAATCCAATCAGCATTTTTGTGTTGTTGAATAACTGAAAATAGTAAGAACTTCAGACTGTTTTCATCATGTATTCAAGAAAGAAAAGTCTCTATTACTTTAGATGTANGGTATTCAAGAAAGAAAGGGTGGTGTCACATAAAGTCTCTATTACTTTAGATGTACAAATATGAGAACACCCCATGTTACCCTCTTGCAATAACAGGCTGATTTTGAGTGGGTATTTCTAACTAACAGAGAGAACTGATCACACAGACCAACAGGGAAAACAGATTTAAGACTGCAGATTGTGATTAAGGGTTACATTAAATTAAGGATCTCATTAAAAGCAAAGATGGAAACATCCCCTTAAAGGAGTGGTAGCTTCTGTTTTGGATGGTAGCAGGTCAATCTACTCTGCAAATAACAGAGCAGGAACCTCATCACTTTTGGGGAAAGAGTGAATAAGACGTGGCAGAGATGCAAGAACCTGGAGAAGACAGGAATAAGGAGCCTTGGCCTCCCCTCTCAAAGCCAACAAGATGTAGTTTCTGGCATGAAACCCACTGCTGACCCAGACAAGCCCAACTCTGCGTGGGAGCCAAGGTGATGGAGCCCAGCACAGCTCTCTGGCTGAACTGACCCCTCCCTGAGTCAGGGGAATTCAGGGTGGCATCACCTGGGTTATGGACTTGTCTGTATTATACAGGGAAACATATGGCAGAAGGATGGATCAGACCTGGGGTCTCCCATGGCCCCAAATGACAATGTAAAACCCAGCTCACTCCTTCTTGCTGTTAGGCTCCCACATGTGGTCCTGCTAAAATTATTCTAAATAGATGTTTAATCTGCTTCACACTGTCACATTTAACAACCTGAATTGTTGGAGCAGGGTCATTACTTATAACTCATAGAAGGAATTATTTAGTAAAATACCCCTACTGCTCACTTGGCCTTCCCTTGTGGGAAAAACTTAGGTTTTTATTCCAGTTTTCTACATTTCCCGAGTATGTCAGCGGCAGAGCAAAAGAAGGAAGAGATTCTCCAGAAATCTCTCTCCTCCTAGAAACTTTTTAACAAATGGATTTTTAAAATGAATATCACTGTGCACACGGCATGGGCTAAGGTAGCACTTGCTTTGCTCAAATGTGCTCTTTAGAGTTTTAATTTGCCAGGAAAACCCTCTCAGAGAAATTAAATAGTACTCCTGGGAAAGGATGCTTCTTTCAGCAAGTTTTTCCTGGGACTTTCAGGGCCATTAACAAGCCTAATACACTGCATTACCTTTCCAGTCACTTCTGTTTCCCTTTGTTGTGATACCTACTTAAAATATCAAAGCTGTGAGAAGTTCAATGAGATATTGAAAAGTGAGTAACACAGGTTTTATATGACAATCCTAAATCCCTCCCTCTGTCTTTTTTTTTTCTTTTTTTTAGAGTTCTTTGCCAGCATCACTGGATGAAAAAGAAATAAAAAGTCTGTGGGTGGGACATGAAGGACTGACAAGGTAAAGCCAGATCAAAAAGAAGCCTCCGTTAATAAATCAAAGAGGGGAAACAAAGGGCAGAACAGAGGGGAAAAAAAAGTATTTTGAATCCTGTAACCTAGATGTTAACTGTCCCAGTTCAGCATTATTTAGCATTCACAGATTAATTCTTAGACACACTAACCTGAAGAGAGGGAGCAATATTCATGTGGTATCAGGAAAAATGGAAAGGTTAGGAATTAGTGGACAAAATCAATGTATTTTTCTTGAAGACAAAGAAAGGGAAATAGTGCTAGTCCTTGATACTTCTAATTAAAGGTTAATATTTGGGGTTTTTTTTAGTGTATACAGCTATTGTCTAATAAAGATAAAGAAGGAAATTGGAAAAAAAGAAGTGCAGATGTAGCTCTCACACCGAGGTAATTTGTTAGTTATCACTGGACAGAAATAAATCTGAAACACAAGCTGGAGGTGACAAGCCTATCACATGTCACTCAAGGAAAAGTCAGTTCCACATTTCTAAAATTACCTTTCCATCAGAACTTTTCCCTTTAGAGCTGTTTTGCTCATCAGTGTGACCAGGTATGAGACACAATAAATAAAGGTGTCAGAACCTCGCAGTGCAGAGGCGGCTGGGAACCGGGAAGAGTGTTTGGAAGAATGCTTTATAATTCTGTGGGGCCATCCAGGATATACTCCATGCTCTGCATAGGTTTGTGATCCAGCAAGTCCATTAACTTTTGCAGTCCTGCTCCAAAAAGTCTTTGTCAAGGATTACAAAATGTGTTCAGAGCAAAGCCTGACTTCTGTTGGTGGATGTCATATGTTGAGCCAGACTTTTTATCCTGGGGTTTTCAGTATCCAACCCAAGACTGAGAGGCTGAGGAATTTAAAATCCAGAAATCCAACCCAACGTGCAGCATAATATGGATAAAGCTCTGAGGAGCCAAAATAGATTCAAATAGGCATAAACATACAGAAATCTTGTATGATTTATGATGGATAAACGTGAATTAATGAGTTGTTAAGAACATATCAAATAGAAAATTAACATATTTCCACCTTGAATACATATTAGAGGGACTATAGAAATGTATTTTCTTATGTTTGTGTCTTTTAGAAGAAAATTAGCAAGTTTCCTCTTGCCATTGATACTTTTTGTCCACTAAATTTACTTGGGGAACATGTGAGAATTCTGCAGTGCGTTGCCGTTTGTACTCAAGTACTTAATCCTGGGAATCCTTCTCAAAACCAAGATGAGATTCAATCTATATAATCCCAGTGAATGAAAACACAGAAGTGAAGATCTGGTAAAGCAAATCCCAGCATCCTAGGTCTAACTTTAAAACTAACATTAAATAGCCTCTCTGTAAAGACAGACCTACACCTGCTGGGTTTATTTCCAAAGTGTTCACTAGTATCTTTTGCTTTATTTGTACATTCTGGTCTTAATTTGAAATTGAAGGCGAATCTTTTAGTTTTCATCAATAATCTGCTGCATCTTTTGAAATAAATATTCTTTTGAACATGCTTATCAAATCAGACATCCACTACAATGAAACATTTTTTTAACCTGACACTTTAGGGTGGATTTGATAACCCCTAATCCTCAACTGCTCCATAATCTTTTCTTGTTTTGCAAAGAGCCTTTAAGAAAGCAACCTAGACATGCCTTTGATGTGGGTTTGTCCTTTATTTACTGCAACTTCTGAAAATCTTTGATAAATTAATCTCACCAATAGAATAGCAACGTGTAATTCATACTTTGATGCCTGCTATTGAAGGAACTGCTATTCACCTCTGCTGCTCAGCGGGTTAGAGGTTCAGGAAAAAACACACAGGAGGCATCCTGGTTTACGTGGTTTCAGGTATCCAGCTGGGAGAGGCTTCGTGTGTGCTGGAGAAGCAAACCATTTCTTCCATGATAAATTCTGTACCCTTACACGGGGCTGTCTCCTGCAGTTCTCCATCTGTGCACGTGTGATCCACCGCAGCTCAGCTGTCAGGAGCAGCGGGTTCTGGGAGATTTAAAATATATATACATATATAAATATGCATAATTACAAGTAAAAATAGGCACAAATAAATAGATAAGGAGGAGGGAGTGGGTGTGTCCACACACATAACCTTCACTTGCAGCTCTGCTTCAGTCTGAAAAGGGTGTAAAAATCAGGGCTTTTAGCACCTTGGACAATTAAACCCCTAGAAAGTATCAGCTGAAAGCACAAACTTGAAGCACTGTTGCTGTTACCGGCCTGCATTAAGTAACATGACCCAGAGCCTCCTGGAAATCACCCAGTATTTGGGTTTGTTCTTAGTCTTAATGCAATGGTTGAAAATTATGATTTCAGGACTTCGGGGTTTCTCTTCAGAATGAGCAACATTCCAAAAACCTTTGGCACAGAAAACAGGCACAAACATAATAATTAGGCAAAGTGTATTTTAGGAATGTCAGAAAGAATGTCAAGAGTCTGTTGGGTAGGTGCCCAATGTCATAATTTGCTATAATGACTCCATTTCTCCCATTTATATCCAAGATCACAACATTTTTCTTAACTGTGGGACAAAAGACAGGAGGGACTTCCTTATTCTCTTCTCCCCACACTTTGTAATGATATTCTCTCTTAAGATACACTCTTTTACTTGTGTTCTGCTCTTGTCTCTTTATTCATACAGAGAGAAAAGATGCAAATGTATCAAAAAATTATGAACACAAACCATCGTGTGAAGGCCTAAAGACACTGTGATGTTCATCTGCTCTCAGAGAAGAAAGGAGCAGGGAAGAAAGAAGAGAAAGCAAAAGACACTGCTTGTGGTGCTTAATTAGTAAAAGAGCTGGTCATATCAAACATTTAAGGTGATTTATGTTTGCATTTGCATTGCAATAAAGGGCAGCTAATGAAATTTGAATTTTTTTTCAGTCTTCCCTGCTGTGATGGATGACTTTGGACATTGCCTTGTGGTATTCATATTCAACACCTCAGTTCATCAGACCAGTTAATTCAGTCTCCTGACTCTAGGGAGAATTTTTTTTTTCACCTTGATGATGGTCAAATGTTGGTGCAGGTTGCCTGGACATGTTTTGAAATCTCTGCTCTTGGACATATTCAAAACTTTACCAATGTGAGCAGCCTGCTTCCATCAGGCAGGGAATTAGACTGGATAACCTCTGAAGGGGCCTCCCAACCCAGATTATTCTATAATTCTCTGCTTCTGATGTATGAGATGACTAAAAAGACATCTTACTTCTCCCTCATATGACTGTGAAACATAGGAGAAACAGATTTTTTTAGGAGAAACACATTTTTTTAACTTTTTCACATAAAATAAGGGAACAATAAAAGGAGAACATCTCAAAAATAGGTTCAGCTGATAAGAAAATCTCTCAGAAAACTCCCAACCACCACGCTGACTTTTCCATATCTGCTAATTAACATACAAAACTGAAAGAGTCCAAGAAGATTATAATGATTGTAGGTATAAAGATTATTTTATAGCAATATTAGCAAAGAAAAGTTTATTTCAGTATAATCACAGATTTAGAAGGCTGATAAATGCCAGCTAACTTATCAGCTAAAGATGCCAGCAGTAGAAAAAAAGAAAAGCCCCAAACAAGAACATTGGTAAGTGTATTTATTTTATTTATTTATTTATTTGCTTTTTCCA
>VYXB01006057.1:120326-130398 GCA_013397135.1 Pachyramphus minor
AAGGCTTGGACCAAGGGCTAATTTCTGTCAACTTCTGTCTTCATCTGTGATGATACAAACCCAAAGCTGATTCACCTACTTCTGACTTCAGTTACAGTTTGCATCCATGATAAACTCAGCACAAAGTGGTGCATCTAATCCACTCTGGTGCTGTCTGGGGATTCTTGCCTCCCAACTTTACATGGTTCTACTTCAGAATTACCAACTTTATTCTCCTTTGAGGTGTTGGAGAGAAATAAGCAGAGTTTGTGATTAAATATAACTATGAAGTTAGCAATTTAAGCTGTAAGTGTTGACATGGAAGTGCCTGTTTTCCTTAAATCCCTCTAAAACACAGGCTCAGGTGCATGAGTGTATCCTGTAGGCATCTGAAGCAAGGTGAACTGGACCTCACCTTCTGCCCATGAACCAACACCTTTTCCCAGAGCAGTTCTGGAAGTAGAGGAAGGCTGCAGCTTCAGGCTAGAGAGGACGCACATGAGGCAACCACTGGGCTGTAAAAAGTCCTCTGGGCACCAGAATCTCCGTGTAGATGAGCCCTTCTTCGTGCTCCTCAAAAGCCACATAAATCCACTAGGTTTACATGATCTTTTCTGGTGTATCAGCACAGCCTGTATCTCTACAGATACACAAGTTGCACCAAAGCTGAGGGGAATTTGGCCGTGGGCTGTTCCGCTCCGGGGCTGTCATGGGAATTGCTATTTGAAGTAACGGCACAACTTGTGGATTTCCTCATCTGCAGGCACAGACAAATGAGGTGGGACAACATTCCCTGAGCAAGGAGCCCTTAATGAAAGGGAGCTGGAGGAGTGGAAAGTCTGTGCTCGATTACATTTACCAGATAAATCATTTATGTGCCCCCGAATCAAATTTGCCGCATGATTTAAGGGCATCATCACCGTACGCAGTGTTGTCATTCCTCCTTAGTTGTTATTTCCTTGTTATTAATTCTGATTCTTGTTGCCTCTCGACTGTCCACGCTCAGAAAGAGAAGTGCTTGGGTTTTCTGTGTTCTGTTGCTATGTAATGTGATATAAAGCAAGTTTGGAGCGTCTCCCTGAATGCAGGCAACCCAAACTAGGCCAGAAATCCCTTCCGCTGCAGCTGTTGATCATTAAATCATGGTCCTGCTCATATCCTTGTGTCAAACTGCAGGAGAACCTGGAGGGGGATATCCACATGACAACTAAGAAATCCCCTGGGATTTGGTCCATGTGCATCCCCTTCAGACTTTTGGATACAAGGGTCTTTTGGTTTCAGTGGAATCCTTTCAGATATGAAGAGGATTTAGGTGCTTGTATGTTTGAATGCACACAAAGCTGCTGTAATTTCAGTAGAGGTGCTCAGAAAAATTCAACAGAAATGAGAAATTCTAAAATTTTACAACCAGGGTTTCTGCAGACGAACAGGCTGTTCTTCTCCAAAAAGATTGATTTTTTATGTTGCACTTTTAGAAAAAATGGGGAAAAGATAATCATGGATATCATTGTTTTCGATTTCAGACAGCATAATTTTAGGCATACTGTTTATATGGTTGTAGTTTTCACTTTAGTCAGCACGTTTTTCCTGAGATATTAAAAACCTTTTGATTGAAAAAAAACCAAAAACAAATCTGCAGTGGGATCAGCATCTGTGTTAACAACCATTTGTAAGATTCAAAAATATTTGCTAAGATTCAAAGATCTTTTCACCAGGCCTCATTTCCTAAGTATTAAATATGAATTTTCAAGGTTTGAGTGCTTGTTCAAACACACTTCGCTTTTAGTGAGGTAATTTTGAAACTGAGAAGAGTTTGTGATTTTTCTAAAAACAGAAAAATCACAAATATTTGGTTTCTTCTTTAGTCATAGAGTCACAGAATGGTTTGGGCTGGAAGGGACCTTAAAGATCTCCGTTGTGCAGGATGGAGGGCACCTGCAACAAGCAGGTTTGGAGCCTCTCCAGAGCTCCCTGTTATGATGAAGATTCTCATTTTCTTTTCCAGCTTGGCAGAGTCATTATTTTTGGCAGGTATATACCACTAATATTAGCCTACCTCATAAGGACCTTTGCTAGACTCAATTAATTTGGAGATAACTAGAAAATGCTCCACAAGTGAATTACAACCCCTGCCATCATCTGTAGGATTTTTCCCACTGGCTTCGACAGGGAGAGTATTTTGCTGTACAACTAAACCCGAAGAACACTTTTTTTTTTTAATAGTATAGTAAAAATAGGAGAACTCCCAGTGCTTTCTGAAATGTCACAATGTCGATCTGCTGCTGCTGACCTCCTACTGCTGCAAACAGAATGACTAAGCAAAGGCTGTTTATTTTCCTTCAGATCAAAGAGAGGCAACAAAAGAGATCCCCCCCAAAAAGGTGGTTCACTGCAGAAGTCAGTGCTCTTTTTTCCCTATCTGATCAGCAGATTCCTTCAGCTGCTGCTCAGTCAGCCCCGGCCCTGCCATCAGTCTTGTCCAACTGGCTCTTCCCAGGCTGCATGGGAGAATAACAGTGCTGCTCTGGCACGGCTAAAATACAATAGATGGGAGCTGGAATATAAAAGTGGGGAATTCCTCACATACCTTCCCATTTTCATGGACTGTTGGCAGTGAAGAAGGGGGGGGGAAAAAAAAAAAGGAGAAGAAACACAAGAAAGAGAAGAAGGGGGGAAAAAAGAAAGAAAGAAAAAGGCTCACTTTGGCATTCAGCCAGATATTTCATTCGTTTTGCTTTTAATTGCCTGAAGTCATTCCACAATGTGCTCCCAGACCTCTCTTTTCTCTCACATCCTCTCCCTCCCTCCCTCCCCTCCCGCAGCCACCCTCGGCCCCAGGGACGCTGCAGGAAGGCTGGGAGCTGCCTCCGAGGAGAGGAACACCTGGGCACCCACATTTCTGGGATGCTGCTCTCTGCTCTGATGCAGAACCAGCGAAAAATCCCTTTATGGAGTAGCAGTTTCTCACTTTGCCGACACTGTCAGCCTTGGAATGTGCCATAGGACCACCTTGGGCAAACCATCGTAGCTGGAAATCACTGAGGCTGCAACAACCTGCATCAACTGAGGGTCTTCACTATATTCATTGTCCAAGGTGTCTTCCTTAAGGCTTTAACTGAATTCCAAATCAACTTGGGAGCAGCTTATATTCTAGGGATTAGAGTAGGTCTTGCAATGCCTCTTTCCCCACTGGACCCTATTTAATATTTGTGGAACATGGAAGGTGTGAGAAGTAACACATTTTTCTGTAGTCAAAGATCACCAAGCAGCAAATTTGCAATTTTTAAGATCATGCTGAGGAGCAAAACTCTCAAGGACTTCACCTAATATATTTTAAAAGACTACTTTTCTAAAATAATTTAATGAAAATGTGTTTGAAGACCTTTAAGGCAACCTTTGCTTGAAAATATTTATACTAACAGTTGGATGTGTTTCTATACCAGTCATTTCAGGACAGGGGCTCAGATACATCCACTGTTCATTAGGGACCAGGTCTCTTTCCCAAACAAATAGCCAGCAAAAATATTCGTACTACTCAAATAGCCAAAAGCATCTTTGCTGAAAAATAAGTGGAAAGACTATTTTTTTAGGTTGATTGCAGTATGTTTTTGTTTTAATCATGCAACAATTTCAGTTTTCTAGTGTTATTCTGTAGAAATTGTTGTAACAGATTTTGCATGTTAAGGTAGTGTTCTGGGTTGTAGGAGTTACTGTGGTTTTAAGTCTAACATCTTTATTGTCCTATCAGTTGCCAGTTTTATGTCAGTGAATAATATGGTGATATCCTCTGTTGGAAAAGTTGTAGCAGAATGAAAAAGAGCAAAGAAGAGAAAGCAGACAGAGGGAAGAGTTAGACCGTTGTCTTGTCATGAAGTAAAAATGTAGAAAACAAAAAGAAAATTGTTTCTCATGGAGTTTGTACCTTACAAAACTTCAAGAAAAGGGCTTGGCAATCTAGGTTGACCAAAATATTTGGGTTTTTAGTTTATTTCTCAGGTCCTGGCTGCATCTAAAGTCTCAGTCCAATGTTAAATGAGACTGAGCTGCTCACATGAACACCAGCACGTGAGATTGATTCCACACAGAGCTGAACCATCTTCTCCACCTGCACTACCTGGCAGGACCTGGGTGAGGAGCAGAGCACAGCCCAGTCCCTGTCCCATGCTCTTTGCCTTCACACCAGCACCAAGGGGGGACAGGGAAGGGCCCCCCAAATCATGGGCTGCCACCCTGCAACCAGCTGGAGCCCAGCGACAGGGTCTGCCCAGAGGTGAGGCCAGGGCTTCGAAAGGCTGTGGTTGCAATCTGTAATCTGGCTTTCAGTGTGAACTCCAGCTCATTCCAAGGTGGCCTGTTGATTGATATCTTAATGTTATCATAGAAACACTCTCTTAAATGAAGCCTGGATAGAAATCTGCCACGGGAGAGAAAACCTTGCTTGGCTTCCCACCACAGTGCAACCTCACCTCCCTGTAACAGGACAGACACCCCCTGCAAAGTGGGACTAACCATGGATAAATGGAACAAGGAAAAACGTGGGATGCTCAGCTGTTACACACAGAAGAGCTATAAAAGTGAGGCAGAAAGAGGATGCAAGTGCAACAAGCAGCTAGAGAAGGGGAAATTGTGCCAACTTCCAAAAGCCTTGCAGTGATGTAGTGTTTAGTAGACTTTTAGTAAGGGTTATTATTTGTGCACTGTTTGTATCTCTGATTTAAAAAGCACTTTTGATTCAGAGATCTACAAATGTCTCACACACACTGGTGTCAAAACCACTGAATCTGATTGAGTCAGCTCAGGAATGCCATGAAAAGCAAATGCTGTCTAATGTTCTACTATTTAAACACAAATATCAAAGAGAGGGGGGAAAAAAGAGAGAGTTGGAGGGATGGGGAGGAGGGAGGGAAGAGTCAATTGCTTTTGCAGAAACTGCAGTTTCTTTCAAAAAACCTGTCATTGACATCTTTCCCCAGAAAACATTTTGTCATGCACATCAGTGTATGTCTTTGAGGAGATCAATCTAGAGAAGGAGTCAAACCCACAATCATCATGTGACAGATTTTCAGATGGTGTTCTCATCAATCACACTGATAATGAGGTGGCAAATTGCTGTCTTATAGCAAAACTAAAAAGACAACTACCCCAGTAGGTGTCAATGAATATGTCAAAGGATTGTCCCTAGGGGAGTCTGAGAAGGTTCTCAGAAACCTTTTTGTGAAGCCTGAATGCAGAATACTTTATTGATCACTAAAGAACTTGCACTGACATGCTATTTCCCCGTGACATTTGAACCACTAATTTCCTAACTCATGGTGAGTACCTGTTTGGCAAACACTTTGGGGGTTTTCTTTAGCCTTTAGATATACTAAAAAATCTTGGTTTAGTATTAGCTTGGTCTTTCATCTCCTAAGGAACAGCAAAAGCAAAATGTTACGAATTATAAGCAAGCCAAGTGTTTGAAAATATTTAGCGCCCAATAATCATTCTGACTCACTTATAATAATTCAGAATTAGCTAGTTTAGAGTATATGATGAACTTTTTATTAGTTTGATTAGTATCTAGTATTCTGTCTTAGTGAATCAAGTGATCCTCTTCATGGAGCAAACTGCTATTAATCTGCAGAGCAGGGTTATCAGTACAGTGACATTTGAAGATAAAATGGTCCCTTTGTTCCCCATTTCCTAAGTCTCTTAACATCTGAATTAGAGCCCAGAATACTCCTACAGCTCAAGATCATGCAGTGATGAATCCCCATCACTCCATTTGTGTTCTAGAGAGTTTTGATGGCAGACAGGCTGCTATTATAAGGCCTGAAATTTTGTGTGCCTTGTTAGTCCAACGTCCAAGCAATCGTGACTGGGCTTATTTTGTCCCATTTTTGTCAGAGTGCAAAACATGGACTGTCTTTTCCAGTTCTGAGGCAAGCAGTATTCCAAAAAATGTAATAGTGAAAATTTTATGCATCGCTTTTCTTCCTCTTGGCTCAACTGTGAGCCAAATTTCACAAGATTTCACTCAAAGTTTACATGAAAAATTGCATCCAAACCCCTTCTGAGATAATTTGAAGAGACTTAAAGTTTGACCCTTTCAGTGTTGGTAAGAAATGGTAGTGTGAGCAGATGGAAAAAAAAAAAAAAATTGAAAAAACACTTTGGTAAAAATCTTTACTTAAAAATAAAAATATTCACCCAATTAATAATATTACACAAAAACAGATTTGGGGGTTACATGGTACCTTTCCTTCTAGTTTTGAGATTAGTAATGCAGAGCCATATCTGGAATAAGTTTTCTAATATCCATTTGGACTTGTGAGGCTGAGGTCAGAAGTACTGGGGACACGGTCTGTGTGGTTGATAACTTATAGTGCACATGGGAATTAAATGTTATTATCTGCCAGACCTTTATATTGCAACTATCTGCAAACCAAACTTGCGAGATTTCATACCCAGGGTTACACATGCCTTGGGTTGTCCCACCTTTGAGGATATTTAGGCACACAGAATTACTGGAACATATCTGGTTTTACATTCAGCTTTTGTTGTAGCCAATTAAACATGTGCAAAGCACATGTGACGATTAGAAATGTAATTGCAAGCAACAATAATGCAGAGGCAAAGAAGACCCCAGCCTGACACATTCTCTGTGTATCACTTCTGTTCTCTTGCTGGGGAGTTGTTCCTAAAATAGAATGAGGCATCAGTCTAATTTCAAATGCGTCTTCCATCAGAAGATGGTTGTGAGAGTCCCAGAAAACCCCATCCAAAAGATTGTTTTGCAGAATGTCAAAAGTTAGAAACTGGAACAATGTCTGGGATTGTTCCTGCTTCCGACCTCTGACATTCCATGAAACAATATACTGAAGCACAGCCCTCCTTCAGCATTACAAGTAATGTATTTCAAAGGCTCTATGAGCCTTATCTAATTCCAGTTAAACTTAATGGAAAAATTCCCACTGAACAATAGTAATAGTAAGTGTAGTCTTGTTGGATTGCCAAGGGGCCAGCTGTGAAAGGACCACTATTGTATTAGATGCTCAGTGGAGCAGTAGCAAGCTCAAGTCCCAAAGAATTTATGATCTAAACAGACAAGACAACCCCATGGGGAGGGAACAAAATAGCCCAGGAACTGAATGGCATCCTATTATACCGTGTGTAATTGAGTCATATCAGTATTTAGTATCTCGGATCTTAATCTCCCAATTAATACAATTGGCATTGGAGACTTGAACTAGAGCAACCCCAACCGCACCTTAATTGGAAATCCAGGTTTTTTGTTTGAATTTCCATTGTATTTGGGGCTCTGTTCATATTCCTTTAGATTCTTACCTGGATATTCAAGACATGAACAGTGAGGGACCCCAGGTGTTTTGGTTTTTTTGAAGGCAAGGGACCCTCAGAGCCCGAGAAAGCATTAAAAGAATGTCAGTGGCATGCACCTTGGGATATGGAGTAGCTGTCTATATAGGTTCTAAAGCTCAAGGAAATCTGCTGTGGTAAGTGCTGCTGAGACAGAGAAGCTGTGGGATTTAGGACTTTTCCCTGTTCACACGTGCCCAAGCAAAGCAAGGCAAATCAGTGACACTGCTGCCACCCCTTGCTGTCCTCCTCTGTTCGCTGTCCTCCTCTGTGCTCCTGGGTGTGCCCAGCTTGGATGGTGGTGCCTTAACCTGACTCTTCCTCTCCTTCTTTTTCCAAATTTCATACATATTTTCAGCACTGGGCCTTTCAGCATTGGCTAAATGTGTGTGGCACATGTGCTGTGGCTTCTCGACTGATCAGTGTCATCACCCTGGTTCCTCAGCAATAAAATCAAGAGCCTTTTGGTTTCAGCAGTGAGAAAGGTATTGTCAAGCATCCTTTGAAAGATGGTCAGAGGAGAAAATCTGGTTTCATCCTTGTAAAAATTGAGAGGGGTGAGGCAATTAGGTGAAGTATGAGACTTTTTCAACCATTCCTTTCCTTAGAGGCTCAGGGTGGGGAGGAGGAGGGCAAGGAGGCATTCAGGAGGTTGCTACCCTGAGCCTGCATTAAAGCCCCTTCAGTGTTGTCCCAGTCTGAAAATCAGTGAGGACTTTGATGCACTATAAGCAGTGAAAACCCACAGCTGCTCCTCACATCCTGAAATTACTCTCTGCCCAGAAGACTGTCCTGGAGGATTACGTGATCCTTTCTTGCCACCCACTCACTGTGTCACTTCCTAAACTCTGATGTTTTTTACATCATCTCTGGCAGTTAAAAGAACACATGTACATACATCCCTGGAGCAGACTGCAAACATGTTTTTAGAAGTACACAGGAGGACATCCACTTCGTAGGTCAACCAAAAGTAACTGGCTTTTATTGTTAAGAGACCCAAGGGAGCACATGTACTGCTGTCGGCTTCTCTTCACACCCACTCCACGAGAGGGCTACAGAACAAATTTAATCAAGAAGGAAGACTGCATAACTCAGGCAACAAGGTCAAAAGCCTTGTGTCTACAGCAGAAGTGCACTGGTTTAGCTTCAGTCAGTTTTTAAATCAACATCATTAAGGCTTGGTTAAATAATTAGGTAAGTAGATTAATACCACTTCTAATTTAATTTAAAGCTAAGCTAATTTAAGACGAAGTAATAGCTGTTCTTTTTACGCTGAAATGAATATATTCCCACAAGAGTTTGCAGTGATTTACCTAAATCAATTAAATTCATATCCTAGGTCAAACCAGTGCAACTCTCCCATGTAACTAAGCCTTAAGAAAAGTTTTTTAAAGATAGATATCTCAGTTAAACACTTAGGCTGAAGTCTGGATCCTGTTGAAGCCAATGAGACAGGAGAGCATGCTGCCAGGAAGGCACACGTGTTTCTGAATGAGTGGCTTCATTCTGCTCTCAGGAACAAACCTCTGCTTCAGTGGGAGGCAGCTTAGGATCACAGCAAGTTAATATTTTTATTTCTTTCATGTTGGTAAATGGAGACTTAGTCATAGTTCCTCTCACATTAATTGGTCTTTTATGTGTTCCCTATCTGTTTTTTCTCCTTAAACTCAGGAGGAGCACGCACCGTTTCAGCTTCTTCTTTCCTGTGGTCCTTGCTCTGTGTGACTCTGAAGCTCATTGGGGTAATAGCTGTTCTTTTTCAGCCCTTTGCCTGTGTTGTCTCCTTATCTTTCCACAAGCTCATATGAATTGCATTTAAAACAAGTGCAGTACCACCGCTGCTTCCAGCAATCCCATTTGGGATTTGCACCTTTTCCCCACGCCAGCAGGCCAGCCACTGTCAGGGGTTTGGGAATTCTCCTGCCACAGGAGAGGGGCCCAGCTCTCCCACAAAGCCCTGACAAAGTGTTTTCACCTACTGCAGGCCTCTTACTGAGACACTCAGTACCTTTTGTAGTCAAAGTAGCAGGAAATGATGGATGCTTTGAATACGGTGCATCTTTCAGACAAACCCCACAGCTGCTGTGTTGTAGTTAGACCTTGGCAGTCCAGAGGTGAAAAAAGTCTGATGATCAGAGCAACTTTTTCTTCTTCTACTTCTTTTGGGGAGTGGCACCCCAAACAGCGTCAGGGACTGTCAAAATGCAGATGAGTTTGTGGTGCCTTCACACCTCATGCTCTTGGCACTGCCTTGTGGGGTGAGGCCACTGCATGAAGAGGAGAGATGGGCTCCCTCACTAATGGGATGTTTGTCCCTCTGATATGGGCAAACTCCTGACACGTTGCTCTGCCTGGCTCCCAGCTGGGGTGTTGTGTGTGTGTCTGCATGGAAAGGTTTAATAGGAGGGTGCTGCTAAACCATTTTTAATTAGCTCTGAGTTCGTGCCAGCTTTTAGGGTGGGTGATTTACTGGTAAGGGAGAACCTGCAAAGATTTAACCCTGCCATCCTTCACCCTCTTGTCCACTTCTGGAAACTCAGCCCTGGTGGTGACTCCAAACTCAGGTGAAGGCTGTGACCAGCTCTGATTTCTGCATCTTAAAGCAGCTGCTCTGCTTGATGTGTTACTTCACTTGCATAAACACTCACCCTCAGGGAAGGGAAGGAAAGGAAGGGAAGGAAAAAGGGAAGAGAGGGGAGAAGGGAAAGGAAAGGAAGGGAGAAGGGAAGGGAAAAGG
>VYXB01006057.1:130592-204539 GCA_013397135.1 Pachyramphus minor
AGGGAAGGGAAGGGAAAAGAGAAGGGAAGGGAAGGGAAAAGGGAAGGGAAGGGAAAAGAGAAGGGAAGGGAAGGGAAAAGGGAAGGAAAGGGAAAAGAGAAGGGAAAAGAGAAGGGAAGGGAGCAGAATGTCCTGTGAGAAGACCTAATAGGACATGGCCAAAAGTCAGCACAGGTCTGGGATGCTGCCACCCAGCAAGGGAAGACACTTGGAGTGGGATGAGGAAGAAAGGAGAACTGAGCATGGATCTGGATAGAGAAATGGATGAAAATCAACATCCCCAGTGCATGACTGAAAGCAAGGCAGCCACAGAGGAAAAAAGGCAAGTTGTTTCTGCATGTTTAGTCACTGTATGGTCTTGCTGGGTCTGTTGCTGATTGTCAGGATTCAGGTATATGTTAGCTGGATCACTTTTTACTGCCCCAAACCCCATGCAGCACATTTCCATAAATATTTATTTGAATGTTGATACAAATATAAATCACCTGTGTTTCAGTTCCTGTGGATCACTCAGAGTGTTCCTTGGTAGAAATAGATATGAATTTTAAGTAAATACCGAAAATAGGTTGGGCTGTGATTTCTCAATTGCTAAGTGTGAGTTCTTGCACCAGAAAGATGCTTCTAAGCCTTGTGATGATCTAGCTGGGGTACAGAAAGTTTCAAGCAAGTCAGCTTGAATTATGGATCTCAACTCTTAGCAAGATATGGCTTATGAACAATTTAATGGCTGTCCATCAAATCATGCAGGCAATAAAATAACACACAAAAGCAAGATAGAACTTGGTGGGGGAAAAAAAAAAAAAAAAGATGTGCAAATTATTCATCCTGCTCCAGATAACACAAACAACCCATTACTGATCTTTGAGCTGGGTATATGTTATACTCCAGTAAAACATTCATAGAAAAACTCATAATTAATGAAATAAGACCAATGTCTTATGTCATGATTCAGTCAAAGGAGTGTAGATATGAAATGGTTTAGGACACTCCTTGGGAGTGGACAAATAAGTTAATTTTTAAAATGAGAATGGCACTGGAAGAGTAGCTGCCAATGCCACTGGTAAAATTATTCACTCTGTCTTTTGGGGGGAAAACAGCATCTTGAATCTGGCCTCCCTTGTACTCAGTTTACACAAGTGAGAACATGATTAGTCCCACCACATTCTACCTTTAAAAAAAATTCTTTCATTAGGACTAATGCTGATCAGTGAGTTAGTTTTCCACCCACACTGTAAAAATCCCTATGTGCAGTGGGCACATGAGTCCAGAAGGAAATGGAATTCCTCTAATTCTCTTCCCAAACAAGTCAACATGTACCTAATCTGATTTCCTGCAAAGGAAAAACTGCATTGCCAGTGAAAAAATCTCCAGTTTCATGTGTAGATCCCTCAATAATCTAAAGAATAAGAGGTTACCTGTTTAAATTTGTAAAACCAGACTTAGATATCTGGCTTTATTCATTTTTTTCAGTTAAACTTATTTGTGTCTACTACTGTTTAAGTTTTTGTTCATCTATAGAGAAAGATGAACAATTCCAAAAAGAAAAGCAGGATATGAAGAAAAATCCTCTAATAGTGTTAGAAGTCTGATGGGTCTCAGTTAAAGAATCAAAATAGTGCTGCAAATAAGGAACTGACAGGTGAAGACATCAATTTACTCTTTAATTCTTAGAGAGCTGCTTCTATGCCCATGTGTTTAACTGTGAAGTGCCCTCCTTGTAAGTGAGGGATGTTCCAGGAGATTTTACTGATAGGAAAATAGGACTTACTGGAAATTAAAGGGCTGTTTTATCCTTTCTTCATGATGCTTTGGAGGTGATGTGTGCTGTTACTGCCACTTCATGTGATGAATACCTTTACCTTGAAGGGATCAAGAGAAGTCATGATATCTCCCACCAGTGTGAATTAAGTTACCCTACTCCATATGTAGCTTTTCCAGCACCAAATATACCATTAACAGAGGAATCAAACTGTTCCTACTTGGAGGTACCTTGTGTAAAATTATTGTTGGAGAGGAAGTGAGCTTTTCAGCAGCCTAAGGGAGTGTGGTACTTTATTTTCAGTGTGTTTGGCCCTGATGGGGGGGAAAAAAAAATCTTGCAGGTGATGTTGACACTTTTCAGGTTGCTAATATTTCATACAGAGCTTTAAAAGAAAAGAAGAAATTTAAAAAAACCCCACAATTCTTCAGTATTAAAGCAAATAGGTTATGAAGCCAAATAAAAATGTGGGGAGAGTAGACACAATATGGGGAAATTTTGCCTTATAATTTCAAGGGGTTTATTTTCTCACGGGAAAAGTAACACTTTGCTTTAATAAAAGAAAATAAATAGTTACAGGCACAACCCATCTGCTGTTTGATGTAACGATGTTATCTGCACTCTGGGCTTTTTTTGTCTCTGTTCAAGGCATAAAATAATTATTGAAGAGGGTAGAGTACAAAAGTCCTCTTGCTAATTGCCACATCAAATGACTTAGAGGACCCCAATGGAAACCTTCAAATGACTGTGAAAAAATTCGGGCCATCACTAAATGCTGGGCAGGTTTTTTTGTTGTTGTTGTGCGTGTGATTTCCCATTGCAGATTAGGTTACTTGGGTGTGGGCTTATCACACAGGAAAGGCCTGGCTGCAGATTAGTTCTGCACCATTGCAGGCCTGTTATGCTTCATCCTTGACCAAACCCATGGCCAGCACCTTTATTGTATTTCGTGATACCAAAGAACACTGGACTGTCCAGGCAACAAAGGAAGCAGCAGAAGGCCCACTGTGTTTCTAAAGTGTTACTTCTCCACTTTTTGTCATGCCCCAGTGACATGAGTGCAGGGTCCCAGACTTTAACCTCACACAGAGCCAGAAAAAAGCTGTCAGTCTCGGCTTGTTCAAAGACAAATCCTTTGTGAAGATCAGACTGAAGTGGCATGGTCCATATACTCACTAAAGCATGCCAAGGAGTCAGAAAGTCATAATCCGGCTTTGTACTTATGGCCATTCCCATTTTCCTCCATAGCTGGTGCCCAATTACCAGTGCTGTAATTTTTTCCCATTGTTAGGAAGCCATAAGGGTTTAGCTACCACTTATCCAATCGGGGTCGTGACCTGATGTATTTAGGCTTTGCAAATATAAGTAACAGTTCCCTTATCAGTGTCACCAGGACTCTTTAACACTTAGCAAGCAGAAAGATAAATATACTTGGCAGATACAATTTGATCCATTGCTAAGCCTTCCATTTTCCCAATGACCCATGGCACTCTGCTATTCAAGGCTATGTTAACTAGCATAACCTTATACCCTTCAGCCTGGCTCACAAACTGGCCAACTTGGGCTTACAGGAAAAACTTACATATGACAAACCTGTCAACCTGGCTGGCTCTGCCCTGGGAAACCAGGGATGAGTCTGTCCTCGCTTCCACTAGTTCTGCTTTGGCCTGGTTTTAGCAGAAATCCTCCTGACTTACGTCAGGACAAGAATTAGACTCTGTCTCAGACCAATTTGCTTCCAGGAAAAAGCTAAAGCCGTCTGATGTGCGTGTTGATCTTATTTGAAGCATCTTTTTACTTGATTTAGCTCAGTTAACTGGCTGACTTAAATACTGCTTTTTGTTCTTTAGCAACTCATATTTGCCCTGAAAAGTTCTGGTTGCTTTCCTTTCCTCTTCCAGATCCTTTCTAGGACCTCAGCCATCCACAAGGTCTACAAGTGATAGGACGAGGTGCTGCCTTCAGAAGCTGGAGAGTGCAGAATCTCTCCTTCATTTACCCCTCTGGCAGGTACTGAATTAAGTGCTCTGAGCAAAGTTATGTTTAACAGGCACAAAATTAAGAAGGGTTAAAGATGCAGCATCAGATCTACAGAAGCATCTCTTTCAAGCAGAATAGGGCAAGAGTCCAAGTGTGAACCACCAGTGTGGAGATCCTATAATGAGTAGGCTGGAGCTTTCTGCTATTTTGAAAATGCATCTTGATTGACTAGAGGTCTAAATGTTTGAGACATTCAGTTATTGCCTCCTTAACAGTAACTTGAGAAATCTATCCCTCATTTTTCTGGAAACAAGTAGGTGTGGAACAGCCAGAGTCCGCAGATGGCTCTGCAAATTTGTATCCAGGTCTGTCTTATTCTCACTGTAGAGTTTCTTTGATCATCACAATCAGGTTTTATTAATATCAACATAAACTACCTGGATGGGAGGAATTAATCTCGAAGATACTGTTCTGTTAGTTCTTTGCCTTTATGAAACATTTGGCAATGAGACAGTGGTTTTGCCCACAATATACTGTGAAGACAACTCTGACAGGTCTTAAGACCTGACTGGTTCATGAGAATCTCTTCCCACTTACAGCAACATGTACTGGAAGACACAACACTGAATGTTTTAGAGTAGCATGAGATGGAAAGAACTTTGCAAGCAAGAGAGAGCAGAACTTGACTTTCTTGTGCTCCCTAACAAACTTTTCTGCATTGCTGGGAAGTACTGACTCCTCCTATGAATAAATTCAATAAGGTGCCATTGTCAGCCTCATTTTATTAGACATAAAGCGACACTGGCAAGTGTCAGAGCCAGTCCTTGCACTATCCATGGAGATATTACATCTTCAGGTGCCTTTTTTAAAATTACCAGGAATCCTCAAGGTGGTTTTATTTATCTCCACCACGTGGGCAATTTTTATGACCACTACAAATATCTTCTATCAGAGTGTCCTCCTTCATCTGCTTTAATTCTCTGAAGTGCTTAAAATCTAGTTAGCTGATAGAAGACAGAAGATAACTTCTTTCAGGAAACAATCTGTAAGTGGAATCTTAACCAAGCTAAAAGGATGTTAAGAGTCCTTACTCCTATTAAAATAACTGAGCCAGAATTAATGGCTCAGTAGCAGCACCAGCTCATTCAATTCTAGAATGGTTTGGGTTGGAAGAGACCTTAAAGATCATTTAGTTCCAACTCCCTTGAGGTGTGGATCAGGTTGCTCATGTATGGAATTGGGTTGTGATTGAGTTATCATTTCAGACATAATTAAAACGCAGAGATCTGACTTCCCACTTGAATATGGACTGTTTGGACTTCAGGCCCACATTATTAATGCAGAGGTGAACACATACTACCTAAAAACCAGGTTTCCCTGTCCCCTCTGTTACATAGAAGGTGAATCTTTATCTGGATAAAAACTGCCACGTCATTTCTAGGCTCAGAATAGCATGGAAGTGCTGTGCTAGGACCAGTGCTTTCAGGATCACGAGTCTAACAGTTTACAAGCAATTATGCAGTGTCAGCACTATTAATTCCAAGGCAGAGGCCATGAGGTGGCTCATGCCTTTTTGGAATATTGAGACTTTCCTGGACAAAATGAAGAAGGCAGAGGGAAAATTTTTACTTTGTGTTTGCACAGCATCAGTTCAAGTTGATGATACTTTTTTCACCACTAAGCCCTGTTTTATCTCCCTGGATTTGTAGGGACTTGTTAAGCATCCTGCTGGCCAGCTGAACTTCTAGATTCAGGTTGTTAGCCTTGACCAAATTACCTTATTTATAATGTAATATATGTATTATTACTTTATTTATGACTTAATAGTAACATATCAACATATTCAATTATGACTATATCAATATGTTATTATTGTTGTTGTTATTATTATTTACTACCACTCCTACTAACTTTAAAAAACTGACTCTCTCATTAAATTTCCTCAGAGTTCGTATCTCTTGGAAATACTTTATGGAAGTTTTCTTTTTATGTGGCAGTTATATGGGACTTTAAGCAGATGATATATATTAGGCTATGAGTCTTATCTGGAGCTGAGATGCCCAGGAGAACAGGGAATTCTTTTTTGTTTTTTAATGATGTGCTAGGGCATGGAGTTTCCTGAACATTTAGCAAAGGGATGTCAGGGTGAAACAGCTGCACATATTAAACCAGCAGTGAAACCCAACTCCTTTTCATCTTCTCAGTTATACAGCTCTTTGTGAAATTATTCCACAGGGCAATGTGTGAATAACTGCTAACTAATGTATGATGCATTCCATTTTAAGGTGGTCCAAATGGGATGGGCTGCATAGTGCTGGAGCCAGCACGGGGAAAACCCAGCATCATAAATTGATCCAGGCTAAATGGCCTGATTCTTGGCTAATTATTTTATAGTTCATTGACATTCAGCAAATGTGAGAACTGCAAACTCATAGCCACAAGGTGCCATGAGGTGGCTGTAAACAGGAGGTCTTTGATGAGACAAATGGCACGGAGGGGCAGTTCCATACCCTCACACAAAAGCTCACTGACAGGGCTACTGCCAAAATAAAAACTAAAGCAAGCCACAGCAGCTATTTCAATCCTGCCTGGAAAACTCATGTGAGAGACTCTGATGCACTGACCTTACCTTTCCCTCGTCATTTCCTTGTCTCTAGTTACAGTTTAGAAGATGTTTACAGAAAATATAAAGAGAAATCAACTCATTGTTTTAATCAGTATAGAAGCTAAGCACTTTAAGAAGCAGACATTGTAATCAAACATCACTTTGCAATTTAAAAGTAAATATTAGAAATCTTCAAATGTCTTGCAGAAACCAGAATAAAACTTTTTTGCAAACTTCCTTTATTCTCTTTTAGACAACCCATTCAGTCAGAAATTTGTAGTACAGTCCATCAAGGTGGAGAGGAAGACTGATAAAAATAGCTGATTTTAGTCAGGTTTTAAATCAATAAGCAAGATGTGTTGATTTACGTGAATAGCTCTGATCTTTTTTGGTGCTTGTTCTTAATCATTTTCCCATTCAAAAACACTGTTCATCAATAGATGATAAAGGCTCCTTCTCCTATTTGTTTACCAGAAAGTTGCCCTGTGTCTCATGATATTTCTTTCAGTTTGCATTGCCTAGTGTGTATTACTCATGCATTGCTCACACCTATCAAAATGAGAATTTGAAACTAAATAAACCACACAAAACAGGATTTTACCAAAATAATTCTACCCTAAATACACGTAAGAACAAGACGTGGTTTTACCAAGATAGGGTGTTGACAGGCTTCTCAGATAAAGTAATATATTATCTCTATGTGTTAAACTTAATTGATGGGGTTTTGATTGCTACAGATCAGAATTTGAGGTTTATTATGTACTATCTCTCACAGACTCATGGCTGGGAGGGGAAGACAAACTTCCTTGCCTTCCCAGACCCTGAGGAGCTTCTGAAGTTAGAATCATTCTGAAGTTAGTCATTGTGCCAGGCTAATCAAATACATGTCAATGAAAAAGTTTTATAGTGTAAGAAACTCTGTTTAAAGAAGCTCTCCCAGCAACCAGGTCAATGTTTCAGCTTTTGTTTAAAAGGTCACCAGAATTAATTCACTGTTGCCAGAGAAGCTGACAAAATATCACACCACTGGTCACTGATTAGAGGGCCTGGAGAGTCAAAAAGATCAAGAGCCATTTATCTTATTTTTATCAAAGTCCAGGACAAGCCCAAGAATTCTGTATCCTTCCTTTTCCTTCCCCCTGCCAAGCTGGAACAGTTCCAGATTATTTTGTGATGTGGTTTAGGGCTTCCCCTGGATCAAGGTATAGGAAATTCATCCATTGTCAGCACTTAAAAAATCTTGGAGCACTGAGTTATTTGTTCAATGTTAGTGATCTCAAAATGTCAGCCAGACACATCTTTTCTGGGACCACTGAGGATCTGGGGGCTGCTCTTGGTTTCTGGGGCACAGAGATCACCCAGAGATATATTTTGAGTTCTCCCATCTATATTCTCATTCACATCAGTGTGGTTACTCATGCCTAGAACTCAGAGCAGGAAAAGTGCTAAAAATATGCTGGGAAATTACCAGTAATAATCAGCATTCATTAGAGTGTGTTATTGGGGGGAAAAAAAAGACATATTTTGCCACAGTGACTAGGGCAGAAAGGAATATCCATATGAAATGGGATTTGTTGAGGAATAAACATGCATTTCTTCTACAATTTCATATGTCAAAACACACTAGGACTTGCAAATTCAAAATTTTCTTCTTTTTCTTCTTTTCTTTCCCTCAAATTTTCCTCATTGGAAAATTATGAAGTATGACAAAGTGATCAAAATTTGGGGAGTAACTTAATACATCTTTCCAGAATTCCCAGCATTGCTTCCTAAACACACCCCCACAAAATGGTGAAAGGAAATTGGAAAGCATAGAAGGAAAATTACTGCTCCTGATTTCAGGTTCCTCATTTGCTTTGTAGAAAATCTCCTTGGACTGAAAAGTGTTTCAAAATGAAAGGTTTCAGTTTGGTAAATGTCCTTCTCAACCCATTCAGTCAGAAATATTTGTGTTTACCTTGGTAAATCCCACCTCCCAACTAATAAAAATAAAACCAGAATTGTATGTGCTGACTGTACTCCCAGCTATTGCCCATGGATAAATATTTTAAAGGTTCTTGTGTTCCAGTGCTTCATTTAAATTAACTTTCTGAGAACCTTGACAGGGATCAATACAGCAGGTCAAGGAATTCAAGCAATCTTAAATTTCCAGTTCTAAAATGTTCATTACTGTGGTAGGTCTACCATATAATTGTTTGACGCAGCATTGCCAACACGTGACAACATCATTTGGGAATGTCACACTATTTCAGCTGTTCACCTTTCCTGTGCTGGTATGGGATAAATCTTTCTATCTTGTGTCTGCCCAAGTGACCCTAATTTACTTACAAGTTCATCAGAGATTCATGCATTTGCTCACAGCTTCTATGGAGCATCTTCTTTTGTTAAGAAAAAAAAAAAAAACACAAAAAAGAGGGAAAACCCCACCCCAAACCTAAACAACACATCAACAAAACTCTGGAATAAGATTTTCTTCTCTCTTATTAAGAAATCACCTTCTCACTGTTTTCTTGCTTCCTTTTAAAGACAGGGTCCCCTTGATTAGAAATAAACAGATCTGTAATCATAGATAAATATTACTTACTGTTCCTGTGCCTGCCAGCCAAAAAAAACCCCTCTAAGAATAACGTTTTAAGCAGAAAATCAAGTGGTAAAAATGAGTGAATTAATATTTAATACAGACTTAGTAACCCTCCTGCAACATGAATATTCATTCCCAAAGGTCATGAGTCAGTAGAAAACAGATTTCAACCTGCTGTTTAGGAGTGGGGTTGAAGTGGGGTTTAAGAATAGACAATGAAGACTGGGAATTCAGTCTTGCTCCTGATCCTTTCAGTGGTGCACAGATCTCACCGAATTTGGTTTGTCAGTCTATTGGCAAGAATTTGGCAGAGGATTCCAGCTATCAATCACTAAAAGTTTCTTCAGTTTAGATATAAATAGCTTAGGTGAAGGTTTAGGGCTGTTTATAAAGAATCCACAGAATCTTTTTTTAATCTGTTACTGACAGATGGAAATACCACAGCGTGTTTTCAGGCCAAATTCAATGCATGGAGCTCAAGCCAGTCTGGAATATAAAGTTCCAGCTAACCAGTCAAAATACAGGAAAAGAGCACTTCTCATTAAATTCTTCAGTCCTGTTATGGGAAGAGAGGTGGTTGTGGTTCTGAGTGCCATCCTGGAACACCAGGTCACTGAGCTGGGTCTCCCTTGGCAGGTGCCTTGTGTGGCTCTACAATGTGTGCAGTTTGTGTGCCTCTAAAATGAAACATCTTTCCCTTTTTTCCACTTTATTACCTTCATTTTCAGGGAAGTTCTTCAGAGCCAGAGCCTGTACTCTGTGTACATGTGTAGGAGGGCTGACCCTGACCAGGTGCCCACCCAGCCACTCGCCTGACAGGGACACAGGGAGAGGGGAGAATATGGGATGGAAAAGCTCATGGGTTGAGATAAAGACAGGGAAATTCCTCACTCTTGCCCAGACTCAGCTCTGCTGCTCCGTCCTCCTCACGTGTGTCCCCACTGTGGTCCCTCTGAGGGGAATCCCTGCTCCAGCCAGCACCTGGAGCACCTCTTCTTCCACTTCTTCTTCCCTGATCTGGGTGCTCCAGGGCTGTTCCTCACTCTTTACTCCTCATTCTCTGCCTGTCCAGTACTTTTTGCCTTTTATTGAACACTTTCCCTGAGGCACCATCGGCTTGGCTGAGGGGCTTGGCTGTGCCTGGTGGTGGGATCACTGCAATCTGCTGGATCTGGCTGTGTCCTGCCCAGAGCAGCCCTGACCTCTCCTCAGAGGACCCCTCTGCAGCCAGAGACACCCAAAACAATGGGATTTTACATTAAATAGCAAAGGTAAGCACTCAGTGGCCATTATCCACGTGGGATGGGCAGCAGCAGCGTGTCCCACTCTCCAAGAGTAGCCCTCATCCCTTCGGGCTGTCATCCATCAGTCAGGAGATGGGCAGCTCAGACATGGTGTCCTGAGCCCAATAAGTCATTTTACCATGAGACAATTGATTTTAATCAGTCTATTGCTGGGCCCAGTTGCTCCTAAGACAGCATTAAGGGATAACCTGGTGGGAACGTGGAGTCGAGCCTGGGGTCGTTCCAGGATGGCAACGACTCAGAGGTGCCCACACTGGAGGTAACAGCAAATCGAAGAGCTACACAAGCTCCTGTGGCCAGGGCATGTCCTGCCAGGATGGCTGTCACACCCAGGGACCAGGGTTATCCCCACAGCACAACAGGGAGGCCTGGCCAGGGAGCTTTCCTGAGGTGCTGAGTGATCATGCCACTGGGATATTTCCACAGAGTGTTCCAGAAAAATGCTGCACTGTGCTAAAAGACTGGCCAAAAATAAAAATCCAGGTCCCACACAGTGTTATCTTCCATTGATCTTATTGGCAAAACAGGCTTAGTAATCCCACTAATAAAAATTAATATCGTGCCATCACTGTTGGTACCTTGCTTGTTCTCCTGGAATACAGGAGGCTGGTGGATAATACCAGTATTCCCAGCTTCAAATATGCAGCAGATACAAATCTGTGCCCAAGCAGTCCTTGGTATATAACATTTATGTTTGCATTTTGACCTCTGAGCCTTCCTGAACCTTTTTCCAAGCTCTTGTCTCCAAACACATGACCAAGAAACTCCCTTTGCAAAAGTCAGAAGAGCTGAGTTTCTTATGAGGGCCTGACCCACACCAGAATAGAAACCTCAATTTATAAAAAATAGTATTACAACTGTCATGCTGGCTGATGTTCTCTACATTTAAAACAGAACAATAGAAAACCAATTACAATGGCACCCCCCTGCCTTGCAGGGTGAGAGCTTTCTCAACAGGCAGAGCAGATGTTTTTTCTTAAAGACCAATTTCTGAAGCCTGGTTCTTTAGGTAAGGAAGTTTGGCCTCCTTCCACAAATATTATGTCTTCATTTCCTCAGTCACAAATCACAAATCATTCTGTGATTTTATCACTGAGGCACCTGCTAAATGCTGGACTAAAATCACTTATTCCTGGTGAATGGACCACGAAGAAGTCCACAGATGGTGACACTTTTCAGCAATCTCTGCAAATCAACACTGCATAGAGTTAAAAATGTCTATCCCATTCCTTTCCCCAGCACACCAACCCTTCTGTCCTTAATTTTTACATCTTGAGAGAAGTATAGGATTTGGCATTAGGACTCACTTTTGTAAAGGATTTTAGCAGCCCCCCATTTTTAGAGATGTAGTCTCCCAGATCAAGGAAGGACTTATTTTCTGAATGCTTAATACATATTTAAAGGCTAAGAATAGCATGGGATATCTCCAAGAATGTTATATAACTTACAGAGCGTCTTTTAAAAAAGGAGAGACTTTGCCATTTTGAAAAAACACACCCAAAAAAAAAAAAAAAAAATAGAAGCCTGTGAGATTCCCACCATCTGGATGGAGTCTTTTTTCTTCCCAGATGAATTAGTTGTCAGGGGAGGAATTATTTTAGGCATCAAGTAACCCCTGATTGTGAGTGACAGAGTAACACAAGAGCAGATGCAAGGTTACTGCTGCCTATCCATTATGTGGAAAGGAGACCCTTGCATGTCCTACTTACTGTGCAGACTGACTTGGGTTATTAAAAGAGTAACTAGAGGTGGGTCAGACCCAGAAGATCGCTCATACCACTCACAACAGATGTTCTTTCACAAGAGAGAAAGCAAACACTGGATACTTTCCGGGGGTGCCATAGATGGAGGGTTCAGTGCTTGCAGAAACTCACTAGTTCAGGTTTTCAACAGGAGCAGAAAACCAACTTTTTCACTCAAATAACAATTGCTTTGATAAACTTTCTTGAGATCTGAATGCCCCAGAAATCCTCTCCTGGTGTAACACCCATATTTGTAAGTATGAACAGCAGCATCTTGAGGAATCCAGCTAAATCCAGCAACATTCTGAATACATCTTAAGATAAAATCAGTTTTCACCATCTCCTATTTCAGCTAATGGAAATGTCTTTTTTTTTTTTTTTTAACATAAATATGGATATCAGTAAATACCCCTGTCCTTGTAGGAAATACAAGTCTGTCATGGGAACATTTAGCAGTAGCTACTTCAATGATGTCATATTCACAGGTTTATGCAATATAAATCATAATCTGATATACAATTTTAGAAAAACATTATTATAGTGGAAGTATATAAAAGCTGCCTAGAAATTTATGTGACTCCTGCTTTCTTTGTGAATTTAAAACCCAAACCCTCCCTGTTTAAATCTCGATAGAGGCTCCCAAATTTAGGAGAATCTCAGGATTAGTCTGACAGCTGAACCATTTTTCTAATTTAGTGGACCCAAAGCCTGACCTGTTCTGAGTATGAAAATTCAAAAGTGAAGGGGTGGGTTGTGAAACAGTTTACAGCCTGAAAGAAAAATAAAGTCTACAATCAATAAATACTGAAAACCACAAACCAGCATATTTTTTCAAATGTAGTATGAAGAGAGCAGATGGTCAAAATAAACAGGTATAGGAAATAATCGTGTGCTACATGTTGTCGAGATCTGATGGTTTTCCCTTTAGAGAACTGCGGACAGTGCAAGCTGAAAGAAATAAAAGACAGTGCCCTCTCGTGGTAAGGAAAACGCTTCGGTAAGAGAAAATAATTTCCTGCATAAAAATTGATGTTAGAATAAAGCTATTTAGACCTTGAGGTGGTGACTTTTCCCCACGTCTGGGTTGGTTTCTGTGATATCAAAAAAGCAGCTGTTTCCACCAAGAAACAAACAATAGCTCCGTAGAGTTTAAATGAATATGTTCATGACTGACTGCTCACTGTGTTCTCTTATTTAACAGAAATCACTGGTCTCTGCAGGTGAATTGCTGAGACAGAAGGTGATTAATCCTCATGCCAAATATCTCCCTGCTGAAACGTTGTAAAGCTGGAGCTGCAGCTCAGGGCAGCTGTGCTGCAGCAGGGCAGTGGCACTGCTGGAGAAGATGATGCTGAAGAAACAGGAGCGTTTTCTGAAGTGGCACAGTCTGCCCAGGTGGTGTCTGTTGTTGGGAATGGAGCTGAGAGTATCAGAACAAGAACTTACCAGATCCCCCCTTAATTTCTTATACCACAGTATGACTAAAAATAAGCCCAAAGCTCTCTCAGGCAGAGTGACTTCGACAAAATATTTCTCAAGCCTGATCAAGAACTACTGAAATCAGCAGGATCTTTTGTCTTTGAACTAAGTGGCACAAGACTTCAACCTGGGTTACACAAACTTCTATTATTATCCAACATTTTCTGTCTTACTCCAGAGTTTCTCAACTCACGTGATCTCTTTACCAGTGCACGTGGTAGTAATAATATAATAAAAGCTTGATAATTATTTTAGGTGCCATGGACTGTCTGGTACAGTATCTTCCAGTGAGTAATAAATACTCTGAAGTTACTCCATTAATTTGTTCCTCTTGATTGCTTTTGAGATAAGAAAAGAATGCTACAAGTCTGGTTGGTTTGTTGTTTGGTTTTTTTTTTAAATTAACAATTCATTTCAAATACCTGTAAAGGCAAACTGTCAGATTTCTCGAGATCTTAAAAAATTATTTATTGACAATAACAGGATGATGAGAAGTTTGGGGTATTTTATGGAACTTTCCAAAGTCTTAATTAAGATTTCTTGGAAATTATCAAAATTAACCTTAAGGTTAACATAATTCTTGGTCCTCATCCAAAGGTATTAGAATTAAAAGAACTGCATGTCTTTATCTGAAGTGTGTTCTTCATCCTAAGCAATAAACACAACCCTTTGCCATAAATGGTAGGCCTACAATATTCTGAATATTGCCAAGAGGAACAAGGAAAACCTTTTAAATCATGAAAAAATGTACAGGTAACTTCTGGCCAAACCACGAGTAACCCAATTCCCGTTCACTTTCAAGTCTTGAATACACAAATCTTGGTTTCATAATACAATGGAAAGGCATTTGTAATACATTGAAATACAATGAAACAAATCTATTTACTTTTTAATAACAGCACATGTTTAGAAATAGTAGAATACAATTTTTATTTAACTAATTCTTTCCTACCAAAGAGTTTGGCAGCGTGTACATTCAACATCTGTCAAGTCCACGCCTTCCTAAATTCAGGCAGCTGAAAAATTGAAGTTTCAAAAATCATGGGTTTTTTTCTCTGAAAAAGGAGCTCAAAATATTTGCTGGTTTTCATCATAATTCTACACAGAAAAACAAAGGTACACTTCTGATTTTTTTTTATTTTTTAATGTGGTTGGGAAAAAAGCAGTTGAATGAAATGTAGTAAATAGGATGATTATGTGTTTTCCTGCAGCAGGCTTTTGCAGAGTGTATTTTTTTGATAATGCAGCAAATGAAACTCAGCAGGTTGAAATTACAACCCTCGTTGACACTGAGCAATGTGTGAAGACACTGATGATCCTCACAAGCACTAATACCTCGTGTATTAAGAGTAAGGTTTTTACATATTTGACGGTGTTGAAGCAGCACCTGAACTGGCACTTCATCATTCCGGGTTAGAGAGCTCAGATGATCAAAATAACAACTGCTGGAGTGAGGGAAAGAAGACTCCAAACCTCCCTAAGGTCCCTTCCCGGGCAGTATCTTATCTGATCGATCAAAATCCAGCTGTTTGCTGGAGGAGGAGCTCCCAATCAGCTCCACACCAACCTCCCTGAGTCAGCTCGTGATCCCAGGGTGTATAAAACACAGAGTGCAGGGGGAATGAAGAGCTATGGCAGTGCTCACTAATTCCTCATCTTTTCACAATAAAGAGCAAGTTGGCTCTTTAAATCCAGGTTTAACCTGGATTTCTGGGGAAGGTGTTACCGTACCACCTGAAGGATGCAGTAATTGATGCAGCAGTCTACAGCTTAAAAAGGTACTTTTGTGTGTTTTAAAGCAGACCCTATTTTTTTAGTTGCTGCAGTGTTGGTTTGTGGCAGTTTTGCCAAGAATTATTCACATTTTAAGCTGTTTCTCCTCTTGGCTCTCTGCTGTGTGTTGAATGTGCCTTAAGTCATATCAAACAATTATAATGGGCTGCTGGAGTAATTTGCTTCAATTGCCTCATTGTAAGTGTGCTGCCTTTTTTTTCCCCCCTGTTAGAAACATGATGATACTTCCTAAGTACTTGCCCACTGGCTGAAATAAGTAGATGTCATACTCTTTGCTGATGGGAATAAAACCTCACACCAAGAGTTCAGCTGAAAGAGCATCGGGCTGCTCTTCCAAAAGATCAGAAATGAATCATTATTTTATTATTTCTAATCTTTGTGTGCTGAAATTAACCCCAGGCCTAAAGCACAAGGGAGGCATTCAGACTTTGATGGGTATTTAGTCACTAACAACAGGAAATATTTGATCATAACACCACTGGGGGAACTGTGATGTTGGGCTGTGACCACAGCAGGTACGTGCATGGACATATTCCCAGTGCACACAGGCCACTGCACAAATTAAGAGCATTTTAGTCACATTTAGGTCATAATTGTCCAGAAGGTGGTGTTCTGAGTCACAGGGACTGAAACTTTCTTAGGAAAGCTAAAGTGAATGAATGTTAGAAGTAGTTCTGGGCTTTGGGAAACAAGAAGGGTCACTTGGTTGAACTTTAAAAGGTAGAACTGTCTGATTAACAATTAGAATTTATTTATATGACATGTTGTGCCCTGTTAGTAATGCAAGTGGAGTGGCCTGCAGAGCAACACAAACTCATAGCCTGCTATTTTTTGTCTATTTGCTTTTCAGACTTAGATTCTCCCCCAATCCATATGCAAGGCATGAAATAGAGCTTTGTCACCTCTGAATTACTTGGTCTTACTTTATTTCTGAAAACAGAAAACAGACCTTAGTGAAATGTCTAAAGTTAGGCTTATTCAAATCTAGGAAAATGTTCTGATAAAACCTAAAAAAAAAAAAAAAAAAAAAAAAAAAAAAAAAAAAACCCAAAAAGAAAGGTGCCAGGGTCGGCAAATAAAATACAAAATCAGTAGGAGCAATTGAAGTTTTGCATTCTTAGTATGTCAGGATCTAGGAAGAGGTGAGAGATGCATGGGAAGAAAGGGAGCAAATGGGCTGCCATTGCAAGTGCAAACAGATTTATGGCTTCTCTAACCTGCTTTTGGAAGCTAATGCTCCATGGGGCACTATCCTGCTGGCTGCAGTTGGCCAGGTCCCATCACACTTCGGGCCCCAATCCCGTTTTATAGCTGCGACAAGCATCGGTGAGGTGCTCAGAGGCCTCACAGCAGATTTGCATTTCACTGCGCTGTTAAACATGTGCAAAGGGGCTGAGGATCGGTGACAAAGGCTGTGGAAGGACCATTCTCACTGTGTCAGCTGGGACATTTTCGTACAGAAATGAAAGGTTAGAGCAACCCCGAAGTGGATGCAACACCTGGATTAAAGCTTTTGTTGTTTGAGGGATGCTCTAACCCCTCTGACTTGCTCTATACCCTCTGTTTTCCACAAACGTTGTTCTACTCTTCAGAAAAACATCATGAATTGCTAAGCCAAGGAAGCTGCATTTGTACAGGTGTTTTCTCTAAGAAGAAAACAGAAAATGAGAGCCCTGAAAGCTGTCTCTTCCTTTGGATATTTTGCATTAACAAAGTCAAATTAATCCCCTCGTGTCAGGGGGTTGGAACTAGATGATTTTTAAGCTCCCTTCCAATCCAAACCATTCTATGATTCTCTGAAGGTACACTGGCCATTAGTGGAGTGGACACCACAGTCCAAATTCCTCACAGTCTAGATGAGTTCCTGAATCAATATCTGCAGCAGGAGACAGCAATTCCCTGTGAATTTTGAATTCTTTCCTGAATGACCGTGCAGCTTTACCCTTTGGTCTGGTAGCTGGGGCGCCTTATGTGAAAGCCAGGGATGTGGGATGATCCCTTCTGGGGGCACAGGGAAAGCTAAAGCTTAGCCTTCTTGCATCCAGGATATTTGTCCCAATCCCGTGTGTATGATGATGGATACCTCTTTCTTCTTTCCAAAAGGCTGAGAAACGCTCTGATTCTTAAAAAAAAAAAGTTAATTGCAGTCAATGATCTACAATTTCTTGACTTTCATTCTGTTCTGGAATCCAGAAGAGGCAGGTTCTCCCCAGATTAAGTTGTAGCTGCTGCTGACAAGCTGAGTTCAGCAATACAGACTCCTCAGATACATATATTGACTTCTAAAACCAAGTCATAACACAGGAGGAACACAGGCCTCGTGCATGAACCTCATGCACAGACTGCTCAGTCCACCAAGCAGTTCAACTGGAAATATTACACCAATCAAATTTAAACAATGACTGGGGGGGTTTTTTGAGCATGACTGTAGCCCAAAGAGCTCAAAACCACTTAAAGATGTGCAGCAGAAGTCTGTGACTTTTATGTAGTGTTGCTGCACGTGTGTCATTACAGACAAGCAGCAGGATGGATTGTAGACACGTTTCTTGCCTCTGAATGTTGCAAGACTGGAATCAAGGCAGAACCTACCTAAGGAAAGTAAGCAAAAAGATGACCTTTTATGTAGGCAAGGAGCACAGAGTTACATAGGGTTTATTCCTTAATTGCTTTTTCTGGAACATTCCCGAGGCCCTGTGCTTTCTTAGGCATGCCTTTTTTTTTTCCCCCCTTCCCTGTTAAGCAGTAGCAAAGTCATATTGCAAACTTCCTGCTCATTAAAAGAGGGATTCCAACAGATAAGTCAGCAATAGAAAGAAAAAAAATTGTTAACAACAAAATAATAGATGAAACAACCATCAGTAATAAAATTCTAATGGTAGGGTTTATCTCCTCTCTGCCTTTCACCACCTGTTACAGATTTGATGGCTTATCATAATTTTCTTGTTTATTACTGATATCCCAGGTGAGTAATACCTGGGAGGGTGTATTCCAGGAGTACAATACAGAGAAATTGTGGGAGCAACCATTTATTGGGATTAATGAGTGCAAGGACAGTAATAGCTGCATGGGAGGGTAGCAGCAGTGTTGGAAATAAATAGCCATGAAGGACACCTGAGACTATGAATCGACTAAAAATAAAACAAAATTGATCATTTATAAATGTGCACCCACATTTTTTAGCTAAACCTGACATGCCTCTTTACCCCTCTCTCCCCTTGGTGGATGTGTCTTACATTTTGTAAAATCAGCATCAAACCCAGTGCAAGAGAATTTCCACTGTTCCAAGTTTGCTTGAAATGTAGCAATGAATAGGTAGCAAAAAAATTCCAGACTCTACAGAGGTGTAGTTTAACCAATCCAGTTAGTGAAGCTTCCAAAGAATATCAGTCTGGTTTGGTTTTGCAGGTGTTTATTAGGAAAAAAAAAATATGGAAATTTTGGGAGGAACACAAAAAACTCTTGGAGTCTTCAGTGGGTTATGGATTCAGTCCTTAGTGCCTGTGAATGTCTGTGTGGGTCAGATGGAATGACTGTGGGTTTTTGCTCTGGTCAGGGATGGCAGAAAACCATCTGAGAATTTCCTTTTCACCCTGTGCACAACTTGAGTAGCTTGAATCTCTACTAATCAAATCAGGAATCCTACACTCAATCATCAGATACCTCAACAGTTAAATTAGCTGATGACAGTCACACCAAAACTATGGAGATTTCAACACTTCACACCATCACTTAAGGAAAGTAAATCCTCCTAAATGTTTGTGGCCTAATATATGACTTTTATTAGTATTATTATTACAGTTTTTTCCTTTTCTTCCTCTTATATCATTCTGAAGAGTCAGTCATAGACAGGTACATGATCACACACCCACAGTTCTTATAAGACAGGACTTTAATTTTAAATCCCAAGCGACACCTGATGGGAACAGGGTGCTTCCTCCCTTGAAGACTTCTTTGGAAAACCCACCTTGTGTCTGTAAAATTGTGATTTCCAGTACTTTGCAAAGATATATACACAACATATACAAGTTTCCTTTGAAAAAAATGAAATTAAAATGAAACATTTATAAAAAGCCTATGACTTTGCCATTCCCCAACAACCAGCCTGTCAGGCTGAGAAGTTCTCAGGGACTTTTGATTCGAGGTGGAAGTACATGAAAGTGGATTTAGAGGACATGAGGAATTGATGTCTTGGCATAACACCACAGCACAACTTGTGGAATGGCCTCAAAAATGTTAGCATTTTCCTACTGCAATTGTTTCCTTCTCTTTTTGCTCTAGGCACCTTTCTTTGCCATCCAAACAGGACTGCCAGGGATTAGGTTGAATCAGCTGGCTGCTAATATTTTAATCCTTTTGCAGCTCATTGCCCATAGTTGAACTAAGCGCTGGTCAAGTGCCATGTCACTAGTTCAATGGAATTCAGACTTTGGCACTCTGAAAAAGGCAACAGATGTGCTTTAATGATTATCTAATAACTTGGATTTTTTTTTTTTTTTTTGAGTTTGCTGTGCTAATGAAATCTAATCTCATTGACCCAACAGACAAAGCAGTAACAGTAAGAACATTAATAGCAAGACAAAGGACATGAACAATACCACACTTTGGCAAAGGGCCAGAAATCCAAGTGCTGCAAGAGACAGGTTGACTTCCATGCCATGAGCAGCTACAAAAAAAGATCAGCTCTACAATCTGTGAATTAACTGTGGGAATATGAATCCAACATGCCTTCAAACCAGAGTCCTGAAAAATCCCCGCTTTTCCTGGGATTGACAAAGACCAGAATGAAATTCCTATTTAGGAATCATTAAAAATTCCGGATGTCCAGATCTCAAATGTCAAGTTTAACCCTTGACTGTGTTATCAAGGTCAAGGGAGGTGTGTAAAAGATTAATTCAGTTTATGATGCCTGATTTTATACAGAAAATTAAAGTACTGAAGATTGCATTTTAAGAATCTTGACTTAAGGTTTTCAGTTCATGTTCAGTGACTGCCAGATCTGGGCAGCCTAGAAAAGGAATTAAAAAATGGCACTTAAATAAAAGTGGGGCTACAGTTTAAGGCATAAAATCAGGGATTTCCAAATCAGGTGGGCTTAAAATTTCTCATCTTTCCTAAAATGCATCTGGATGTTGTGGCAGCTGGGTTCTCTGTTTATTACCAGTCTCACTGCTCAGACTGCTGCTCCAACACACGATTAGGAACAAGTGCTCAACTTCTGTTGCCTTTTCCTGGGATTTTAATAGGAATGGAATATCTAAATGCTTTTGTGGGCCCGGTGCAACTTTTTAAAATACCAGAATTTGTGCAGGAAATATTTGCAGCAGCACATAGAACTGTAAAAAAACAGAGTTTCAGAACTGTTCCTTGGCTTGTGCTGTCACTGCCATCCCAGTCCATGTGTTATACAGTGCAAGTCTTGTTTATAAGAAGCTTTAAGAAGTTTTAAAAAGCTTTAAAAGAGAAAAAACAAGTGGTTGCCTAAAAGAGCTTTCACTCAAGTGCTGATGTTTGTAATATATTATTTTAATATTAGTTTATTAATTTTTTCTAATGCTCTTTGTTTGTCTCAAAATATTGTGCTGAACTGCTGTGGAGCTGACCTGTTCTCTCAGTTATTCCTGGCTGAGTTTAGCAATGATATTGCAGTTTTATAATTATACTGCTAAACATGATGAAATGTTTTCTTCAGCCTTATGCAGCTGAAGTGACTTAATCATGGTGGGCTGTATGGCACCAAGGAATGGCAGCAACCTGAGGATCAAATCTAAGCACATATATCTGAGGCCCCGCTTGAATCAAAACAGTCTTTGAGTTTCCTGATCTTCAGGGCTTGTTCTCCATCCTTCTCCTTCCACAAGGGCCACTTTCTTAGTGATCCCTCCTTCCTGGCTGTATTTCTTTTGCCTTATCCAGGTTGAATTTGATCTGGCTATCTCTGGCTGGAAACTACCCTTATGTAGGCATTGCAATATCCTATTTATATCACTGGCGACATTAATGGCAAACGGGGCACATTAGTAGCATCACAAGAGAGTTGTCAGATGTTGAGGCCATGACTTCTCTTTATCTCTCCAGATGACAGCAAGTAAATATTTTGATGTAAGGGACTTAGATAGAAGTCTTTGATCTCCATGTGTGCCCTGCAGAAGCTTCTGGACTCTGGCAGAGACGGGCAGACATCAGCCATGCTAATATACAGCTGTCAGACAAGCCAAGTCATCTTTAACTGGCAGAACTATTCTTCTTTCATTGCCCAAATCAGGCTGAATTGTCATTCTGTCTTCTGCAGGCCCCAAGCCTGGGAAAGAGTTAGATTGGGGAATTAAACTCAGTGGCATCTCTGAGCACTTTTATTGACTTGTGTGGTTGTCAGAGGGGACTGACCGAAAGATCAGAGATGACCTGGTTGACCGGACGCAGGTTGTTGTTTTAGTTTTAGCCTCAGTGAGTCCTATGTGCTTTTTGGAGCCACCAGAGATAAGAGGAGGAAAACACACAAGAGGGAAATGACCCACCTTGCTGGACATAACAATCACTCTGGCAGGAAATCTTGTTGATGTGAAGTTAGAAACCTTTAACCCCATTCGGCGAGGTTTTGGGCCATGGAATTTAATGGAAATTCTGTGCTGCAAACCAAAGAGAGGGGAAACCTCAGTGATAAGTGCTACAAACAAAGCTTTATGTTCATCTTGCTGTATTTCCCAGTGGCAAATCCAGCTTGCCAGGTACATAATCCACCAGTGAGAGACTGTGCAGGAAATTTGCAGTTCTGCTTGCAAATGTCAAACTGAGCTATGGGATTCAGCTCCACATTGGGACTGGGGATGCCTCATTCAGGTTTTACTATTATTACTGGCCTGCAATGAATGTAAACTTTGGCAAAACATTTTCCCTCTGAAAATATTCATTCAGTGAGATTGAAGTGCTTTGTAGAGTTGCTTGACAAACTTTGGGTAAGCACCCAAGTTGTGCAGAATTTGTATCAAAATAGGCATGCACAGATATCTCAGTCTTTTTTAGGTACCTCCATGCTCTGTGTGACTAAAGCTTCTCTCATCAGCTAAGCAGCAGGCAGGCAGCTCCAGACTTCAGAGCAGGCACAAGGTTTTTCAAATTCCATTATATTTTGCAGAGAAAATTTATTTGCTATCCCTGAACTATCACGGTCTTACAGCACCAAAACATCTCGGGCTCTAAATTTGATGCTTGAAGGTATCGCTGGCCCTTGGAGTGTTGGGTTTGTTTTAACAAATTCTCTTTATGTTTTTCTGTCAACTTCTATTTTTCCTGTCAACCTCCAGTTTCCCATCTCTCCATCTCCGTGGCTTTGAAGCTTATCCCTGATAAAAGACAGCACTTATGTCAAAATACACTAATGTCATTTTGACACACAAGTGCACAGTCTGGAAGCCATTTCACTTGGCAGAATTATCTCCTTTGGCAGCTGAGTTGAGCTGCTGGGCGCTCCCATGTTTGTCCCTCTCTTTTTGTCAGAGGTAAACCCTTGGGGCTTTCATCAGCTCACATGAAATAAACAGCAGTGGGAACAGCTCTGACAAAAACATACTGGTCTGAGACTGTTTTCTGGGAAACAGTTTCTTGGGAGTTTTGGGGGTTTAATTCAGGATACCAGGGCAGTCCCAGGGAACGAGTAACAATGTTAGACACAGAGTTTGCTCCTGCCCTTCCTCTTTTTCTGCTAAAGGAACTGATTTTTAGTGAGTGAAGGTTATACATATTTCAGAATTACTACAAATTGCCTCACTGGTGTTTGTGAATAACTCTGTTGTGCTGCTGTCTGCAGATCATCTCTTTACTAATTACTCTATAGGAGAACTGTATTGCTATCAGTTTTTTCCTTGAGGAGAAGAATGGTCTTGTGACTTTGGCACTGGACTTTGGGTCTAGATCCTCCTTTCCCAATCTGACAGGAGGAGCACATAATTCTCATACTGTCAGCTACCTGAACTGTGTAGGTCACAGGCCCTGCAGCTCAATTTAAGTTTTGGACCTTACAGCGTTCTAAATGCAGCTCTCTGGAACATGATGCTCCTCAGTGAAACAGGATTTTCCTTACCTGGCACAACCCTGGTCTCTCAAGCCCAGTTATTTGGATCTTATCTTTCTCATGTAGTGCTGAAACTTGCATTTCTCATTATCTGGTGCCTGACTTGAGATACAGAGACCCGTGGAAAAACAAAGCAGTGACAGACATAACTGAAGAAAAGCAGGATTTCACTTTAAAATGCATGTGCTACTCGATGCTTACACTCTAAATAATCAGCTCCTATGGGCCTTAAGACAAGTACCTCCAGTCAGTGAATATTATTGTCCTGTCAGTCTGGGTTGTAAGCTGTAAAATGACAGTATAACACCACTTGTCACCTCACAAAGATGTTGTGAATATACACATATTTTTGTTTGAGTTGCACTTTGCTATTGTGGTGATAAGCACCGTGAAAATGTGTGAGGAATTTGCACCAGTCTTTGAACAGTGATGCAGTTCAGTGAGGCCTGGGAGAGCATCATACTACTGCAGAGTTAGGTTTAAAATGGATAAACCTTTTGCATATTGAATGCATCAAATGTGGGGGAAATTGAGCTGTGTGACAAAATAAAAAAAAAAAAAGGAAGAAGAATATTTTATTTTTGCTTAAATCTGTCAGATCTGAAATAAGAGTCAGAAAGTTGTGGAGTGCCCAGATACTCCAAAAGCAAATATTTACTGCAAGTGCTAGAGGCAGAGTGTTGTAAATTACTTAGTAGCACAGCAATGAATTGTTCATTAGAAGTTATTGCTTTCCACTAATACTAGAACTAGGATTAAAGTTTGATTCCTTTTTTTTTTGAATGTAGTGTGAATTGCAGACTCCTTATGAGGCACCTTGTTGAGTCTGCACCAAGACATGAAGAACACAGAAAAGGACAAAGCAACTACAAGCAAATCCCAGATGTTAAAGTAGAGAAGTTGCTGTTTATTTCCTTAGAGTTAGAATTAATTCTCTAGTATATATTACAAATACAGAATATGCATTATGTGCCAAGGTTGTATGTTTTAATATTCATAAAGACAACCAGGACAGCAGGTCTTTACAAGAAGGCAGCGTGGCTGAGAAAATCATGAAAATGAAATCAAGGCTTAAAATTATCACTGAATAACTTCCCATTGAAACATAAAAAGTGCTTTCATAATTAGAAAACAATCAGTGATAAGTAATAATGTGACCAAGTGCCACATTACTCAGAATGTATTAACCCAGAGCCCTTAAAAGAGCAGATCTGTGACTGCTGCACAGAACTGTGAGGGAGTTTTTTATAAAAAGACTCTTTTCTGTTTGGATTTAGATCAGTACTTTGTTCAGCGATTCCTTATATTTCATGCATCACAATATCTCTAGAAAGAAGAAGAAGAAGATTCTTGTCTCGCCCACAGCTCACAGCAAGTGATGGTAGTAAGAAAACAGTTGCAATATCTCAATTAATCATTGTTATTAAGGCAATTTATTTTAAAACATGACTTAGAGAACCACAGAGGCCTCATCATGTTCTCAAACCGTGCCCCATGCCTGGCTCTCTGCCTTGCCTTCATCTGCATCAAATAATGAGTGATGTTTTAGTAGGAAATATTTAGGGCAATGAATCAACACATCTTCACAACAGAAACAAAATCTTTCCCACATATTCTGGGAAGTTTTTGCACGCTGGAAATCAGTTAAGAAGTCTTTCTAGTTTTAATTGCTAGCACAAATTTGAAAAACAGGACTGGGTGCTCGGTGGTAGATATGTGTTTGTATTTACCACTGGAAAATTAAACAGAAACAGAGGCCATAACTCTATAGGCACATTGCAAAATAACAAAGTCTGCAAGGTTTTGATATAGAATTTTTGTTATGGATATACAAAGAAAGCTGTGAAAATAAAATCCTCCTGTTGGTTTATTGCTTGAAACAAAGAGCATAAGCCCAAGCAGTCTGTCTGGAGAGAAACAGGGGGGTGAGGGGAGTTACCTGCTACCTGTTTCCCTGCAAATATTCAATTTAGTTCAGGCTCAGCAGACTGAAAGCCAGGAAACAGCTCAGGGGAAGGTGTTTCTGCCTCCACGAAGGCCAACATGAGAAGTGAGAGATTACAGCCATGTGCTTCAGCAGCAGCACAGAGCCTCCCAGTCTGGGGGGCATCTTGCAGGGGAACTTGCATAAAATGCACAAAGCTCATTAAGGCAGAGCTCAGGGAGGTCTGTGTCTCCCTGGTTGTTACAACAGCTGGCTGAATTCAACTGCAGTTGTGGTGGACAGCAGCAGTTGGGGGCCTGGCTTGCTGTCTGGCCACGAGGGACCACTGCTATAACCTGTCATCACTCATCTAATGAGCCTGAAACAAGAGCAAAGGCTCCTCGGCCGTGCTTTGCTATCTTTAGAAGGCTGGTGGCATGAACCAGCCCCAAGTGCTGTGTGTGGCAAGGCCCAGTTGGAGCTGAGCTCTGGGTACCGATGACAGAGCGCCGGCATCAGTTCACACACTTAATCCCGGGCTCAAGCGGGCAGGCTCTGCTGATCCCCGCTGCACAAGCACACATGTGCTTTCTCTAGTTGAAGCTTTAAAAGTGCCTGGAAGCCTCTGAAGCCCCGGGATTCAAAGTAAAACACTCACATCTTGGTTTTGGAAGCCTGTCCTTTGTGTGGCCATTACCCTTTCATTTATTAAATGCTCGCTTTTGTGGGGGGATAAATCCCGAGACTAAACAAAGTATGTTTATAAATGCCACGGGTTGACCTCACTTCCATACGGATCAACAGGGAGTAAACATGATGCAGTACCAACCACTGCATCGTGATTTAAGAACATGATGTCCTGAGTGATAAAAGATCACTGAACAACATCCACGTCTTTATCTCCAGTCATAGAGTTTTAATATATCAACTGGAATTTTGTTGCTGGATTTTTCATCACACAGTTATTTCAGTTTGGCAGTTTTGATCAATGCCTGTCTTGCTGTTGGTTTCTCTGCTGTGGTGCTGGTGCTTTGGTGACAAGCCAGGTTTAAGGGTTACCTGAGGACTTCTTAAACAGGCTCCAGAATGTGACTCAGGTGTTAGCTTGCCACAGAAATAGGAAAACAAAGGATGTAAATGAATTTTCTGAGGAGGAAAGGGACAATAATTTTAAGGCAGAGGAATGGTGACATCCTTAAAATCTGTATTTTAGGAGGTTTTAAACTTCCTGTATTCAGAGGTTTTCTTAATGGACGAGCAATTCACCTCGTGAACAACTTGGACTCTCTGCATTCCTGGTTACAAGAGCTGACAAAACAAGGGGGAAAAAACCACCTTGAAAACCTTTTTACCTCCTTCAGATTTCAGCAGCAAAGAGCTGTGCCAGCCCCTCAGTTGGCTCCTGTGCAGAGCTGTTTTCGGTGCTGACTAATGAGTCCTCCTCATGAAGTGGCTGGGAACACCGATGAGGGCCCCATCCCTGGCACTCTGTGTGCACGGATGTGACTTTGCACACAGGAATATGCCACTCACACACTCACAGAGAGCTGGCAGTGCACATGCTGGGAGGATTAGTCTCCCTTCTGGATTGTGACACCACCTCTGGCTGCTGGGCAGGCTCAAATGGGTGGATGGATCCACGGCGGGTCTGACCTCTGGAGATTCGCAGGGTGGAGGCAGGGAAAGCTCCTTCCTTGGCAGGAGACAGTGTTGGTTTCACGAGTTCTGTGTTCTCTTCCCCATTTTCAAACAAGCCAAGGGATATGGCAGTAAAAGCAGCAGGGGGAAAATAACTGTGTATTATTCATATCTCAGCATATTCAGCTTGGGGCTCTCGCTGAACCTCAGCGTGAGTTATCACCCGCTGAATCAAGCCTTAGGCTGGTTTAATTATAGGAACATCTTATTAAAAAGGAAGGAAATGAAAAAGAAAATTGAGACAATATTCCTGGAGTGCCATCTGTGTATCTGGAGCTCATTACCCATTTCAGATCTCACAGTTAGCTATCCCAAATGCATCACCCCCAAGTATCCAGGGATCATCTTCGGTTCACATGACATTCTTCAGATATACTCTCCAGAAGTAGGATCCAAGGTCTGCACGTGTGGATTTGTTGCCTTTAAAGTAAAAATTAGTTGGTTTGGAAATTGATTTGTGCATAAATTTCAGGACTAGGAAAAAAATGCACTTGGCTACGTAGAGGGCTTCAGGATGAGAAGTTTTAAACCAGAGATCCTGCAGAGATACCCTGGATCTTCATGAACAACAACTGGTTAGTGAGGGCTTTACTAGTGTTTCTCACCTCACACTCCTGTGCAACATGGCATTTGCTGTGAGTTCTGTCTTCTCATCCAAAGCATGGGAAGCTTGGAATGGGGAAAATCTCTCCTCCGATAACTGTAAATGAAGGATGGCTGAAGCCCCAAACTCAGACCATAGTTTGTAGTGCCAGAAAACATGAAGAATTAAGTATATTCCTGACAAGAGGATTTGGCCCAGTGTTATCCAATAGGCTCCAAAATTTGGATTTAGATTCTTGCTACTTCTAGAAAGTTCATAGGTATTTGAGTCTCTAATTTCAGTTCAGACCTACCTCATTTTCTTTTTGGAAGTGATAGGACTGTGAGGTGGCACAGTAGCAGAGAATGGGAACTCTGGCACTATACTTAATGTTTCCTTTGCTTTGTTTACAGAGTAGGGATAAGATCTCCACAAGTTTAACCCAGGGATGAAACTACTGAATTTTTAAGCAAATAATTTTTCAATTTTTTTCATTGACTACAAGAAAGAGAGTGGATACCCAGCTCTTTGGAAAATCAAGCCATGTTAATGCTTAATATTATAGTTGTTGTGTATTGACATTTTTGTGCAAAACTGGGGAAAACTTGGGCAGGAGAGCACAGCTAAAAATGTAATCTTGAATCCTTGTATAACTGACTATTATTTGCTTATGAGATTGGAGTCATCTTGCAGTGTATGTATGTTAAACTCCAGGAACACATGGCACTGAATGGACATCCTTGGAGCAGTTTGGGCCCCAGTTCACCCCCCCCCAACATCCCACAGGCAGCTGTGGGAGGGCTCTTTCCCATTGCTGCGCTTCCTCTGCTTCCCAAACTGGCTGCTCACATTCCCAAAATGAAACTCAGGGCTGTTCCAGCCCCAGGGCAACCTCAGCCTCTGCCCACTATGCTCAGTAATCCCCCTTGTCCAGGCTGCTGAAATGCAATCCCAGCTCACTTATAATTTGTGTTTATTTCCAGCCTTTTCTCCACAGCAGCATTTGGGGGATTTTTCCCTTATAATTTATTAATATATAGGCTGTAACAACACCTGGAGACTGAAATCCTGCTTTTTCTGAGCATGTCATCCTTTCCATTTCACAGAGATGTCACTCCTCAGCTCTGAATCACCAACAAATCCTGATTTCCCAACGTCATTTTGCAGCCTATGTACATCCTCATGGCAATCCCAGTGCCCTGGGACTTCCTCTCCCTCACCAAACACCAGGCAACAGAGGACAATACCATCAGCTAAAGGGAATTTGGGGTTAACTTCTGTATGTTTGCTTAGTGAAGCTTTCTGTAGCCCAAAATCCCATTGCCTTGGGAAGCTGCTGTTTCCTCCATGGGTTGGAGGGAGGAAGTTTCACCTGGCTGGCATCTGAAAACAGGGTCACCTACAAGGGTGAAGGCACCTTTCTGGCCCCAAAGGCACCTCGTACCTCACCTGCCACAGGCTCCTGTCAGAGGGGCTTCCATAGCATTTAAACCCCGTAGAAGAAAACAGCAAGAAGGACTGCACATGTGTGAGGAGGATCAGGAGAGAGCAGCCTTTCCTTCCCCTCCGAATTCCTCCTGCCAGGGGAGGCACAGGGGAGGAAGAAGCAGCTCTGGGTGCAGCACAGTAATGCTCCTACAACACGGTTCCTCTGAGCACACACCCCCAGCTGCAGCACAGAAACTTCTCTGCCTGTAAGCACAGAGGGGAAAATAAAGGGCATGGAGTAAGTTCTCCAGCATTTATGTAATGAATTCTCCATTCTTGGCCTTCACTTGAGCCAAAGAAACACACACCAAATCATGCCAGCTTATGGCTTCGCCACCAGTGTTTTTGGCAATTAAATTTAAAGCATTTAAAGTCAATTTAGAGCACTGCAGACTGGCTTCAGCCAGAAATGATTGCAGAGCACTGAGCTGAAGTCAGAAAGAGTGTGCAGAGCAAAGAAATCACCTGAAAAGGAAAATGCTCACAAAAGCCAATTTTAACTTCGCAGAAGAAACGTGCATTTCGGTGAAATGTGTCGAGGCTGCCATCTGGTGACAGCAAAAGGAGTCTGGGTACCATGAATAATTCTAATTAAAGCATTATTTGAAATAATATCACTTCAAAGCTAACTTTTTTTAGTTCTAGTTAAGGACTTATTCTTTAGCTAGAATGGAGAGTTTTCTAATCCAAAATGTAGAAACAATTTGTTTGAACATTTACATCTGCTTTTTCAAACATTTCAACATAAATATTAATTTCCTAAACTGACAAAAATAAAGTAAAAAAAAGTCACAAAAATGGTGCTTCACTTTGAAATACTAATTTGGAATCAAAATATTTGGGTTTTGTCAGCATTTGACAACTGCTCATATTTTATTGGGGAAAAAAAAGGAAATTATTTTAAAAAATCTTTAGAATGAAAAACATATTTATTACAATTAGTGGAGCTTGTTGAGGTCAGAGGAAACTGATTTCCCTCTTGTAATTATTTTTTTAGTTTTAGTAATACGGGTGCAACTCAGGACTTTTTTTTTTCAATGATAAATTGGGCTGGGCAGGTGCAAAATATACACTGGAATTTTTAAGAGGACTAAAGCAGGGAGGGATCAGAGAATTTAAACACGACCTGCAGTGTGAGTGACTTTATGTTTGTATTGTCCTCGGCCTGGATTTCAAATCCTGTGTGCTTCTGTGTACAAACACACCGATGCATGCACCCAATTAGTGTTATAAAAGCAAGTTAATTTTCTATGAGTTCACAGAGGATATTTTGCAGGTAAGTGTGACAAGACTTTGTATATGCAATAATGAAAATATTCATTATATAGAAGTAAAAATGAAATATTTCTGCAGCTCATCATTATTATTGTCTGCTACAAGATATACATGGGTGAATTCACATTCCTGTTGCAGGGGGTGTAAAATGGCACTTTGGGGAACAGAAAATCAATGGGATACAATCCCAGATTGCCATCGTGTGCCTTACTGGGATTATGACTATTTCAGTGAAGACCAACCACAAAATACTCATTTTTTGAGGCTTGGAAACAGTTCAGACAATGTACCCCATGACTCCATGTGCTGAGGCTTAAAACTGAACGTGTAGAAAAACAATCCTGTTTCTCCTTCTTTGAAAGATTTTGCAGTTTCATAGCAAATGTTTGGGTCTGCCATGGAATGAAACAACAAATAATAAATCTTTAAGGGGGAAACAAAGAAAGAAACCTAAAAAAACCTATGCCCAGCATCCAGTGCACTTGCTTCTCCAAATGAAGCCACACAGGAACCTGAAATGGAATGCTATGAAAATTAACTCACCTGCAGTATTTTAATCACATTAGCTCCTTTAATCTTTTTTTTTCTTTAGTTTTCTTTTTTTAATCTTTAATCTTTTTAATCCCAAATTTCATCTTTGTCCTGAAAAATTCTTCCTAGAGAAAGTTTCTGCTGAAATGAAAGCTTCTGCTCCGCTCAGAGGCATTTCCCAAAACAGTTAACTTGCAATTGGTTGGTTGGTTGCCAGCATGTGTTCATTGCAAGCAGGAGGAAGACAGTCCAAGAAAGAGGAAAAATATAAAATAATACTGCTCAGGAGGCAGTGGGGTCAAAGAATGAGTGGCCCAACCAGAATTGGGGTTTTTTTTGTAAGCTTTCCTCATCCCAAGGGAGAGATTAGGAGGAGGAGGAGAATGACTTCGCTTTGTGAGGGTTTAAAGGACAGCATGGGAGGAAGCAGGACGAACTAAAGTTTGAAAAAGTAACAAGTTTGCAGTGGGAGGCTGATATCATGGGCTGATTAAAAGTCAGAGGTGATTAGAGATGATGCTTTGGAACAGTTTCAGCCAAATGCATTTCCATCAAAGTATGTTTTCTTAACTGGAGTCAAACATTTCATGTCTGACTAAAGCAAAACAAAACAAAAAAACAGTGAAACTTCCCAGGGAAAGTTTGGTCAGGAAGTGTGAAGAAGATGCAGAGAGAGAGTGCATGGACACATTTTACTTCATTCCAGCTCAGAAGAAAATGAGCTTTTCAGTCTCAAAACTGAATGTTTGCCTTTGCCTACTTGTATTTCACAAGAGAGCAGGGATAATGATGCAAGGTGCAATCCTGGAGGGATTTCAAGATGAAGACAACACATCTTTTTTGTTTGATACAGCAGAGACCTGGAATTCTTCAAAGAGGGGAGGGCCATGGTCAAAGCAGGAGGACAACAGGACAGAGCTTTGTACAGTGCTCAGGACGGGAAGGGACAGACGTCAGGGTAAAAGGGAAAACTCTTGAGGCAGTTGCAGAGCAGAAGTTATGCCCATTAAAATATACCCAGCAGAACACTTTGTAGATTTAAAATATGCATCACCAATTAGTACAAAGCAAAATGTATGGTAGAATGTGCATTAAACCCTCTCTGTCATAAAACCTGTTATGTCTTACTGTATTATGTACAGCTGTTAAAACCCTTGTTTTTTCCAGGGAAAGAAGGACAACAGGAATAACCAGATAACAGATGAAGAAGAATAAACTATTTTGGCTAACCTTGAATATTTTTTTTTCCTCATTACATTGTATTTATCTTGATGAGCCATCAGGGTACATCAAAATATTCTTGAAGCCCAAGTTCAGGCTAGAGATCCATTGTGTGTTTGAGACTGTGAAGACAAAGTCCTGTGATTCTGCACATAAAGTGGCAGGAGAGGAGTGAGTTTTCCCCATTTATGTGTCATCTTCCACTTCAGAAATAATGAGAAATTGCCCCCAGCCTTCTGGGGGCACAGGGTCTGCTTCCTTATCAGATGACTTTAGGCACGGATTCTCTGAATATTTCTGCCTCCATCTCATCCAGATTTCTCTGAAGAAAAATGACTGCTCATGACAAGTTGGCAAGGCAAAACAAAGAGCATAAAGCTGTTTGGATACTGGAGAAACTGCTGCTCCTCATATTTGACTTATGAGCTCTCTTCTTGTGAAGTTATCAGTGCCTTAGGCTGCTCCAGGAAATGCTAAAGCAGAATTTTGCTCTTAGTAAAGATAAATTATGTGATTTGAGATACCAGCATTTCCCACTGAGCACTCTGAGAAAAAATGACTGGAATACTGTTTCAATGTTATGAAACTACCCAAATATGCTTCTTTAATTTAGCTTATTTCACATTCTGACTATTTAAGGCTCTCAGTATTAAACTGAAGAGTTCCAGTGGTTAGTCCCATTTTCTTGAGTGAGATTACCTTCATATTTACAGCTGAATAAAGGCTTATGTGATGCTTCCAGGATGCTGAAGGCAGTCAGAGGCTGCTACAGGTAAATCCTTTATCTATTAGATGTTTCATGGCATTAATGAAGGTGGGTAAGGTAATGCTCAGAAGTGGAACAAGAGGAAAAAGTAAAAGGTTGGAGTGTAAAATTGACCATATTAAGTCAAGTTTTGTCTTAAACACTTCCTGGCCTAGCACAGTTCTGGAGGAGGGGGTACCTGTGGAAATCTCCTCCAAAAGAGTAACAAACGGTTGTGTAAAAATAGAAATTAAAAAAAAAAAAGAATGAATGGGACATTTCATTTCTGACAGTCAAGGACATCTCTGTAAGACACAGCTCAACAAAAGAGTTGTCAGGCTCAGTAAGAAGCTCTGGTGTCACTTCAAAGAGAGATTTTGAACTAGGCTAAATGAGGAGAGAGTAAGGATGTCACAGGAGTGACAGGAGCAAGTCCAGGGTTATGATTTTGCCAAGGATTTTGGAACAGATAAAGGTTGACAGGATAGCATTTCCAAGAGCAGAGCTGGCCAAAATAAATTTAATTATTAGTGAGTTTTAGTTGAAATGAGTGTCTAAACCAAAAGATAAACAGAAATACAGAAAGGAAAAGAAAGTGATGATATTTTCACAGCATTTTCAGTTGGTGCTTTTATTAATCTTCCCGTTGATAGTGTTACAGAAGTACTAATAAAGCTTACCTTTATGGGTAAACTCCCCTTCAGCCCTGCAAAGGACTGACATTTATTTCGACCATTGTTTTGACAGCTGATACTTTATTTCTTTTTTTTTTTAAAAAAAAGGCCATTTCAAATCTGAAAATTACAGGAAAATATCAAGATTTGAAATGACTGTGAGATTTCAAAATACATAAGGGTGTAGAAGTAAATACTATATACTGATTCATCCCAGCTGGGAAAGGTGTTAAGGTGAAGAACCTGCAATGGGAAGTTCAGCCAGATCTAACTGGGGCATAACTTTTTGGACTGGTTAGACAGGGAATTTAGGGTGAATGGGTTTCCATTTGTAGACACCATGGAAAGGTCCAAGTCAAAAATAATGCCCAGAGCATTGTCCTCAGCAACAGGAATTGCACTGCTGAAGGGAAGATATTGTTGATGACTCCATGCTTTGGAATGGGATCCCCCAGAGAATAAAGACGGTTGAAAAATAGTGGATGCATTACTTATGTAGTCACCAGCATTTTTCAGATGTGATCAAACAGACACTTTTCTAATAACTTCATGTATTTAAATACACAGAGTGAGGACAGATGGGTTAAGAGCTGATCTCTGTGAGGCTCCCCTTGATCCTTCCATGAGGAAGGAGGAAAAAATGAAGAGGGAGGGAGACCAGCCAGGAGAGGGCAGAATCATAAAAGCTAAGGGAGGAGAAGATTGGAGGGGAAAGCTGGTGTTCAACAGTGCAAACCACTGGAAAATGGGGAAGGGATTTGGATTTTCAGCTTCATGAAGGATGAGCTTTGCAAAGTGTTCCAGGAGAGGGGACAAGGCAGCATCTGGGACAGAGGAGAAGGGAGGAAGCCCCAGTCCCAGCTGGAGCTTCCACATCCCCTCAGCTGAGCTATGCTGCAGATTAACAGGACTTTGGCGACCTACTTTCCTAATCTTGGTGAATGTAAGACTTCAGCATAGAGGCTTTTTTTGAAACAGGATGCAGTTTAAGGCAAGAATGTTCCCTCAAAAGTAAATAAACATGAAACGGATAGGATGTTATGTTCTATTAACACTAATCATAGACTTTTCTGATTGTTGAGTTTTCTGAACACCAGATTCCTGTCAAGGCTGTTCCTGTTCTCTCTCTCTCCTTTTTGGCTCAATGAGATTAAAAATCTATTATATTTATTATACATCATTCAGGGATGTAGAGGGATCATTTTATACCTTCAGTAGCTTGAAGGTAATTTAAATTTGCATGATGCCTATTACAAAAGTCTTGGTGCTCTGTATTTATGTTGACTGATTTTATCACAAATGCACACAATTTAAATGGTGCCCAATGTATGACTTGAGCCTGATGTGTTGTTATCTTCAAGTTATCAAAAGCTCCACCTGACATAAAAACTGCAGGCACCAGCAGCAGTTTCCTTCTCTTCAAAATGATTGTTGAATTTATTTCCAGTCCCCGAGGTTTTGTATTTGAACACAGGCAGAGTGTATATGAAAAAGTGCATAGAAATTAAGTGTTTGAGGTAAAAACACCAGAGGAAAGCAAATTAACTTTGTCTTTTTGGTTAAAGGAAGAGACTGTGCCTATTTCTGCAGCCCAATTTTCCTCAGCTGCTGCTGCTGTGCTCTCACAGGATGGCAGCTGAAGGGAGGTCTCCCCTCCTCATTTAGGGAAGAATTTACAGATATAAACTGTCCTCCTTGGTATCACTAAAGAGTGTCTTCAATGACTGAACTAAGGATGAACTGAGAAAGTCAAAGCCTGGTGGAAGTCTGTCATCAGGATGTGAGTAGCATAAGAAGCAAAGCACTGCAATATTTTCTGCTTTAGCTGTATGGATACTATGCATATTTGTATGCATAATATATGGTTATATATACATATTTCTCTGTGGTTATTTATGTACAGCCCAGCATCTCATGCAGTAATTGTGGATGTCTTTTCTCCTATGCTCACATAACAAATGACACAAGAGTTTGGAAATCCAGCTACTACTTAAATAAGATGGATGAACACACAGTATAATGGAATTAGACTAAAATTCTACAGAGGTAATGCATCTCCTTGTTTGTTTTATGTAGATAGACCCGAAGCTCAGCGTGCTGATTTTAATGCCAGCAGAGTTACAAGTTCGTTTTAACACCAGTAGATGGAGCTTGACGCCTCTTGGCAAGATCCCCTCGGTTTAGAATAGCACGGGAATTCTCACTTGGGCTTAATTTGCTGCTGTGGATAAGATTTGTAATGAAAAACACTGCCAAAACCTTACCTGTTGAAAAGCAGATTCAGACACTCAGACTGTGCAGAAAGGCAGTGGGGAAGCTTATTGATGCCACTTTGAAAGTATCGTGCCTCTGGATTGTTTTGGACTGTGTATTTTGGCTTAACTTTTCACAGAGAGTCAACAGAAGTCTTTTATACCTATGTGAAACTGAGGGAAATAGGATTTAGAGTGGGGCTAAGGAAGGCATGCTCTGAAAAGTTTTGGTGCTTAAGGGCAGCGCTAAGCAAAGTTTTAAATGCTTTACAGATCCTGGCCTTGGTTTTCCTAATTTCTTACTAACAAACACCCAATAACATAGGAATATTTCTTTCTTGTGAACATAGAAAATGCAGTTCTTAATCCATATATTTTGAATAAATCCTGAGCAGGAGGGTTGCCTGCCTCATTTTTCTGCCCTCAGGAAGGCTTTACAAGATTTGTAACTGCAAACTAAAAACACTTGCTCCCCTTCCAGAATTGGTAAGGTAATATGTAGGTTCTCCCACCCTGGAGTTATGAGTATAGCAAACTGTTCATTTTCAGGATTACAGGTATTTTTTTTCCCCTGTATTAGATGGCTACTTTTTGTTGTTCTCTGGGTATGTAATACTCTCTTTCACAAAGGAGTAACTTAGAAGAAGTCTTTGGTTCTCTGGACAGCAAGAGACTGGTTCCAGCTGATGTGACAGGTTATCCCTTTTTCATTATGAAACCACTTGATGCTTGAGTAACATGGGGAGAGGACCAATGCCAGGCCTAAAAATCCCCAGTAAAACATGCACAAGAAATGATGAGAACCAAAGGTTACTGTGGGAAGCTGTATTTCATCTTAAATGCAGCACATGCCATTGCAATTACAGGAATGGCAGCAGAAACAGGGCTGAACCAGAGGGATGACAGACCAGGCAGGGGGAGGAGGTGTCCACGTTCAGCCTGAGTCACAGTGAGTTTGCAGATAAAATGCAGTAAAATAGTTTGGCCAGGACAGTGTGAACAGACACAAGGAGAGATAAAGTCAAGTGATGCTTTGAAGGTGGTCTGATCTTTAAATATGCTGGAGATTAGAGAGGTTGTGAGAGGAGCGAGGCCTTGCTGAGCAGGGGCGGGATCTTTATTCCCAACTTTTTCTCAGCATGAGGAAATGAAGGAGTTGTGTTCCTACAGATAATGGTGCCGTGCTGCCCTGGCCCTTCTGCCAAGGCTGTGCAGCCTTGCCTGGTGTCAATCATCTACAGAGATAGCACAGGGTTACACAGGAACAATCCTGACCTCAGGCGATCCCAAACGACTGCAGGAGGACACGGTGTGTCGAACTGGAAGTATTTTTCAAAAAAATTCTTTCAAGTAAACTTCTGTGAATAAGGGCAAAACCAGATGAAGAAACCCCCACCACTACTAAAGCTCATTCCAGTGATCTTGCATGGGGCACTCAGCAAGTGGCACCAAAGGGTGTCCTTGATACAGTTCTCTGCTGCATTTGTAAAAGCAGCTCCACTCTTCCTTGTGTCTTGTCCTTCTCCTTTGGAAAGCTGGACTAAGCTATGTCCTTTGCCACTTTCCAAACTCTTCAGGGATTATTTTCTTCTTTGGTAAGCATACAAGTAAAAATGTTAATGGTACAGGCAAATATTCAGAAGTACATCTTTTTTGAATAAACCAATAAGAAATATATTGCTCATTCAAACAGCTTCAGTGACATCGGATCATGGCCTTGCTCAGAAAACCCATTATCCCACTGTTTTTAGTATCTTTTTATGTTTAAGCATTCTCTTTATTTTCTGTTGCCCACCTACTCTTGTGCTATTATATATCCTTCAATCTGGTGATGGCAGATCATGTGTTCTCTGGCAATGGGTTTGTTACTTCTTTCCTGGAGCAGTTAGGACATCTTGAGGCTCTGGAGCAAAAGTAAATGCTGACTACTCCTTTTGATGCAGAGGAATGTTACAACACAGTCCCTCACCAGTTGATTAGAAGAGCAGAAATAAACCTTGAGCGTGAAGCTGTAGTTCCCTGCTCAAACGACACCAAACCCATTTATAGGAACAGAGTGGGCAGAAAGCAGATGAGGAACCAAAACATTAAGGAAATAATTTTCTCAGTCACTACCAGGCAATGACAGAATTATCTTACCAGTATTTAGCTTTTGATATCAGAGAGCAGAAAAGTGTGTGAAGGGCTCTGGGACAGCCTCACACGACTCCCTGCACTCCCAAGTCGGAGCAGCTCACTGGCTTGGGGGTGGCTGTGGAAAGGCTGGACAGTCTGAGGTGGACAAAGGTCTGGACAGAATGTGCAGTGTCTGCTTTTCCAGGGAAGTGACTGAAATTAATGACATCCTCCGTTGGTATTTTTAGACATTCTCTAATCCCTCGCTCCTGAGGACCCAATGATGAGTAGAGTCGAAATGATGGCGATGGGACGGTGCCAACATCCAAAGCTGGCAGATGCTAAAATTGGAAGCATTGAAAGCTTTGATGGATTGAACAAGATTTTAAAAGATTTGAAATTTTTGGAGGAACGCACTGAAACTTGGACACACTGAAGGGAGAGCAAGTGATTTTATTTACTGACTCCACTCAAAGGACACAATCACACAGAATAATACGCTTGGAGGAGACAAGAAGCCCATTTCTACCATAGCCACAGTCTGGCAGAATAGAAATTATACAAAAATTGATGGCTCTATACCAAAGTTTAATTTGAGCAGAGAATATTTTGCACAAAAAAAAAAAAAATAAAATTACATTTAGGTCTCACAGTGACTGGGATTTATAGTAAATTGTCATTGACTCTTTTATCAGGAGAGGTCATGAGACATACAGCAGCTTATGGTACAACATAACTCCAAGCCAGTCCTCTGGGAATGAACATTAAAGAAGGATTAAACAGCAGGAAAACTTGACATTTGAATAGAGACACATGTAAGGTCACACAACATAAAGTTCTATTTTCCATGAAGTAAAACATTTCTGCATTATATTGGTAAGAGGCTGCCAGAACACCCCACAGGCTGTAAATGCTTCATATAACTACAAGGTCTTTAATGATGAAGATAAAACTGGCTGGCTGTGCTCTGCTTCACATCCTGAGTGCTGGTCATTGAAAAAGCGAGGAAGAATTCAACCATTCCCTGTTGTCTTACTCTCTGCTTAGCAAAAAGTTGTCTAGTTTAAACAAAGGTCTTTCTTTAGGCACTCTCAGTCCAGGACTTCAACACTGTGCAGTCCTGCAAGGACTTGGTGAACTCTTTGGCCAGGGTGTGGTCAGGGAAGAAGGGGAAAAATGAGGCCATCACCTGGAGCTGAAAAATGAAAAAAAAAAAATTTTGAAAAAAAATGTTCCCAGCTGGAAAATGGGAAATCACTTCCCTGTGGACAGTGACTGCCCTCCTTGCTGCTGCTAAACCTGCAGCTCCCTTCTGCACTTTCTACAGGACTGTTTTTCTGGGGTTTTGCTAAAGAGAGGGTTTGGGATGTTAGCTCAGACAACTTAGCAGGTTGAATGTGTTTTCCTATGAAAATAGGAACTAAGACCAAAACTACTTGAGAAGTTGACGTCTGAAATTATATAAAACTCACAGTTTGAAAGGTATAATGTAAGAAAGGTAATTTGAAATCCATTTCCTTTTATTTCAGTGGTGTAATTCAGGGTTTATGCAGACCTAAGTGACAGGAATCTTCAGCCTGGCCATGGGGCCATTTCACAGAGCTAGAGAGGAATTGGCCTTTCTCAGGAATACTTGTTGCTACAAAACAGCCAAACCCTTCTGAAACATCAGCCAGGGTCTACTGGGGGAAAATGAAAAAAATAATGAGAGCAGGGGGAAAGAATCAGGTCATTCATATGAGGAGGAGAAATGAATTCATTGAAGAAAGAGGTTTGGTTCTGGAAGTACTGAAAATGTGTTACAGACCATCACAAACCTGAGGAGGAAACTACGGTGAGAAAGGTGCAAGCAAAATGAAGAAGAAAGATTAAGGCCAGACTGGGAATTCAAACTCTGAGATTTCACCAAGGTAGTAAACACAGGAGTAATTTGCCAAGTAAGGTCACTAAAGAAAAAAAGAGTTCCATGACTTGTGGGGAAGACAGATGTTCTTTAACTGAGAGAGTGGATTTAAGGTTTTAGTGGGACAGCAGGAACACAGAGAAGAGATAAATGTAAAAGGCTTGTTGGACTCAGCACGCTTTTCCTTTTCCTGTTCAGCAACGTGTTCAACTCCTGTTTCTGATGTGTTGTTTCTAAACAAAGGCAAGAAGAAGTCAGAGGAGGACAGTTCAGTCAGGTAGGAGAACCTCAGCCAACTGAAAAGCCACTGAAAGTAAGAGGAAAATAAGTTATGTCAAGGACGAATCTGAATTGATTTGCCATTTCACTGGAATTAGATAACACTGTCTCCAAACTAAGGAAGAGGCATATAAAAATATCAATAGTTAAAACCTCTCACCTGGAGGGCAGGGAAAGAGGGGTGTTTTCCCCCCTCTTCCTTTGGCAGTTCCTAAAAATGTTTGCATAGCTTTTATGGAGTGATTCAAAGGGGTCACGGACAGAGGGAAAGGTGCTCAGGCAGGTCATTACATTCTTCATAGATCTGTTATTTGAAGGTTAGGGGGAGGTGGGAGGCAGAAAACAGCAATGGACAGAACACTTTCATTATTATTTATTAGTATTATTTTAATTTCTTAAGGAAAATAAATGTATGCAGTGGTTCCCCAGTGAAAGGGAAACTTGGAGGGTCTAGAACTCACCTGCATTCCCTGATGCACTCAGGGTGTGAAGCAGAGCACAGCTAACAATCAATATTGTCCCAAAAACTTCAAATTCAACCTGTTTCGATTATCAGTCGCTTCACAGGCATATTTTGTGCCTGCTGCCCTAGAGAACAATAACCTCTAAGTAAGCCCTGAAGAGTCAGCTACTTCCACACAACCCTGTGACCAGAAGCTGATGTTTGACAATCACTTTTGCTCCCTTATTTTCTTCAATATGTAGAATTGTATTTTTCCACAGAGGAAACTGTCATATCTTCTGGCCTCCCTGCAGTCTTATTTCTTTTGCTTTCTTGCCTGGACTCCCAGACTTTTAAGCTTTTAACTTTTAAGTTAAAACCCACCATTTTTTAAGTTTCTCCCTCATTCTTTTGGGGAAGGAACCACAACTTTCAGCGCTGATCACCTTGAGCCACGCCTGAGGATTTCCCTATGACCTCTTCCACGCTTTTCCTGTTACCCTTTCTGTTCCCACCCAGTTGTTTGGCACAGATGAAGCTATAAAAAGTGCAGATATTCTGTGAGGTACCAAATTTCACACTTGTCTTTCACTTTGACCCTCCTGGATTGGAAGCTGAGGATGGCAGGCTGGGGGGTCTCATTAGATTGCTCCTTTCCCAGGATAAAGCTATCACCATCAAGACTTAGAAATTAAGAATTGAAGCTCTCTCCTGTCCCCTCCAGATTATTGGTGAAATGTACCACGTGGAGCTGTCTTTTCCCGGATCTCTTCCCTCCATCCCTACTTTCTCATCCATCCCTTAACACTTTGGTAAGAGTCATCATCATTTTTTGCTGTTCTTGGTGTCTTATTCAGATTCCCACTTGGATTTCTCAGCCCACAAATCAATTTTAAATCTCTGTCTCAAAGGAGCAATAAATCTACTATTTTGTGCATTCTGGCTCTCATTTCTCCCTCTGAGCTTTCTTGCTATTTTCACTCCGTTTTATGCTTCCCATCAAACCTGTTCCCATCCCATTCTCCTCTTTGTCCACATGTTTTTCTTGCAGGTTTCCTTCCTTATTCTCTGCTCATTTTAAATGAATTATAACACACCTCTTTCAGTAAAGTTTTCAATCATGACCCCACCCACACACCTTTAATCAAAGTCCACTGGAGACCTGTGGAAAGGCTTTAATGGACTTTGGATCATGCCCTAAACATGGTGGTCCCTGTGTTGTGGTCTGTGGAATAAACCTCAAGAATATTTAGTGAATCCAACATAGTTTTCTTCCTGAAACCTAAGTTTTTGGGGTATGTTTAAAGTACACCAGCTATTTTATTCAATGTAACTGGATGTATTTGTAAATTTAATCTGAAAAGGAATAAATCTTGGATAATCTTCAAACCCAGAGATTGTCTAAATAAGGAAAGGATTGAAAAGAAAGGAAAACACCAGGAAAGTAATGGATTGAGAGCTTCCTGGAGACAAGAAGCAGGTATAGCCAAATGCTGGAGTCGAGGATTATTTAAAATTCCTTTGACCACTGTACTTCTTTGTGAAATGGATCAAATACTGTTTCTATTAGATGACAGGGGTTCATTTCCTTTCCTTAGATAAACACTTTAAGGTGCCAGACTCCTCTCTGAGATGATAAATGACTTCCTAGACGTCATCATAAAGGAAGTTGTTCCTTATAACTGTTCTAAATCTGTTACATATCAAATTTCCTGTGCATGGCTGCCACTCTGCAGTGCTTTCCAAACTGTATTTCACAAATGCTCACTGTGTCTTGTAACATCAAGACACTGACTTCCCAGCTCCATCTTTGGCACTGTTCTCAAAACACAGGAGGTCATGGATTGGATCTGGGAGTCAGTATAACACATCCTGCCTACCTTGAATTACAAAAAATACACAATCTGGATGAGTGATTTATGAATTTATAATTACAGATGGGACTGTTCTATTTCAGTTCAGCCTGGTGAAGCTGAGAACAGCTGAAATCTGCTTATTTCAGTGATAGGAAATTCAAGAAGAAGGTTATTGCCCTCTTTGTTTTGGAAAATGTGGATTGTGGTTTACATGTCATGCTGGAAATGACAGTAGAATGTGAGATTCTACTTGAGCTCATGTACTTGAAGATTGCCTGACAGACCAATAAATATCATGCCAGGCTTTTTGGGTCTTCACCCATTCCCTTTGAAAATAAATTGTTAAAATTCATTTTAACAATTTTGTGGCACTTGACATTTGAAGCCAAGCTCTCATTTCAGGGCACGTGTTGTTATCAAATGAATTTCTTCATTGTCATAAAAGAAAGTTGCAGAGTCATAGGAAAGTAGTGGCAATTTTGCAAGCAGAGGTCAAAATACCTGATGTCTCTCTCTGTGGTTTCTCATCACCAGATATTCTTTATGTTGAGATTTGAAATGTGTCTGAAAACAGCTATTTTAATTAAATATTTTTATTAACTCCTAGTCTTGAGACAGACGAGAGCCACTTGTTTCCATTGAGCCCCAGCCTGATTTTTTTCCTGTCACCGTGTGCCTGACAATGTCCTTTGGTGTTCCTTGGCCTGAGTTTCCTGGGCCTCAAATTTCCCTCACCAAAAAAAAGTCCTGCAAGACAAACACAATTTGTCAAGCATTTCCATGTGACCTTTTCTTTCACCTAGCAAATTATTCCCTTTTTTCATACAGCTCTGCTCTTGGGCTGGTTCTGTAACATCACCATTAAACCACACACTGCTCTTAAAGCAGCTTTCTGGATTGACAAGTTCACAGGCAATTAAATCAAACCACTAAGACATAAACATGTAGTAACCTGAGGCACATCCCATCAAAGGCAGGCACTGTAATTACATGCTTTGTGTAAATGTTGGGAGAATGTTACAGAGGGGCACGGCTGGAACAGCAAGAAATGTGTGTGGGATGGTTAAAGCACTGGTGAAAAAAACACAAGTCCTTGACATAGGTATCTGTGTTATTATTTTTGTTTTAGCTTTAAAGCTGTTTGGAACATGGTCATTCTAGTGCTTTGCCTTCAAATGACAAATCTGAAGGTCTGAGAAAATAATAGCTTAAATCATTCCAGGCTGGTGTTTATTAGGCAACCTTTCAAACATGAAATATCTTAAAGCCCAATCTGGTTTGGTCAGGAAAAATTTAGCAAAGCAACATGTGAGTTAGCAGAGAAAAAATTTAGCAGGAATGGGATCTACCCCAGGCTGTTATGAAGTCAGGAGGGCTGAAAACTCCCTCTCTGAATTAAAATGGTACAATCAGAGCCCTTGGTCGTGCACTGTAGAGATCACATTATTTCAGTGTGAGGTATCTACTCTGAATACCTGCAGGTATCCAATGTTTAAATTCTGCAGCATTTGAAGGTGCACCCAGAAGCTGCTCCTNTTGAATACCTGCAAGTATCCAGTGTTTAAATTCTATGTTTAAATTCTGCAGCATTTTAAGGTGCACCCAGAAGCTGCTCCTCAAATCCTGGAGTGACTGGTTTCATGAATCTCTTAGTGTGCAGCACAGTGCCAGCACATAGAGAATATAGATATTTAATACAGAATGTTTGACCTGGGCAGAACAATATCTGCCACACACTGTTCAGGGAAAGCCTAAATGCTTCAATCACCTGAAGAGACTGCTGGCAGTAAGTCCCACTTCCTTGGGGAATCATCACTTGGATTATGAGAGATCAGAAGACAGTTCCAGTGATATGGATTGTTTGTGATGATGTTACTGTAGCTAATAATTACTTCCAGCATGTATTTATTTGCCTTAGTCTGTCATTCTTCAGAGAAGTGATTAGTATTGTTTTTGAAATCTTGTCCTCCCTCAGTTTTTGCCAGTGAAAAATGTTTTTATGTTCTATCTCTCCTACTGTACCTCCAATCAATCTTCCATCACATCCCTGAGAAGATCCTACTTTTCACCTTCCACCTTAGTGAGGCTGCCACTGGCTTTGTCCTCAACATCAATTTTCACTTGATCTTAATTTTCGCATCACTTTGAAAATCTAAAAATGTCAAAGAGTCTGAGAGTGTGATCAGAACCTCATGACTAATGCTTGCCCAGTATTTCTCAGTTTTCACATTGAATGTTCAGTATTTTAGTACTGCCTTTTTCTTTTCTATTTTGATTACAAGCTCCCTATAAGAGGCAAGTTTTTTGGGCTGTGTGGCACAACAAGCTGAGGTAGAAGAGCTCTTACTTCTGCAGCTCCCAATACAAGAAAGTATTAGATGAGTACATGGTCTTACACCATAATATGCTCAGAGTTCCAAAATGTTCACTTTTATCTGCATGGTTTTTTGAGATCCAGTAGTCCCCACCAAAGATCCCTCTGAGCAGGAGTTGTAGCACAGAAAGTGCAGAAAATGCTTTTCTCCCCAAGAAGCTGTCAAGGAAAACTCTCCCTAATGTGACCTGTGAGACTGGATGTACTCCAGCACAGGGGAGACCTTTGAATCTAAAATGTATATAAACACAAGTACACAAATCCAGTAGCAATACAGAGCTTAAAAAATGTCAGGGCATTGTCTTGACAATAATAGCTCAGGAGCAGGACAGTTTCTCATGGCTGCTCTGCCTAAAATGGGAAGCAACAGCAGCACTTGGAAGGAGGCACCACGACTTGCTGGAGCCTTGGTTTTTGTGATGGAGCACCACATAGGCTGACACCCATGGGCTAACTGAGAGTCTGCCTCCTGATGCATCCCATCTGATAGAGCTTGTTTGAAAATATCTTTAATTTTCAGCCTTGGAGATAAGGTCTTTTATTTACAGTGGTGCAAACTCCTCTGGCATTAAGAGGAAGCACCGCAGCGTCTGCCCCAAAAGGCATCGAGGTATCTCTCAGTGCCCTGAGAGGGATGAAGTACAAACCTCTGCTAAGTCTGCTGCCATGAGAAATCCAGCTGGGCTTATGCCTTCACTCCTGATGTGCCCACAAAGAAAATATTCTGCAGCTTTGAGCAATGCGTTTACTCAGAACCAAACAGGATGCAAAAAAAATAACACAACTAAGACAAATGTCTGCATTTTTAGCTGACTTTATTAACAGACAGATCTCCTGTGCTTTAAAATGTATCAAAGACTTCCCAGTTGAAAAATGATAGATAATGGTTGAATATTAGCACTAATTGTACCCTGTTATGTTTGAGAGAACTCAAAAAGAACTGAAAGGACAGCCAAGAAAAGCTGAGAAATCACTACCACAACTGATTTAATGATGTGATAAGACTGGTATAAAACTCTCTGCTTGCAACTGGAAGACACCTCCACTGGTTCTGATTTGTTGCCAAAAGTAATAAAAGAAACAACAACTAGGGAAATACAAAAGCAATCAAGAATGTAATCCATCTTCATGATCATTATCCTGAAATAAAACATCTTGTGAAATACAGAAGTACCGGGCTCAAAGCAAAAAGGAAACTTGTGCATTGATTTGAATGTTGCTGCAGGGAGAAAAAGGAAGGGGAAATGATTTTTCCATACCTGGTTGTAAACTGCATCATCTAAAATTGTTTGATCAAAATCATAGAATGAAAAATAAAAGTGGTGACGACATTTGAGCATCAGAGGCTAAAACCCAAGAACATTAACAGAAATGGATTTATTTATTTCCCCATGGTGGAGATGAATGACCCCTGGAATTTTAGCTGTGCTTCTTGCCTGTTTTCAATGTTCTTCACTGTTTCCAATGCTCAGTATTAGTTTTGCCAGAAGAAAAAAAAAAAAATCCCCAGACCCCCAAACTTTTTAATTGTGTAGATGGGTTTTTGTAGCCCAGTTTTGTGGAGGGTAACCTTTTGATAGAGTATTATTTATATGCTTTATTCTCCTTCACTTACTCCCCACAGAGAAGAATTCATAGCACTCATGGATATAATTTTACAATGTGCAATTTTCAATTTCTGCCCCATGAACAATCACTTCTAATATGTTTTTATGCCTCTCCTTGTGCAGCTTTTCACACCAGGCCCTAAAACCTGACAGTAGGCCCTGCCACTATGCAGTTACAACATTTTTAGCTCATTTTCTAGTTTGTTGCCACCGTGGTGTTTTCCCTTTGTTTTCACTCTGGTTTATGCATGGTTGGAACATGATTTTTTGTGTCCACTGTTATTGTACATATGCCCGTGCACAGCTGATGTCCTTTTCACAAAAACAGGCAGAAATCTGGATTCCCACTTGTTAATCATCAGCTGAGGCTCAACTGCTACAGTTGCCTGATGTCTATGTGTGTTACTGGATATATATGGAATATAAGATAATATTGGGCTGTCAGGGTGGTAGATCAGTTGTCAGCAGGCTTGTTTGACAATACTCCTGGAGATATTTTCCAGATCTTCTTCCCATGAGAGACCAGACTTTAGAAACACAGGTACTGGTAGATCAAATGATGTTTTGCTGCAAAATCTAAGCTAAACCCAGAGTAAGGGCTGCAAGATGACAAGGACATGCCATGTGTGTTTTTATTGTCCAATTAAGGAGCAGAAGGGTGCCCAGGACTAGGCTAGTGCTGATGGAAAGCAGCTGGGCCATCAGGTCACAGTGTGCTCCAAGTGTGACAGACACTTGCCAGGGAACTGAGCCTGTGACATCTCCAGGCCAAGAGGATTTTTAAACCCCAGGTCCACGTGCTGCAGTCTGTGCACAGAGTCTCAATGCACAGTCAAGGGAGGGGGTTTTAAAGGGCTGTTTGTGTGTCACACGTGGGAAAAATATTAGTGAACTTCTGTGTCCACTTCTGGGTGTGCTAAAAGAAAATTGAAGGGGTGTTTTTTCAGAGCTGTTAATTATTTGAATCACTCATCTAAAATTCCCATACTAAATGCGTTTCATCAAATAGTGCATATGTCTGTTAGGTTATTAAATATTAATATTGGGGAAAGGAAGACTGTTCTCTCTTCTTCCTCTTCTAAAGTCCTCCTCTGATTTACTGCTTTCTGTAGTCCCAAATGTAAATAGTGTCACAGCAAATAAGTGTTTAGTGTCTGTGAAGTTTATTCTATTGGTCTATTTAGGTTCTTAAGTCTGAGTTATAATGCATATAAATTAGTGGCCAGTGAGTGTTGTTTAATTATCTAGAAGCCTTGCCATTGACAAAGTGACCTGTGCTGGCTTGCTTGCCAGGAAGAATTGAAGTTGTTATGCTAAAGTCTGGACAATTTGATGTAAATATTTACCCACTCAATAAAGAGGTGCTAAAACTAATTCAGCCTCAGGATGTTAACTCCTGGAGATCACACAAACCCCCATAGGAAGCCAACTTTATGTTGCACAGGGAAACTCAGATCTCTCTGTGGTAAATGAGCAATTGCTCTAAGAAGGTGATGACAAGAAGTCTTGATCATAAGCCCCCCTGAGAAAAATCATATACACACAAAGGGGGATCCAGTTCTCTGTCTGTGCTGCTTGACAGGTGGATTTTTTTAGTTCTGAGTGAAGGTCAGTGCCAAGAGATAGATTTGAGGCCCACAGTCATCTAGTGCCATCTGAGATGCTCCAAAGTATCCTGCCTGGTTTCTGCCTGGAGCTCCGAGTGTGTCCCGTAGGTCTTTTAGCGCGTGAATATCTAAAATGGGCTGGGGTGGCTCAAATGGGCTGAGACAGGGGTGTGTGAGCAGCTGAACCATCTCCACATCCTCAGTAAGTCAGGATGATAAAACTCTGCCCAACTGCTGGAGTTTTGGTCACAGTTTCTGTCAAAATCAAGGCAGCAAGAGGGCAGGTTTTGGTTTAGCAGTTTGTTTCTTTATTCCTTCCCCTGAGGGACAAGCTGACACAGTGTTTGATGGGATGGGTGATTTTTAGCATCCTCTTTTTCTTCTGATGACACTGATAGGGTTTGGTGCTCAGGATGCTGTCAGATTCCTTGGCTTCATGTCACTTCCCAGAGAACTCCAACCATTCTCCTCTGGATGTCCATCACTTGTGATGACAAGACCTACCTGTCCAAAAATTTGGACCAAGATCTGTCCCAGATCTTGGAATCCTGTAAAGGATTCCTGCTTCTTCATGTGATTGCCCCTCTGCCACCTCCAAGTGCTTGTTGCACACTGCTGGCTCACTCTCCTGAACACCACAGGGTTTTCCTTTTCCTTTTTTCCAACAAAGGAACTGGGGAACAGAGAAATTCACTTTGCCTCTCCTAAATTATAAAGTTTGTCTGTATATTCCCTCTCTGATCCAAATTAAGAACAAACATTGTCAAGATTATAAGGGAAACCATATTTTCACTTCACTTTCAGGAAAAAATGTAGCCAAAATTAAAGCAGGTCTGCTGAGCTTAGGTTGTTTTCAACTTCTTCCAGGAGAGAAATATCCTGGTTTCCAATTTCATCTTCCTAAACCAGTAACATTTGCAGAGAATTATAGCAAACCCTTTCCTGGGATTTTTGTTAGAAGCCAGCAGTAACTTGAAAAAGAAATGGCCTGACAATGACTATGTACACACATATTTGGAATGCCAGAAACTGCTTTGCATATATTTAAAAACACTCAGACAACAAGGTTACTGGCTCCATATACCCCACTGTTTGAGCTGCCACTTGTTTGAATTCCAGATAAATACAGCAACAAAAAACAATAAAGGAGCAGGGACAGGGTTTTAGCCTCTTCTAGGAAAATACCCCAGTGCTATTCTTGATTTGGTTTATGTCTGTCCTAAAGTGGAAGTGGAAGATGAAGAATGTACTCAATAGAAATTTGGGTTTAGGCTTTAATTTTTCTCTGTCGTTCTTCGCGACATAAAATGTGCTTTTACAAGGCATCAAAATCATAAAGTGACATGACCAGAGACAAGTTAACTTAGATTTCAGGGAATCTGGCTCCACATGTCTCAGATTGGAGCTTCCAAGCTCCTCTCTCTCCTTTTTTTTCCCCTTGCTGTTATCTCCCTTGCTGTCTCAGAAGGGAAACCAAAGGCTCCGACCACCCACGGTGCATCCTCAGCAGCTGTAAAATGTAGGTGCCCAGAGCCAAAATGCTTTTCTTCCAGCAGTGGCATCTCTTGTGGCTGGGCCCTTGGTTGGCATTGGGAATCAGGTCTGATGGCAGCCAGGAAATTTCTTTGGAGATGGACAAGGATAACATCCTTGCAATGTTTCCCTCAGCCCGAGTGTTTCCCCCGGGGAATTTGCTGCCCCGTCGAACGTACAAAGAGAGAATCTTATTTGGGGAGGGGTGTTATTGAGGGGGGGTTGCTCTCTGTTCAAGGCCCAAATGACTCAGATTGAGTGCTCTCAGCACTTTATGGGAAAACAGCCATGGCCCACCTTGGCTTTTATGGGAGAAGAGGAATGTGAATCAAAAAAAATTAAATTCACATAACTTTGTGGGTGGCCTCCTCTGCTATGCAGAATATCTTTGTGTACACTCATGTCTGCCATGACTTTGAGAAAAAGCCCTTTACTTGTATAGCAACAAACTCATAAGTCAGAGTGTTTACGTTCCTAAGCACTATATCATATTTCCCGACAAAGCCAACGAAACAAATTAAGCAAAACTCCACTTGGATTCACAGAAAACTCAAAAAAATTCGTACAGCTCCCAGTTCTGGTGGTAGCAAAGCGTTCTGAGCTTCGTTTTCCTTTCACTAAAAATCAGAAGCATGGCCTAATCTTGACTTTCACATCTCGAGGAATGGAGGGTCAGGTGAAAACATTCTTTGAAAACTACACCCCAATTCTTTCAACTGCTCAAAAGGTGCAGTTTCCAAAGTGACCTAAAGGGCTGATCAGCTTCACAGGGACCTGATGTGTGTTTGAAGTTAAGAAAATGATGGATGACAGGGTACTTTGAACACACATTTTCCTGACTTGGGTCATGAGGCGAATGAATAACTAAATTCATTCAATAAGAAAGCTGTAAAAGCACGAATAAATAAGTGTTTGCCAGGCTGGATTATTAATGTGGTGTTTTCCAAAGAGGTATTAAGTTTTTAGGGAGAGACCCTATTTGTAGCCAGTGAAACAGTCCCTTCACAGCACATGGGGCTGCACTTCTTTCCTTATTTCATATTTCTGATCAGTTTTGAAACATCAGAAAAACACTGAAGCATCCAGACCTGAACCTAAACAAAAAGGATGTCATGAAAGACAAGTGGATCTTCACTTTCAAGCTGATTTTGCCTCACCAGTTACAGATTCACTTTCCAAGGCAAGAGAGCAACAAAAATATTTCAGCACATAAATGAGCAGCTCTTTTTTTGGGAGAGACTTCTACATTTACTGAATCATCCCTCTGCAGCAAACACTTTCTTCAGGAAGGGGCCTCAGGAAGTTCCTCACCCAGGAAGTCCTATTGACTATATTGGAGTGGGGTCATATGAGTAACCAACCCCAGAGTGCAAAGGCAGTTCAGGAACTGACCTCTCACTATCCAACTCCTTTAGTTGTTCATTTAAGAGTTTCACACTCATGTAAATTTTCTACAACAAATTTCAAGATTAAAACTCTATGTAAATTAAGACTATGCAATAAATTTTATATATACACTGTGAATAATGTGCTATGTTATTCTTAAATTGTGTGTTAGATAAAATGAAATTTGAATACCTGGATATTAAAATACAGCTTTTCAGTGATGTCTTAGCCAGCTTTCTGTTGGTATTTTATTCTTTACATATATTCATGACATAATTTACTAAATAAGAATTGAACTTGGCCACATTGCCCCTCTTTCTCCAGCTCCTTTAATATTTTCAAAAAAAAATTACAACACTGCTGAAAATCTACTGGAAACACTGACCAGCATATAATGACAGGAATATCCAGCCTCTTAAAAACATTCCTCTAAATTCACCCTGCATCTAACTTAAAAAGAAACAACTGGATTCTAAACTATGCATAGTTTTACAGGCTTACTCTTAGCCTCCATTTTTAGAAATACAGAACAATTCCTCCTTAATATGCCATAAAAGCATACTGTAAATATTTCTGTTGCTGTAATGGTGTCCCTGTTACCACAAAGAGTTGCTAGGATATTATCTGTGTCAGGAAGTTTGTTGTGCCTTCATAAAGGAAAACTAACAGTCATTTTGATACATTATGCAAATAACATCCCGTTTTCTCAACGGATTCCTTTGGAGCAACCAAAAACTGATGGACTCTGCTGTTGGCATCCTTGCAAGTAACACTTTCCTTTTTCCTGCAGTGATTCCAGTAGTAAATAAACCTGTGCTTAATGGAATTTAGTCGGAGTCATATTGCAAACACACCTATGGGAAGTGTTTTCTAACTCAGAAACAGGAAAAGGGTTTGAAATGCTATAAATAAATCATATTCTCATCAAAATAGTATTTAGGAAAGACATTGCTAAGCTGACATCTCTGTTTCACTGGTGTCTATTTATGGTGTATTTAATAGAGATGATTAGACACAGTGGAGTGATGAATTGAATAATTGCAAAAGTGGTTGCAAAACTTTTCTTGCCCCTATGTCTATGACATCTTAAAAGAACCTGTGGTAGAATTTCATATTATTAGAGTACTTATAATAAGAAGAGGAAGTTGTTTTCCCTTTTAAGACTCATAATTTCCACTTGGGTTGTGCTTGAAGTTCCCAAGGTGGGGTTTTGTTTTTTGTATCTACAGCAAATCACTTCAGTCTAACTTAACTCTAAGCAAGCCACAACTTTGCTCTGCTGCTCTTGAGCACAGAATAGTGACAACCAGAAAGTGAATTTTATATAAACAGAAAAAGACATTCCCTGAAATTATTGCCTTAGAATCCAAGTAGGATTCTACTACAGAAAGTAAAAAAAATAACCAAACCAACATTAGTGGTGGAATGTTCACCTGGAAATACCAGCAATGACGAAAGACTTGCAGTGTCTGTTGGCATGTTCACATATATATAAGAGATAAAAGGTAATTTTGGACTTTGCTACTTGTTATTCTAAAGAGTCCTTTCATTCCTCACTCATTTATGTTCATTATTTTGTTCTGTGTTTGAATAAGGACTGAATGAAAGGCCTCCAAATTACAGCTATTGTTCTTTGTTGCAGAAAACAGTTAAAACAGTCTTTCATTAAGTGTATATGATATAAACCATGGGACAAAATTTAATTAAATGTACTTAATTTGTGTGGGGCTTAACAAGACTTTAAGTTTGTTTATGTTAATTTTCTGTGCACTGCTTGGTGGTGGTGGGATGCAAAGGCTTTAGGCTGCACAAGAACATTTAGTGCACTGTTTCTGATCCAGCTGGGTGAGGAAATGTCAGTGTGATGGGAAGGTCTCGTGAGATGTCCAGTGTGAATTCCAGGGAAAAGTTATTCAAACAAGTATGAAGTGAATTATGTGAAATCTATTTCAGTTTGACTCATTGTTAATTCAGTTTTCTAAACTGAAAAACTGAAAGGAGGAAAGGAAGTATTTTTTGTGAGATAATGAAAATGGAACCCGTGGTAAATCTGGTTTTAGCCAGCACTGGATTGGAGGTTGAGCAATAGCACAGTGGACTTATTATATTTGTTCTTTAGACAGAGGGAATTATGAAGAGGAATTAGACATCTTCACAGGATTTGTTTCTTAATTATGCAACAGTGAGATAGGAAAAAAATTACCCTGTATTCAAATACATGCCCTAAATGGTTCCAGGTGCAGAAAACGATCCCCATGTGTTGGTATTACAAGACCACTATTGATTGGTGAATCAGAATTATTTGGGTTTTAAAGCCACTGCACAGGACCTGCTTCAGTGATGAAAGGAAAACACTGCAAAAGGTGTTCTGGCCAGTTTTCAAAAACCTAAATTTTCCTTGCCTTTAATAAAATCAGTAGCAGGTCCTGAAGAAAACAGCACCAGACCTGATGGGGCTTTGAAACTGGATCAAGCAGGGAGGAAGCTCGTGCCAAGGTGGGACGCGGATGTGCAAGGTATGAGAGCTCCTTCACCCCCATCACATGTGGTCCTTATCTTCTGACACTTTTATCTGTTCATCCTGCTTCCTTCATTGCACTATCAATTCCCAGCTGATGAAGGGATTGGTGCCTTCAGCCTCCATGTCCTCCTGTGGGGCTGAGGCCAAGGCTGATCCAGGTCATGGGATGTTGTTCCACAGTTCAGCCACAATCCTCCCGTGCCACAGGAGAGCTCCTGTAGAGCCTCATTGTCAGAGTGACCCAGGAGGTGTTGTTAAAATAAAGTTGAGGGTGAAAGAGAGGTTAATTGCTATTTCATCACAGGAAAACCCCTATAAAAGAATATTTAGGTTGGGAACTTCTGAGTACCTGGAGGTGCCAGGATTTGGCCTGACAAAGGCAGGAGCATTCAGACATGCAGAAATGTGGGTAGCACAGATGCAGGAAGATGGTCTTTGATTCAACACCCTGGTCCAGACTACAGGAAGCCTTGAAAAAGCACAGTTTGCTGGCTTTTCACTTTCTTAAAGATAAGCATTTCACTTCAATTTGTGTTATTCCATGCTACAGGAGCTGTTCTGAAACACATTTCAAATACTTACAAATAATCAGATTAAATGCTATTCAAACTGTAACAGATCTTTGAGACAGACCCAATTAGAGAAAAAGGTTTACAGAAATGCTGGTGACTTTGGGCAAATATTTTATACTCTAAAGAACACTATCTATAACAGAAAGATAAGCTGGAAATATTCTCCATCAAAACTGAATTTGTTTTAATCAAGAGCAAGTGGTATATTGCATGCATGTATTTAGCATTTATATGACCGATGCATTTATTTAACAAAGTGAAGTATGAAGTATTTATTTTAAAATATGCATAGGAATAAGGCTGCACCTGTGATGTACTTAAAGATATGTTGTTATTTTTCTTTCATTCAGCTGCCTGAAACAGTAGTGGGGTGGTAGAAGTATTGGATAAAATATACATACTACTGTCTTTGAAGTAAATGTCGTATCATAGGTAGAGAAATCAAGTATAAAAATAGATACTGTACTACAATTTAGCTGAAGAAACAATTCACATTTGTCATATGTACTATTTGAACTCCTTTACAATGACATACACCATTATTGTAGCACAGTTCATGCAGCATATAACTAATTTTAGCTGAGAACATTAGAAAGAACCATGATTTTCTAAGCCTAGAGGTTTTTTAATGAAATCATTTAACTTGAAGGGTTTGAGAACAGAATGTATTTTGGAGGATTAAAGTGAAGCAATAATAACATCACGCTGATTATTACTTTCAGGGAATCTAAATATTGCATCACTGCTAATTCCCACACAATACCTTTAAATCAATGGTCTACATTTCTTTCTGTAAGAAATGAAAAACAGAGAAGCAGCTTGGGCTTTCCTTCAGCTCTCCTGATCTGTAATTCAGGGAAAGCTCTTTACCATTTATCTACTCTCAACAATTACTACACACCAGCTCTTTTTACCTCATCTTCTCCTACCGAGATTGCTCAGCACCTTTATTTCAGTGTAAAAGGCATGAAATCTTAACCCTGGTGAAGCAGAGAGTAAAACCTGGAATCTGTAGACTCTCACCAAAGATGCAGACTCTGTTTATGCCTTTTAATTTCATGCATTAGTCCTCTGAGGAGTGAAAATCCACTTGGAGAGCAAAGAGTGTTGCCAGATGCTTTATTTGTTTTGGGAGGGTGTCTGCAGCACAGTGAGAAGGACTGCAGCTCATCATCAGATTAAAAAATTTCCAAAACACAGTTATATTCAGTCTCTTTAAATTAAGTAGATACACATCCCCATTTCCCTAGGGAAATGCACTTAAAAGGAGGTCCCTTTGCAGTGGGAAGAGAAGGGGAATTTCTAAGGCACAGAAGAGGAAAAGGGAATAAAAACTGCCATCTAAGCTTCAAACTTCACTTTCCTGTATAACAGTTTGCTATTAGGTTTGTTGAATCCCAAGTTCTGCTTATGAGCAATAGGATTGACTTTGGGATAAAACATTCTGTATTTATGGGACGATTTGAAATCAGGCACAGTGCCAGCATCTCCTTCAGCTGGAAATTGCCAACCCAGAATTCAGGCTGGCAGTTTTATCTGCAACTGGTGTAAAGTGAAAATCTGCGCTGTGTAAAGTTCCGATAGCAAAAATCCAAAACCAGATCAAGCTTATCTGGTTTCACATTTCCTCCCTATCTAAAGAGGCAGACTTACAAAAATGTTTTAGAAGTTTTGGTGAACCTCACAATCTTCCTGAATGAAGCTTTGAATTCTAAAGCTGATTTGTCTTTCAGGCTTGGGAAAAAGATAGGGAGTGCAATACCTGTTTGAATTCATGTAGGAACTCTGTGCTGCACCTGAGAAGTGAACTCTCTTTTCCTGAATCCTTATCCAAAGCCTACTTAGTACCCAGCCCATTTTTAAAAAAATTAATAGTAGCTTTATGGAAATATGGGAATGATAATGCCCCAATATGATTTGTGTTTCTGAGAAGGTACAATCTAAAAAGACCTAGAATAGAAAGAGATACGGGCACAGAGAGATACTAAAGGTCACACATTACGTGAATCGGGTCCTCTGAGTACCGCTAACCTACTATCCTTTTTCCTGCAGCTTTTGCTGCACTTCTGGGATTCCTTTGAGAATCAAGACATGGAAACTCCCATGGACCAGTGCTTTGAGACAAGCATAAGAATTCTGAGTAGTCTGCATACAAAAAGAGCCAGGTTCCTTACAGTTTCATCTGAATACTGATCATATTTTGCAGCCACTTCATGTAAATCTGATCACTTTAATTCAGACCAATTATTTTGTAATGCAACTCCTTCCTAGGCACTGTTTCCTGGAACATGGGTGTTTTTTTCAAAGCACAGCCTGTCTTGTGTGGTAGAACTTGTGAAAACTTATAACTACAACTTAATGCTCTTGCTTAAGGGTCTTACAATTGGTTTGTCAAGCTTATAGCTTGCCTTGACTTCAGAAATGTTCCTGGGCTATCAAGGTCAGCTCCTAATTATCAACTGCTGTTAATAACATCCAGAAACATCTTTGGCCAGTGATGCAGGACCATCCTAAATGTCACCACCTCCCAAACAAAGTTCAGGGAACCTGTCCTGGATGCTGATCTTTCTCTGATTTGCATGCATTGCTCTCTGTGCCTTTTATACACGTGTTGATGAGTACATTATAAACATGTAGACACTTCTCCCACCGGGAAGATGAGAGAACAAGCCCATGGCAGATGTTAGTCTTGTTGCTCAAACACTAATGAAGGGCATTGAGACAAAGCAGTGGTAAATGGGGTATAGAAATCAGTGGAAAAGAAGTATTTCTACATCAGAGTCCATGACAGGACGAATCCCGCTGCTGCCACTGACTCACACTCCCAGGCAGGAGCTCTCCAGTTGGAAAATGAGAAAGAAGAGACCTCAGAAGGAAATGTCAGGGTAGTAATTTTCTCATAGGATTCCTTTTTTTTTCTCTTTTTTGGCAGCTGGAGATAAGTGACTCTGTAATAACATCTTGAAGTTTTGAAGGGGGATCCCTCCAGAACGGAAACGTCCTTAGAAGGACCATTTCCCTGATTGTATTCAAGCCTGTGGGAAACTATTACCCTATGACGAGTTCTTCTAAACTAGATAGGGTTTATATTTGTTCTTAAATTGTGCCTTATTTTTGGCAACTCCCCCACTGTGACTTGACATCTCAGAAACAAGACCCTTCAAGTTCTCAGAAGCCAGAAATGCCGCTGACAGAACTAATTCAGAACTGTCTTCATCAGCTCTACTCACTTGATAACTTTCCATTCAGTTATTCCCCTTCTCTGCTAATTCTGGAACAGTTGTTGTGCATATAAAAAAAAAAAAAAAAAAAAACAAACACCAAAATTAAGACCATCTTGTTGGACATTTACAGTCCAAATCAAGAGAAGCAGAGACAAGAGCTCTCTGCTTAACCTGACGATACTTCTAGTTCATGAGGTTTGGATTTTGCATAATGAGACTTAGAAACAGGTGCTGAAAAACTTGGAAAACAGCCCAAATTTGGGAGTGTAATTCTGAATGTATGTTGAGAGCTTTGGGGTACCTTAGTTTTGTGTCTAGAAGACTTGACTCCACTAAATTTCAATCACAGTTCATCTCAGCTGTGACTGTAATGGCTCATATGGCATTGAGCTACTTCTTAGAGGGTTTTCCTCTTCCTCTGGAGACTTTGCAATCTCAAGGAAATCTGAGCTCTGAGAATGAGATACTGGATCCAGTTCTAATTGCACCCCTTCAGGAGAAAGATTTGCCAGTTTTCCCAGTGCCTCCAGTGACATTTCTTCACCTCATTAACCCCTGGAACTTTATTAATGTGAAGTGTTCTCCTCTAATAGACCATTCTGCTGATTATGTGTGATGTAAGGACAAACTCTGGATCAATATTTTCGTTTTTCTGGTTGTTCAGGCTTGGCAGTCACAGTGAATGGTAAAATCTGCTGCTAATTGAGGCAGAGATTCCACACACAGGGAGAAGCTGACATTTTTCCAGACACTCAAAGCAGAAGCACAGTCTAATACTTTGTTCCCTACTTGACCCATAAGTCTTCCAGTTTTCACATGAGGGTGAGAATTTGGTGACTCCTGGTGTTACACTTCCCACCAGGCTCTTTAGCTGCACTGAAAAACAACTGCTGGAAAAGTTGATACAGAGAAAGTAATTCAGGTTTTGCACCTGAATTCAAACATTCCTGCTGTGCTTTGTGTTAGAATTTAGCAAGGGTGGGATTAGCTCTTTTACTGAGCATCACTACATCAAATATTACACTTCAGTGACCATTATTTTCAGAAAAAAAACCTGGAAAATCATTCTGAAGTTAAAACAACCCACTCTTCAATGCTTGCATTCAGCTCAGAGTTAAGATTTCAAATTTATAGCCATAGACATCTAATCTGGAGGTTTATGTTATGTTTTCGCTTGCCTATGAGTAGGCAAGAACAATTAAAGCAAGTTAAAATCATTGAATTCTCATTTCTGTTGTGATTGAACTTGGAAAAACAGTGCTGAATTTTGAGTTTTCAGAAAGGCAAAGAGTATTTCTCTTTCATTTCTAAAGTTGTTGGTTTTTTTCATAGCAGTCTTGAATTACTTGCCTGGTAGTGTCAGGTACTTACAGAGCCAGGTAATGTCAAGTTTTGAAAATCTTCTGGCAGACTTGATCCCATACCCAAAACAAACTGTATGAGTTTCAAGGGAAGAGAGAGTCTTTCCCTTGGTCAGAGCATGACAGAATGTCTCTTCTCTGTTTGGGATGATCCCAGATCATCTGTGTGGGTAAAGAAAAATGTGAATTCCAGTGCCTCTGTGCAGGGGTTTAAGATTGTGAACTTTCTCCTTTCACAGTGTATTTGTACAGGAAGGCTTTCCCCCCTTTTCTTGTGTTGTAAAAATCCAGTGATTATCATGCTGGTGGATTTTTACAGCACCTCTGCTCTCAGCAGAGCACACACTCTGCTTTGAAGGAATCTTGGATGAGCAGAGTCTGATCTGGTAAATTATCTCTCCCCCATCTTCCACGGGTTTTTTTGGGTCTTCCGCTTGTACATTTGAAACATTTTTTTATATGCCCATATAAAGACATTCATCCCTATTTTTTGGCAATTTAGCACCTCTTGAAACTAGACTTGCCACCCAACTCATGGGCAAGCATTGGCATGTGTCTCGTGAGATCAGCTTCTGCCTCTTGAATAAATGCCGTCAGCGCGTGGGGAAGTTATGTGATGATTCATGTCTGAAAACTGTAGACCAGGACAAAGCTTTTAAATGCTGCATCTAAGTTTGGTCTTAGATTGCAACAGATAACTAACCTGGAAAATGGGATGCAGAGCAATGTGAAAATCCTTGCACAGGCTAGACTTCCAGTCACTCAATATTGCGTAATCTAAGATAAATAGAAACCTTGGTTATGAAGCTTAAAAAAACCCCTCAGGATGGAATGCTTGTTGAACATAATACTGTCTAATTTCTCCTTTTGTCAGCTGTAAAATTAATCTCCTCATTAAAAGAAAAAAAAAAGTTTAAATAAGTCAAAGTTTATGAAACATATGTTTGCATTTAAAACTGTTTTGCTGTTCACTTTGAGATGACTTTGGAGACACGGCCTGTGTTATAATACCACTTCCATTAAACATTGGAAGCTCAGCTTTTTTCCAAAAAAATTCACACAAACATTCTGCTCTTAATCCAAACAGAGGGGTTATGAACTGAACCTTCAAACAGAAACTCTCAGTATTTGGCTTCTCAGCTCGGTAGCACCAATATGGGATGCCAACCAGCATGCAGTGTAATTAATAATTGTTGTAAAAAAAAAAAAAAGGTCCTTAAGGCAGAATACCCAGTGCATATAGCTTGTCTGCTTTTTTAACCAAATAAGGGAATAGGGCATTTCACTGTTTATAATAGCACCATGAAATACGATGTTTCAAACTGTTAAAGAAAACACATTTAAACTTTTCCTGCCCATTTCCACGTTTCTTCGACTTCTAAAAAGAGAAAATAAATAAATAACAAAACTGGCTACAACTCTCTGGCAGATTTATAGGAACCTCCATTTTTCACTTTTCAAAACACTTTAGCAAAGCTCCAGAGATGAACAACATATCACCCAAGTTCTGGCAGTTACGCAAAGGGCTGTACACACAGTTCCCAAAGAGTAAACATGCAAAATCAATTCCAGGGAATGACAGAAAGCGGAACTAATTAAAGACACCAAAGCAAAAGAGACCATTTTCTAAGACAAACATGTCAATATTTATCCCATAAGTGAAGTTGGTGAGTCTGGTGGTGTTTATAAACATACATCTGGCATGATAACTTGTTGGTAATTGCAAAATGAATGCTAATAAAACACGTATAAATACTTAAGCCCTGCACTTGGCAACTCTTAGACTATTGCTTTAGCCTCTTATCAAAGCTTAAACATCATCTTGTCTGACAGCATCTTAAAGTTCTGTAAGGACCAAACATTTGTTACTGTTCCCACTTACACTATAACTTTCTGACTTAAGCAGAGTTGCTTTTGATTACAGCAGTGCAAGGAGACAGAGTCAGACCATGAAGTCCTCATTCCACATCTTTCTTTCCTTTGTTTTTAGCACCCTGCAAGTCCAGTAGCTGTTTAACAGAGCTCCCTTGGGCTCTCCTGCTTGTGATGCCATTCCTATCCAGTGCTGATTACCCCTTCATCTTGCTGGAGGTTTTCTTGGCATCAGACCCTGGGCAAGGCAGATGAAACACATCCTCAGGATTTTATTCCCTGCTACTAGTCTGCCTTGTGCTCTGAACAGAAAGCTTAAATCAGTGGGTTTTCACTCCCCAGAAAAAAGGACAACAAAGTGCATTTAGGAGGAAAGGATGTCCTCCTCTGTCCTGACAAAAATCATCAGAGCTACAGTAATTCTTAAAGCTTTGCAGTGCTCAAGGTGATGCTGGTGTGGGTCTGCCACGTGAGGCTTTTCTCATCAGCTGGGTACTTGGTGTTGAACAACAGCAAAGCTACGCTCTCCCAGAGTGCTTAAACTACTGCCAACACCTCCCATTTTTCACAGCCAGGTTCTTTCAAGGCAAGGGGTGCATGTTTATAGGTGACTTGTTTTGTTTCTACCACAGTGTGCTACTGAAACAGAGCCAGTGGAAGAGGAGGCAGCTCTTGCAGGTCACTGGAAAAGCACTTCTGTGCTTTGGTGCCAAGTACAGAGGGTAGAAAGTGGGGAGGAGAGATGGATGTGTGAATGTGTTACGTGAGCTCTGGGCATTTCAGTAGCCAGGCCAGTTCTCCTTTTCTGATTCTCTGGTGTATTTTATTATCTAGTATATCTGAGGTGTCTAAATGCTTCTGAGTTTTGCATGTATCAAAAACATTCAGGAAACACTAATTCCTTGCAAAGCACAGCTCCAGAGCTGCTCAATACAATTCAGCTCTGCAGATCGAAATTCCTTTTCCCCATCAATACAAATTGAGTATTGCAAAATGAAGGGGAGATCTGCTGCAAACCTGCACTGCAAAGTTAAAAAAGAGCACTGTGGCTCAAAAGCTTTACTTTAGAGTTTGGGGTTTTGGATTTGGAAAAGTTAAGGTACTATTTCTTTCTATTTTTTGATTGTCTTGTGTGGAAATTTGACTGTAACGACAAGAAAGCCAGGTTGTATTCGTCATTTGACTTTATTTCTGTTTGGTTGGTTAGGAAGAGAATTTCCTGTCTGCAGGAAAGTTCTGTGCTTTGGAAAGAACACTTTATTTCAGGTGGATTGAAGCATTATATGCCAGAGTTGACACGGTAAATGAAATAAAGTTCAGGAAGTTTTCACTGCTGTCTGAAAGGAAATTTTATCAGACCTGACATCCCTGATGTTCCAGTATTCACAAAGGGGCATTTTCTAATTTTTCTGTGTCTGATTCCAGTTCAGGCTCTTTATAAGTAGCTCTTTCCCCTTTTCAGAGCTGTTTCCTGCTCTGGACCACCACCAGCACGTGTGTTGTCATTCTGAGATGGTTTGAGGAATGGGTTCAACTAAAAACAAGCCAAAACTTCCCTTTTTTTCTTGTTCCTATCCAGCCAAGTTACCTGAGTAATATCTCATAGGTTTGCACAGCCATAGTTGAGGGGAAGGAGTGAGTGCAGCAATAAAAGGCCCTGGACAAGGGATGGATTAAGCCAGTATTGTCACCAGAAGTTGTTCATGTGGGACCATAATCACTGTATCATTTCATTATCATGTCAGGACTACCTTGTTTCCTTAAATCAACGCATCCAAATCCCCACAGAGTTGATTCATGTGTCTGAGGAAGATGTATGAAGTACCGTGGGTGGATAAGAAGCAGATGTTTGATGTGAATGTTAAAAATTCCAGGGCGGCTTTTGCAACGACAGAGGCTGCTCTGGTGTCCTTGGCCAGCTTCCCTGTATTGTGTGCTGTTTGGATACACTGCAGAGATGGATGCTGCAGTCATGTTTAGTGTAAGGCACCTATCAAAGGCAGCCCAGGAGCCCAGGGCACACGTGAAATATCTGTAGATAAAAGAGGGAAAGATCACAAACAAAAGGAAGGCAGAAAGAACAAAATGTATTTGTCTAAGGGAGAAAGAGGAGGCAATCCTGAGCACAACTGTAGGAACAATGACTCCTGGAAAGTAAGCAAAACACAAGGATGTCAGTGCCCATTGATCAGTGCAGACCTGAACAAAAGCATGAGGTGATGATGCTCAGCTGGCATTTGTAGTGAACAAATTGGTTGTTGAATGTCAGACAGGAAGAGCCCTGCTTGAAGTGATGTTGTGCAAGTGCAGGAATTGACAGTGCTACAAACACACACACACACAAATGCTAGTATGATAAATACAGCTGGAGACGTGGCATAATGCAAGTAAAAACCTCTACTATTTTAGTAAATTAAGTAAAAAGAGAGAAAAATTTGGATCAGCCAACAGTTGGACACTCCTAAACTAACATGCTCCTCACCTCCACTCCATCCCACCACCTATTTAAGCCTAAGTGACTGGAGAAAAACCTCTCTCACACACCTACACACTTTCTTAAGTCAGAGATTCCCCTGATTTCAAGGGCTGGTAAATGCAGTGGGAGCCCTGAGGGTAAGGGTGGAAAAGCCAGGCTTTGGTGCCTAGTTTGCAGAAGTGATGTGGTTTTTTTCCTCCTAACTGGGCCTGTTGTCAGGAATGGACAAGGTAAACATTTACACGTGAGAAATAAAGCACAGACAAATTAGCTGAGTCACATTCACAAGCAAGGTGGTTAATGGTGTGAAAAGGATTCACATCTCTTGACTCCCCCTTCTGTGTTTTATCAACAAACCCATTTTTTAAGCCACAGGATACTTCTGAGTTTGTGATGAATTTAAAGAATACATTACATCTTCAACACGTATATATGTTTACAAAGCTAAAAGAGTTTTCTCCCTCTGGAAATGACTTATAAACAGTTCTACCTACATTAAATAGGTAAGAAATAAGAAACAGTATGTTAATGGCTGCAAGCAACTGTATTTTCATGTCTACAAATTGGAGCAAAGAAACTTAGCAGCTGTGATTACACAGCAGTCAAAGGTTATACCTGCAGTGCAGAGGGACTTTTAATCCAACAGTGTCCTGGTCTCTCCAGCCTCCACAGAGACCTTCTGCCTTTTTTTGGGCCACAATCACCTCTGTCTTGGTTGTGGGACAGATAAATTGATAGTAGAGGTTGTCCCAGGGACAAGTTTCAGTATTTGAGACCCACACGTGGCAGGCAGACAAACACAACAGTGAGCAGGCAGTTCATAACCCAGATGAACACAGGGAATGGGAAAAGTAGTTCTGTGCAGGTCCAAACACAGTCAGTTATCAGGAAAATCTCAACCATGAGATCTGTGTCACTGTAGAACCATTTTCCCAAGCAGAATAACAGAAGGCTTGAAACCTTCATACTTGAATCATCATCTCATGAATGGTATAATTGAGCTGTGTATGGTATGACTACATTGCAAAGACATTTTAACTCTGGACAGGGCTGTGCAGGGCTCAGCTGTGACTTTAAATGAATGAAAACAGTGTAACACTTGGGAAAAAAATGTATTTCCTCCTCCTGGTTGTTACCTGCTGACTTAAGGATCCCTTCTAAATGAGCTCTCAGTTAGGGAGCCCCCATGAGACCTTATGTTGACCTGGAAAGTGTTCATGTCTTTGAAAACTCCTTCCACCAGTGTTTGTTTAGGCTGGGAAGAGGGAAGGGCTAGATGGAGAGTTACCTTGAGAATTAGAAGAACATTAAAAAAAATCCAGGAGGAATGAGGGTGCACCTAAGAAAGCAGGAAACACCTCGGGAGGAAACCTTCAGCATCTGAAGCCAAAGAGGAGAGAAAAGGGAAAGTCAGGAAAAGTTAAAAAGAAAAACTACCCTGTCAAAACCACTCACTGAAGCCCCAGAGCTGCCTTGCTTTCATTCAGGGCACTGAAAACATCATGTTCCTTTGAATGCTGCTCTGTTTTATGAGCAGCAGTGGGAAAATGAATAGCAGCTGATGTTTCACATACGTAACCTTCCAACCTGACACGGGGCCTTGCAACGGGACTAGAAAAGCACAGCAGGAGCTCAGCAGTGACAAAGGTGCTCAAACAGTGCTTAGATGGCCTTTGCCTCACACCACAGCTCTGCTCTGGGGATTTTTGTGGGCTTGGGTCTGGTGCTCACTCTCTGCACTGGGATAAATTTCACTATTCCACTTGTTTGTGTGTGCAGAGGCCCGTGTTTCAATAGGTGGGATCACACCACACTAAAGAACTTTCATATCTTGATTTATATCCCAAGACTTCCTTTTTAGTCAGTGTTGTTGTGGAAATACAGAGAAATTGAGAAAGGGCTGGAAATCTGTGTCACAAACATAACTGATCCTTCTATAGGGTAACAAACAAACAAAAAACTGATGGTCCTTTGTCTCAGCTTTGCATTTTGGGGGATATTTGGGGTTTTTTTTTCTTCAAAGCTGGGTTCCTCCTTTATAAAACCAAGAAAACAGGATTCTACCTTCCTAGAGACCCATCTGCAGTGGGAAAGAATCCAAACTCCACTGTGTAAAAGAAATGAGGCAGCATAAGATGCACGTGGCAGGGATTGCTTTCCCAGTCATTTCAGATGTGGGAGTGATAAAACATTGCGTTGCTTTCATTTATTTTCAAAATCCACCTCATTTCAGAAGGTTATCAAGAGTTGGAGCAGGGTTTTATTTCTGATTTATTGTATGTGAATGGTTTCTATCTTACTCCACTGGCTTGTTGGTGCCCCCTCGTGTTTAAAAGAACATGATAAAGATCAATTGTGTCCATGGAGAAGAACTTCAGTAACCGTACCTAAGAAAGGTGTGAAAATTAGGGCAGAGGCAAAAAAAGAAGAAAGATTTTGAAAAGCTTTCTCTCAGAGTTGAAAACAGAGTTTTAGCTTGTAATTTTTCAGGATTGTTCTTACATTATTCCACATGTTACTAAAGCCACGGATAAATTACAGGCACTTATAAGTTTGGAATAAGTGTATTTTTCAAAGTATTCTAAAAATATTCAAAAAGGACACTCTGATTTCTTTTCTTTATTCAGATTTAACGTTCCCATGCATATAACCAATAATCAAATAATACTCTCTGTGTCCTGATGGTGAAAGGTATCTGTGGGCTTGTTTTCAGGTGCCAGGTGTGTGAGTTGTTGGGTGTGTAGGTTATACATGAGAAAAAAGAGTTGGAGCACAATCAGCCTCTGGAAGTTCTCTTACTGTGTCACTGGTCCCTTTCAGACCTTGTGCCAAGTACCTCACCTCATAGCTCTTGATATCCTCATCCTCAGGACATTCCCATGGGAATTCAACCTGCTGTTAAGGTAAAAGAACTGTGTAGGAAAAAAAAATTATATGTACATATATAAAAGATTTGTCTTTTTAGCATTGGGATAGCTGATAAAATAGGTCAAAGAAAAGTTACATATGTGGTCACTAATGACCAGATCTCCCCCTTATTCTTGTGCAGCAACAAAGAATGGGAAAAATAAAATTAAAAAAAAAAATAGCATGGTTTTCAATTCCAGGATGAACACAGATGGATTTGGGTCAGTAGCATGTTGGCAAGTAAACATTTTGCTGTGATGCTGGAGGAAAATTGTGTCCATCAAGTTGGCTGTGACTCAGGAGCATAGGAGGAACCCTGTCAGCAGCTCAGCAGCTGAGAAGGACTGCCAGGCTATGGCAGCATGTTATGGGATGACCAGACATGGGCTGGGTGGGTGGAAGCCACCCTAGGGAAAAAAAAAACCAAAAAAAGAATCCAGAAAATTTTAAGAGCTCTTGAAGGTCCAGTGTTTTGAAACCAAGAGCTGATTTTGAGAGGAAATAGCCAGAATCATCAGAAATTTGTGTGAATGGATCTACTTCCCACTTTGACCTACATAAATGACACGCACAAAACTTCCTAAAACTACTGAAATTCGGTTTTCATCTCTGCTGTGATTCGAGTTCTCCTGAAAAGTGGCTCCCCTCTGAAAAAAAACCACAAAAACACCTTTGTGTGGTACCTCTTGGATCACAGTCTTGACAAAAACAGGTGTGGAACACCCTTTCCTCTTTCCTTGCACACAGGTGTGTGTTTGACAGTCTGGAGGGCGAGCTGCAAAAAAATTCTCAAATGACAGATCAACTCCTAAGTGGTGCAATTAAAAAGATTTATTAAGGTTGAGGGGAGAAGGCGGCACTGGAGCTGAAGAAGTGGCCTACATGTCACACCTACCCCTGGCATGAGCTAATCAGAGAAGTTTGACTTTGGCTTACTCCCGGTGAATAAGACTCCAGGAGCGTACAGACTTTTTTTATCAGACCTTTTTATCCCTCCTTGTCTCTTAGGTAAACCTAGCCCATGGCTACAGGCTTTTTGAGTCACCTTGGGTTTGTCATCCCTTCTGGCTTTGCCTGACTTCCCACCCTGATTTTCACGTGCCTTGAAGAAAGCAGCGACCTGGGCTGTGGGAACACACAGGACCCAGTGTCAGCCACTTGCTTTTAAAACACCAGATGCAAGTGATGCATTTTTATGGCTCATTTGTGTACAATAACAAATGGCATGGCTCTCTTAATCTTAATTACCCATCTGGGTATAGACAGGCCAGTTATACTCACAGATATAACACAGGGAAGTCTGTGGTATTCAATCCCATCAGGAAACAATCACCGCTGCATTATTTTATTTACATAGATTCAAAACACAATGTAAAAATGTCCATATTCTTTCTTGGAACCATTTGATGTTCAAAGACATGCACAGGGAGGATACAACCATCCCTGACTACCCAGATCAGGACTCACCTGTTGCAGGTGACGGTCTGTCCTGCTAAGCTCTGCATACCCTGCCTCAGAGGGATGATTGCATGTTAAAACATCCTTCTTCAAATCTTTCTGTATTTCTTTCTTTCAGTAACTGCCCTCCAGAAACACAGTCTGAGGCTGAAAAAGTGAACACAACTTTAGCCAAGCTCACCATTCTCAGCTTCTCAAGCAGGTCATTGGTATTCATGTTTTGGAAAATAATGGTGAATCTCTTTGAACCTGCTGTTGACTCAGCCCTGGACTGGGTTCTCAGCTCATTGTTCTCTTGTTTCCAGGGAGTTCTCACAGAGATCCCAACTGAATTCGTGATTCATGTGTTTAAACCACAAACACCTTGGAGATAAACTGTGGATATTTAACAAAAAAAAAAAAACCAACAACCCAAACAATCAAACACACAGAAAAACCTACCCGGTAACCAGCAGTTGTAACAGAATATGTGAAAGTATAGAATCTAAACCTACAGTTCAGTGATAGTCTCATGTGTAACTTCATTGGGAATCTCTCATGTCCATGGAAAGACCTTATAATATTTGCAGGTAATGGCTGTACAGACCACTTTAGAGCACTGTAAGAATTAAATTCTGAAAAAGCAGACCCATGAGGACATGGGATATTATCCAAATATTAGTGCAACAGGTTCTTTGTTGTTATACCACAAGCAGTACTGTTACTGCTTCAGGTCTTTACTCATTTACAGAAGTCCAAATTTTCTACTTTTTGGGAAGTGTTACTCTAAAATAATGGTCTGAAATTGTCAGCTGCCACTGGAAAAAATGCCCTTGTGACAGAATCACACACCCCAGAGGTGGCAGAAACCTGGAAGGTTAATACAGGTTTTCCCAGCTGTGGCCACACTGCCAGCTGGTAACACCTGAGCGAAGAGGAGCAGCCCCAGCATTGGGCAGATGGGAGCTGTGGAAAGGGACGGATCCTTGAGAAGTCACCAGGGAATAAAAAGGCCTTGGGCTTCTTTGTTTGTGGCATCTGGGCTGGACGCAGGAAAGGGAGGTCAGTCTGGGCTCCTGGTGCTTGGGAGGTGGGATGGACAGGGAGCAAAACACCAAGGTTTGGGTCTGTAGGTGTAATCTCTGTTATCCTGGGGGGCTGGAAGAACCAGCATCTCCTTCTGCAAGTGCTGTAAAATCTCTGAGCTTTACGGAGTCTAATCTAGCAGTGGATAACAAATCTTGAGCTGTTTTAGTGGCGTATCTGCTGATAATGAACGAGGATATGAAAGTATTTAGGTCCTGGCATGCGAAAACCATCACTGCTCATGGCAAAACTCCCACCACCATTAATGAAGTGCTAAAAACTTGTTTCTTCGTGGGCTGCCAGCCTGTGCAGGATGGTAATTCTGCTGTAGAATGACTGTAGCACATGGGCTGCAGCCTTCCAGTATCCAAACCACTTAAAGGGTGGAGTCATTGTTACTGCCTCTTTGTACCTTATAACAAAAGGCTTCTCTGCTTCAATTATAAATGGTGAAACAACTGCAGGTTCAAAACAAAGCTGCAGAAAACACTTAGACCAACTGCGTGTTGAGGGAGATGCCGGCTCCCATAAATGCAAAAAGTGGCAAGTGGAGTCACAACTAAATGCTTCACCCCTTTTTTCTTCTTTATGATTTGGGTGACTAAAGCTCTAAGAGCAACTTCTGGTAAGGAATTTTTATATATATATATATATATTTTTTAACCTTCATTGCTTAAGACCAAAGATGCAGGGGCAGGTTGTAGCATGCAGCTGCAGTTTGCACATGGGAGCACTGTGGGTTGATTTTTGGTTTGGACTGTACACCACAAAAAAAAAAAAAAAAGGCAAAGATACATGAGAACTATTCTGATTTGTTGTTATTTACCTGAAGATTCAGTTCAAGGAGGTAATCAATAGCTGCCACTCTTAGTCACAGATCAAAGAGCAGGGAACACACACTGCTATGTCTAATGGAAATGGCCATGAACCAGAGGACTTGCCCTATAGCAAGAAGGGATTGAGATTAGGAAAAACTTCTCCAAATGCAAGGGTAATTTTAAGCATAGCACCAGATTCCCACAGGAGCTTGAAGTGGATGATGGCAATCTCATCAAAAGGAGTCAGGAAACTCAGATCAGTGGTAGCTTGGGTCCCGTTGAATCTGCCTTGGGATAGAGAGGGGGACTGGATCCAACAGCAGAGGGTTTAAAAAAATTGAGAGTGGGCTCAGTTTCACTCCCCCACCCCTCTGGCTGGTGCAGCTGTGCAAGCCAAGGCTGTCATAATTTCCTTCCATCGGCAGCAAGGGGAGAATCAGAGACGAGCTGTGACTCACATGGTCTGAGTCAAATCTTCTCTCTCGCCGTTCCCGCGAACACAGCTTACAGCATCTCCTAATTTCATTTCAAAGCCCTGGCTGGGCTCTTGGGTGGTGTTACTTTCAACTGTAAATTGCGGAGGGGAGAAGTGGGTTCCTCTGGCTTTTTGTAAAATGACACTTGGAAACTTCGGCAGCATTAATGGGAAAACCCTGCGTGTTTCCCATCCCAGTGGCTAATAGCAACTAGTGAAAGTGTTTCATGGGGACGTGAGAAAGGGAATAGCCCTCACATATGTTGAACTGCAGGGGTGGGATTGTCTCTTAATTTCTTTTTTTTTCATTTTCCACTTCTCTTACATCATTTAAGCTTGTGAAAATCAGTCATCCTAAGTATTTATTCTTAATTTAGGCAATGTGTGGTGACCCCCAGCCTGCTTCTGCCACTGGCACAGGCAAAGAACTGCAAGGCAGTGGATGTTTGTCACTATGGACATTGTTTTATTCAGTCCTTAAACTACCTGCAGCTTTGAGCATATATTTGGTGCATTGTTATTTACAAACATCGACGTTTTTCTCACTCAACTTTGGCAAAATCTTAAAACACACACACAGAAATTAAAAAAAAGAAGCAGAGACTGTTCACAGAAGTAATATTTAACATAAGCATGCACAGAAGTGCCTGTGCTTGACATGAATGGGTTCAAAACATATGAAATCTGTGCTTTAGGTACATGAGCTCTGTATAAATGCTGAGTGTTATCCAGCCAAAAGACTTGCCACACCCTGAGGTCCCTCTAGCCCAGGATCCAGTGTTGTCAGCAGTAAGTAGCAAGGAAAGAAGATTAGAAACAGAACATCCTTCCCCACAAATGCCTTTCCAACCATCAGAGTCTGAAGAGCTGAAAAATTGAGCTGAAAATTATAGCCAGACCACTTTGTACAGTAGACACCACTGGAGCTATTTTTCACAAATATTTCTCATTCCTTTTCCAAAAAAAATTGCTTCTGACTTGACTTGTATCTCATGAAAATGTAACAATGCTCTGTGTCCATAGTTTTGTTATATTTACTGCTATATAGTAATTTACATAATAATCTTATGGTTTCACTTTGTGACATGGAAAAAACCCTTTTCTTATTTGTTTAATCTTGCCACCTGCTAATTTCTCTTGGTATGCCTTAGTTTTTACATTGTGGTTTGCCATTCCCTGTTTATCTTTGCCATGTTGCCTGTGCTTTTGGGGCTCTCTGGAACCTGATTCTGTTACAACACACCCATTTTTTTTTGTTTGTGAGTCAATGGCAGGCAGGCAGTGTGTCGTGTGTAGTGGTGAAGGTGAGGAGCAGGGGCTCCACTGCTGCCAAAGCCACGGCCAGGGCTTGTTTCACCATCATGTGATTGTGTTCATGCTGCTTTCGGGTGGCTGCCAGCGATCTGGGCTCTTATCTCTGGATGCCCCAGCTGAACAGAGAGCTGGAGTGTATCCCTGCCTTCACTGAGTGCCCCTCAAAAGTGGCAAAGACTTCATAAAAATAGTTCAGGGGCAACTCCAAGGCAGGGAGGAGGTTGGTGGGCCGGTTGGTTGGTTTGGCATTTGGGATGGTGGGGTTACACACAGGCATTTCCTCAGAGCATGAGCACCCTGAACACCCAGAGCCTTCACTCAGCTTCCAAACACAGGAGCCAAGAACTGCATTATTATTGTTATAAAGGTACACAGAACATTTTGCAGGAGCAGACTGTAAATATTTCCAGCAATAGGTGTGGATGCCAAGCTTCACTGTCGCCTTCCTAACCGTTAAGAAGGCATTTTTGTTTTATGGCACAGACAGCAGATCCTCCATCCCTTCCCCATCCTTCTCACAAGTATGTGTTGAGATGGCACACTGGGTTTATCACATGCTGAAGAAGAAAACTGGAGCTGGAGTCTCTGCTTCCTGTCATCCCAACAGCCTATTTTAGCTCGTGGGGCTCTTGAAAAGACAAATTGTGTTTCCTCTGCTCTCGTTCATGGCCGGAGCCTGAGCAGCCCCACTGCTCAGTTCTGTCACTTCAGGTGCATCAGTGGTCCAGCTGTTGTTAGTCTCAATTAAAAAGTCCATGTGTCCACACAGAGGAGCCCAGGGAATATTGACAGGTAAAAGAAATAGTGTGGAGAAGCAGGACAGAGGGATGGAGGTCAGGCAGGTTCCGTCCAAAAGTTTTCCCATTATCTTTATATCAGTTTCCAACAACAGGCTTCTCCAAAGCTGCTCAAGGATCTGCTAGAGCTCATCTAGGGGAGTGGGAAGGCAGCTTGTTGTCCTGCCTCTCAGTACTGCTGGGTGGAGCACAGGTTCCACAGCACACTGAGATTTTTTCCACTTCCACTCAAATCTGGGCCATGTCAGCCCAGGACCTTCTGAAATACTACCAGGCAATTAATGTATTTTAATTTTTAGGACCCTCTAAAAGTAAAGATTGCCCATTGACACTTAAACACGTGGAATGAGACAGTAATGTCGACTTTATTTTTATTTTTTTCCCACATGTGGAGGCGGAATACAAGCTTAATTTTGTAAATATTCCTTGTCAGACTAAAGTTTCCTAAAGCCTGTTACAAAATGATGTCATCAGTCAGTTGGTCTACCTCTGGCTGGGCTTTCAGTAGGAAATTACTCACACAAAAGGTATTACTTCAGAGGTGAAGGCACATTCTGTGCCTGCCCTGTGCCTACATCCAGGCTGGGTTCCCACCCCAGCTGTACTCAGCAGATGCTCATGGAACTTGTGGTCATGATGAGATAGGACACTGGAATCCAGCGTTATTTCCAGATTTCTTTGTGTTTCACATCCGTAAAACAAATATATGTGTTGGTCTTGTGCCCACATTTGGTTCTGTCACAAATCTCCATCCAAAATAAATTAATTTTAGGCAAAGGGAAAAGAGCACGTTCCCAAGTGCCTTTGATCCTGGGTTAAGCAAGCTGGTAATTGAGGCTTCAGTGCAACACAATCCACTCACCCTCTCTTCTGCTAAGAATAAACTAAGTGATGGGCATTTTAAAAATAGTCCAATCCATACTGTCTGAAAAAAAAAAAAATCCCAAAAGTTAAAAAAGGAGTTAAAAGATATGAAATGTAGCCTGAAAGCATCTGGACTCAAAGCCTTTGAGGGTTTATATTCCGTGAAGGAAAAGTCCATACACATAAATTCCCCGGGTTCTGTGTTTACCTTAACGTGTTTTCTGTCCCTCCTGTCAAACTTCCAACCAACCCAGGAAAGATGATTTTACAGTTTTAAGAACACTGTCCCACAGGCACATCTGAGCTGTAACCTGCCATCTTCTGGGTAGCCAAGGGGAGTTGAGGGTGGAACTAGACCCCATGATCTAAGTGGGAACAGTGTCTGCTCGCTGCCACCAGGTGGGCACCCCTCTGCTACCCCTGCTGGTGCTGGGCTCCCTGTTTCCTGGAGGTGAGTGCCACCAGCAAGATGCCACTCAGGAATGTCCCTTTTGGGGGTGCAAACGGACCGGAAAGGGCCCGGGTGCCGCAGGAGCACAGCAGCGCGAGGAGCAATGACAGATGTGGGGTACTTGGGGTCTGACTGCCAGAAGCTGGGAAGCCTGCCAAGCCTGCTTCCTTCTGGCAGAGCCCTTGCACACTTCTCTTCGCGTTTTTGAGGGTTAAGGGTTTGTCTGAGACTAAAAAAAAAAAAAAAAAAGAAAAAAAGGGAAAGCAGTCAGGGAATGGTGTGGATAAATCTGTGTCAGTTTTGCTTAAGCGGGTTTCTGTAGCACAGCACAGGCTCAGGCAACAAGTTTGGAGAAGACCAAGGAATCCCTGGGAGGGCACTGAAGAGGGGTTTAAACCCGTGGAGATGAACAAGCCTGGAATCCCGTTCAAAATCCTGTGCAAATACTGCAGCCACCCAGCGGGAGGTGTAAGAGGCGAGTGGCAGCTGTTTTACACCTCACATTCCTAAAAACAAAAGTTAAGAAAAGTAACCTGGTGCTATTCTTTGAGGGCGTGACTTGGTTGGTGCGTACGGCGACATCCAGAGCATCCCTCCTGGACCAGAGCTGGGAGGTGGGGGAGACACGGTCACAGCCTCTCTGGGAGATCACAGAATATGCCGAGTTGGAAGGGACCCACAAGGACCATCGAGTCCAACCCTTAGCCCTGCACAGGACCCTCCCCAAGCGACGGGGCGCCCCGGGAGCCAGAGGGGCGGAGGAGAACCTTGTCACCGCTTCCCCACCTGCCACCCCTGTCACCTTTCCCACCGGAATAGCGGGAAACACGGGGCGGCGAACCGGGGCGGGGGCCAGTTACCCCCAAACAACGCGGGGCTTCAACAGCGCACCCAGCCGTGCTTTTTTTTTTTTTTTTTTTTTTTTTAATCTCTCCTCTTTTTTTTGCGAGACGGGGGGGCGGAAAAA
>VYXB01006058.1:0-24121 GCA_013397135.1 Pachyramphus minor
GAGCCGGCGTTGTGAAGTGGAGCCAAGCTGACGTGGCCCTGTGCTGGCTGCACCTGGTCAGGTGTGCCGGAATGTGTTTGTGCAGGGGGAGAGGCTGTGGGGCAGTGGCGGGGGGGGGCCAGCAGGGACATGGAGGGGACAGGGGAGGGTTGGGGGGTGCCTTGCAGCTGGGATGCCATGCAGAATGGGGACACACAGGTGCTGGGGCTTCTGCGTGGCCATTCTGGGGTGCAAGAGGAAAGGGGACATACAGCGACATGCTTGTGCACACACTCGTGTGCAGTTCACACATGTACACGTGCTGACACATGTGCCAGGGTTGGGGTCTCTGCACAGGCCTGGCTGTGGGCTGTGCACACACTGATCCCCAGCCCAGTTCAGCCCAGTCTTCCAGCACCCTTCTGGGACACTCCCTGCCCCAGGGTCAGGCATGGTTTTAGCAGGGTGGGCATTGGGGAACCTAGGCATCTGAGCCACCCAGCAATGTTCCACCATCCTCCCATGTCCTGGGTGTGGGGAGCACCTCGGGACCAGAGACCTGTGTCGCACAAGGGCTTCAGGGTGCTGGAGCATGATGGAAGAGGAGAAGGAGGAGGAAGGAATGTCCTGCATTCAGGGAAAACCTGGGGACAGGGTTCCTGCACCCTAGGAGGGTTTGGAGTGCTGGAGTTGGAGGAAGAGGAGGAGAAGGTTGGGAAAGGGTGCTGGAGGAGGAGGAGGAGGCTGGGTGGGGCTCCCAGTGTCCCGGAGCCGGATATTGGCACGGATGTGCTGGCGTGGCAGTGCTGGGGGAGGACACACACACCTGGACCCTAAGGGTTCTGGGAGCATCTGGGAACATTGAGCCAAGCCCCCTGCCAGCTGCAGGACACTGCCCTGAGAACTTCCTTCCCCTGACCCCTGCACCACCCACCTCCCACCCCCAGCCCCTCTCTGCCAGTGCCTCCACCCCTGAAAAAATGTGGTTACCCCATTTGTGTGAATGTTCTCTCCCATTCCCCCACTCCTGCCCTAGATAACCCCTATGCTCTTCCTCCTTCCCAGGCCCACTGCAGGCAGGGACCTCCTTCTCTCTTTCAGAGAGAAGCAGAAGGAGGTGATGCAGAGGGAGGGGACCTTGAATTCACAGACTTTCTAGCAATCACCTTCCCTAGCACTGATCCTGGGAGGAGAACTGAGGGCATGACACCCCTGGATGTCTCTTACCAGGGCACAACCCTCCTGGATGCCCTCTCCCAGCTTCAGCCCTTTCTTTGCCCAGCAAGTTCATGTTTTCCCAGCCAGAGCATCGTAGCATTAGAACTGTCCTGCATCCCCTCTACTCTTTATGTGTGAACCAGAGGTGGGATGCAGAGAGCTCAGCCCAGGCTGGAGGTGGTCACAGGCCGAAAACCACCTGGAGAAGGGGAAAACCCACCTTCCACCCCTCAGAGGATCTTCCCAGTGTGGCAGCCCCCTGAGAAGCAGAGCAGAGGCAGGAACACCCTTTTTTTTTTGACAAATGCCTTTATTTGCTACCGGATAGAGGTCTATTGCACAGCAGCCTGGAGGCTGCAGAGCATTCAGCCCTGCCCCTGTTCAGTGCTGGACGCGGCGGATGGATTGGATCTGGTTGGTGTGGGCCTGGCTGCTGTATTCATTGTACTTCTTGAACTCGCCGTTCTGTCTGTCCCGCTCCAGCACGTACTGGTAGCCCCTGTATCCTGGGTACTGGTATGCCACCCACCTGAAGGCAGACTCCTGGCTCAGAACCCCAGGCCAAATCCTCCCATTGCCTCCCCTCCCTCCCCCTCCCCTTTTCTTCTCTTCCCTCCCCTGCCCTCCCATCCCAATCTCAATCCCAATCCCATCCCAACCCCATTCCATCCCTCTGATTGCCTTGGAAGGAGAGGGACAGAAAACACCTCATAGCTTGGATTTGCAAGGAAAAGGTAGCAGGAAGGCATCCCTTCTTTTTGGGGTCTCCCTTCCCCATCCTGGGGTTATGCAGGAGGGAAGTGCTTGCTGAGCTCCTGCTCTCAGCCCCCCAAACCCCCTGCCCTGCTGCCAGGACTCACGCTCCGGAGTTCACTTTGATGGATGCCACCTCCTTGTTGCCCCAGCCCATGGCTTGCAGCGAGGGGTAGTCATCGCTCAGCTCAAACTTGTGCCCCTGGAAGTTCTCAGCCTCGTAGAGGATGACTTTGCTGTCATTGTGGTTCTGCAGAGGGTGATAGCTGGGGGTCAGCAGGGATGGGTTGCCTTGCTCAGGGACAGGGGATGTGGCTTCAGGGTGATATGCACCAAGGCACTGTGAAAAGTCTGGGACCATGCCCAGCTTTGGTGCAAGGCACAGGGTTGTCCTTCAGCCTGTCACCCCCTCACCGGGACACTCCAGGGCTGCCCAGAAGGTGCTGCTCTCCATGTTCCTGTGATCCCAATGCACAGCTGCCAGTGAGGGTGACAGGGGCTTCAACCCCTGAACCCACACAGGCTCCTGCCCTCAGCATCCTAATGCTCCCCGAGGCTGCAGGAGGGTTCAGGGCAAGGCAGGCTGCTGAGACAGGTCCCTTTGGCTCTATGGGGCCTTGCTGGGTCCTGGACACCGAGGAGTTAATGGCTGGGACACTGAGCGATGCGGCACTGTCCCCGTGCCCAGCCCCCACACGCATCTATCTGCTCCGAGGAGCAGTCCTGCCAGTAAGGAGTGATCTTATCGCATCCCCTTTATTAAAGCCCGAACATATCTGCCTGGTGATTATTAAAAGTTGGGGGGGGACCCCCCGCTCAGAGGCGCAGACGTGCCGCTGCTGTGAGCACCAGTGTCTCTGCAGATGGAGCGATAGAGCTGCGTCTGCCTGGGCACGGCTCAGGTACCCCGGGCGGGAGGGAGACGGACCCTGGACCCCGAGACACACTGCGGTCCTGCCGGCTCCTCTCTGTTCCCGGCTATCAGGGCTGAGGGACAAGACCTGGGTACCTCAGTCCCAAACAGAGGTGACTCTCTGAAGCACAAAGCAGAAGGAACCGGGACAGTGTTTCAGCCTAAATTTTGGCCCTGAAAAGCATCCCAGGATCATTGCAGGGAGATGGGAGCAGGGGAGTGCAGCTACTCCTCCGCCTTACAAGCACCTCTGTGTGCATTTCACCCTTCCATCCCATACCTCTGTAACTCATCCTCCAGTCTGTCCCTCCATGCTGGGCTGCCAGAAGGAGGCTCTGCCTGCCCTGAGCCCCCCACCGTGGTTTCCCCACAACTTACTGCGCATTTGATGGGCCGGAAGGAGAGGAGGTGCTCGGTCCGGTAGCCACTGTTCCCACTCCAGGCCTCCCACCGGGGATAGTCACCCTTCTCCAGGATAAACTGCTGCCCCTGGTACTCAGGGTACTCGAAGCCTACCCAGCTGGAGGGGAGAGGAGGAAACCCCTCAGGGATGTGTGACACAGCCCCCAGGATCATCCAGGGGTTGGCTTCTCCTTCCCCTCTCCCCAGAGGACCCCTCTCCCCAGAGCCACTCCATTGCCTCCAAGCTGTGCCTTGGCTCGGCAGTGTTTCCCTGCTTAGCAGATGGGGAAACTGAGGCATCACACGAGGACCACAATCAGGAAGGTCTCACAATGAGTCTGTGTCAGAGCTAAGGAAGGACTAGGGTGTTTTGGCTTCCCAGCAGCTCCCAACAGTCCCCTGGGAGCAGTGGGTTTGCTGGAGTGGGGTGTGCGAAGGGGTCACAGGGCTGACAGGGCACTTACGGGCCAGACTCCACCTTGATGGAGCGGATCTTGCGGAAGCCACGCTCCATGATGCTGGGGCACTCCATGAGGAATTCGCAGCGCTTGCCCTGGAAGCTCTCCTCCTCCCACACCGTGATCTTGTGCTGCCCCAGGGTGTCCATGGCTTCACTGCTGGTCATACGGGTCGCTCGGCTGCTGGCAGGGCCCCACGCGTCACCCCAGGCCAGGTGCCTACCACCAGCCCCCAGTCACTCTGCTGCCTGCCACTGAGTCTGGGATGCCAGTGGTGCTGCCCTTACACATCCCATGCCACCGTCCCATCGCCCTCCCAGCCTGGTACGGGTGACACTTCCCACTCCCCTTCCCTTGGTGGTAGGGTATCTCTGTCAGGTGAACCCCACATCGCAGGAACTTGCGATGCCCCATTTTTCTGTGTGATGTACCCAGGACTACCTCAGTTTTTCTGCTCCCAAGATCCCAGTGATGGCTCCGGGAGTTGACTGGGTGCAGTGGCACTGTACCCGGTGCCAGGAGGCGGCAGTGACCCCCAACTCAGACAGGGGTGCCAGTGTAGCCATGGGGCAGAGCAGCCCGGCTCTTACATCCCTCCTGCCGGGGTCCCTCCTGTGCCCGCACAGGGCACCCCCGCTGTGCCACGCAGCACCCCGCCACTTGCCCTTCCCCGCGGTGTGCATTGGGTGGGGGGGCTTGGTGTGGGGGATGAAGGGAGCGTGGCAGCCCCTGTGCAGTGGGGGGGCTTGGGGTCTCACAGCCTGGTACTTACTTGGTCGGCAGGGCAGGGCACAGAGGCGAAGGTGGCGGTGCCGGCGCCGGCTTTTCCCCTCGCCCTTTATAGGCGGGCACCGAAGTGCCGATGGTGCAGGCGGTCAGGGCGCTGTGTCAGCAGGCAGGGGATGGGGGGGGACGGGGTGCGCACCCACCCCAGACTCCGGCTGTCCATTCCACTTAGGCAGTGTGGCGAGAGCGGCCCCCCCGCGCCCAACAGGGCTAACAATGAAAGTGCTGGGCTGTGTTTGCGCAGGGGCTCAGGGCACAATGGGCAAAGGGCCTGACGCGCCGCTTTCCTTTCTACCCCCGGACAATGCCCCCGCTTGGCCCAGGGATTAGGGACCCAGCCTTTCCCAGGGCACCCGCAGCCTTTGCCAGAGTTGAGGTTGGTGGGAAGGAGGTGCCAGGGCGAAGCGGCGATTTGCTGGTAGGGAGCTGAGGGGCACTGATATCCTTACACTGGGACACAGGGCTCACACTGGGGCTGCTTCTGCCCCGCTGCCTGGGACTCTGCCACCATAGGTCCCTCATCCGGCCAGGCTCTGCCTTGCATGTCCTGAGCTGGCAAGGGAGGGATTCCATTTGCACGGGTAGTGCTGCATGTGGGGTGGGATAAGGCTAGGGTGAGTGAGAGGAGTGAAGGAAGTGCTGGAACAGGCACTTTCATGCTCTGCAATACCCTGCAGGGGTTCCTGTTGGCTCTAGACTGGACACTAATGGACCCCGATTACATGATCCTCACTTGACAAAGGGCTCTCTGTGCTTCCTGTTCACCTCCCTCTCAGACAGGTGACACCATGCACAGCAGAAGGGGACCAGCTTTGGGACAGAACTGTGTCCTTCACCTGGTCAGCAGGGCCATCCCTAACTGGAACTGCATCCTCACATGCAGATATCCACAGTGCCTCCTACCAGGACCTGGGCTCGATAAGGACAACGCAGGCTGGAAAAGAAGAGGGGTGCCCTGCTGAGCTGTGAAATCCTGGGTCTCTTGGCAGCAGTGTTTCTTGCAGCATCCCTGCACATTCTGTGGTCTGGCGCTCCCCACCTTCAGCTGGACAGGTGCCATGCTGGCCTCTGGACAAGGGCTGGCTCCAGAGCATCCCAAACCTTCCCATGAAAATCTCAGCCATTCTGGGGTTCTGAGGATGAGGTCAGCACCCCAAGAGACCCCAACATTGCCAGTGATGGAGAATGTAGCATGGGCAGCTGGGGGTGGTGTTAGGACATCTGGCACCACCAAGAAGCGGGGACTGGGGGGTGACAGCAAGGACGGGCTGGGGGTAGGACTCATGAGTCCTCTTCACGACTCCCCGACTGCTCGACGGCACCCCGGGCAGCTTTTCCTCGCCTTCTCCGAAGTTCGGTGAAGGGCCGCGCCGATGCCTGCGGGACCCAGCAGAGGGTGCAGCCTAGCAGCGGTTGGAGCTGGCTCCAGCTCAAGGACATTAGTGGCCCTTGACCGGGGACAGGCGCTGGGGAGGTGACCCTCAGCTGGCGTCGCCCTGGGTACTCGTAGCAGGGAGGGGGAGACCCTCTGGGAGCAATTTGGGAAAGCAGAAGGTGGAGGGAAGGATGGGAATGGTTCCCAGAGAAGGAAGAGCATCCCGGTGCAGCTCAGTGGCCTGGGGACATCTCTCAAAGTGCTGGGAGACAGGTCTGGGCAGAGTTTAGGGAAGTCATCACCTTGGGAAAGGTGGGGCAAGATCCAGAGCTAGTGCAATGCAGGATCAGTCGCTGCTGCCACCACTTACCTGGGCTGTGTGAGCAGAGGTGTGGGGCACTGGTTAGTTTGGGGTGCTGTGGGGTGCAGGGGTGTATTTCAGAGCGCCAGGATGTGGGACACCAGAGGACATGTGGGCTGTTATGGGTTGTGTGTATGGGGTGTGAGGGGCACTGCATGGAGTCCTACAGGATCTATGGGGTGCTGGTGGTGTGCCATAAGGAGCATGCAAGTAGCTCAGTAATCCCCACACCCTTTGGATGAAAGCACTGGAGGGAGTAGGAGTGTGTGTGCAGGACAGAAACACAGATGCAGATTATGCCTCTTCCTTGCTACTCAGCATGTCCCACTCACTGGGATGTGCCTCACTCTCTGCTCTGTACATTCAGGGCAGCAACATGGGAGTCACAGCCACATCAGGCGACAGTGCATCAGGGGGGTCTCCCACGAGGAGCTCTCCCCCACTGCTCCCCAGAGTGCTGATGCAGCCTGTCGTCCCTGGGGCATCTTTCCTCTCCTCGGGGAAGTCTCTGTCACCAGACAGCATCCCCAAGGCTAGGTCACCTGCCAGCCCCCAGCCACACCTGTCCAGCTGGGGACAGGGGCAAGGGGAGGCTGGTGAGGGGGCAGGCAGCAACTCTGCTCAAGGGCAGCTGCTAATACTGGCTGTGGAGCTGGTTAGCACTCGCCCAGGGCCTCCTGCATAGGCTAATTTAATAAGGGCCCCTCATTGCTCTCGGCTCAGCCTGTTCCCTGTGCTAGCAAAACAGATCGTGTTTCTCCATGCCACCGGGCACAGTGCAGCAGCTGATCCGGAAGCCTGGGGGCACAGTGGGAGCACAGGGTCACCCAAGTGCTGCATGTTAAGCCCACACCATGCAGCCATGGTCCCTGTCTGTGGGGTTGGATCCCGTGCTTTGTGCAGGCACTCGTCCCGGGACAGTGCACTGCCTGTGGAGCTGAGCAGGATAATAGGCAGCCACTACAGAGGTGAGGCAGGTGCTGCCCGGGAATCCTGATGCTAATGCCACATTCGGGGACTCATGGCAGCACACAGTCATTCCCACTGCTGTTATGAGTATCTCGGCTAGTTGACCAAAGCAGCACAGCAGTGTGTAGTCCTGCATTTGGCTGACACCATAACCCCCACAAGGCCTGCTAGCCTCTGTCTTCTTCTCCTCAACTCTGCTAGGGGCTGAACTGCCACCCCAGGGGGCTGGAGGTCTGTGGGCTGGGCCAACCAGGAGCAGATGGAGCTGGTGCCGGCCCCTGTTTGTCTTTCTCCCAGTTGCCTGGTGCTCTGTTTGTTCTGGGGATGGCTTCCTGTTGCCAGGGCCAAAACAGGTGGCTTTTATTTGCAGGGTCTGACTGATTAGATTGGGGCAGTTTGTTGTTGACCCCACGCAGCCACACTGGTCCTTTTTTCCTCCCATTTCTCCCCCAGCCTCATTTCCCTGGGAAATCATCCTCCTTGCAAACACTCCCGTCACCTCCCCAGTCATATGTGCTTTGGGTCTGCTCTGAACACGGCCACACTAGGATTGGTTAATCCCAGCCAAAACCCCTACTTGCACCTGCTGGGTCCTCAGATCCCAGAGCAGAGAGGCTTGCTGGGATCTCCAATGCCACTTGTCTCCTCCTGAGTCTTTGCTGGGCACACAGGACACACGTGTGCAGGCTTTCACCTGCCCCAGAAACCTCCTTGTGCAGGGATCCCTGGCACACACCAGCCACCCCCCCCCCACACACGTGTCTCCTGTGCACCCAGTCATCCCACCCCTGCAGCTGTAAACTCCTGGGATCACAAGAACCTGGCAGATGTTGCTGGGATTAGCTCCCACACAGGTGTACATGCACACCGTAGGCTGCCAGCTGTTCCATGCCTGGAGAAGTCCCAGGTACTTGGGCTCCCCTGTGGCAGAGCTTGGCAGGTACCCACTGTAGCTCCTGCTGAACCCGTGGCAGGATGATTCCGGAGGATAAGTGGGAGAGGAACTCACCAGCGACCAGGATGATGACTGGCCTCTGGGTACTGTCATCAATGGCCAGAGAAGGGCAGGGATGTGGTGGAGGGCGCAGCAAGTGGAACACAATGCAAGGGGTACCCACACGTTCTCACTCACAGCTGGGTCTTGCAAACAACTGGCTGAGGTGGTTCTCCATGCAGCAGACCTAATCCCAGCTTCAGCTATCACCAGGCACCTATGACCCTCAGCCAGCCACCATTACCCCACTGAGACTGGCTTTCCAGACCTGCCCACCTACTGCCCCCATTGGCACCCTGGCTACTCCAAGTATGCTGCTTACCCCTTCCATGCAGGACCTTGGGTGCCCACTCTGCCCTGTGGCACCCACAGCTCCAGATAACCCACCAAGATAAGGATACTCCCATGGGCACATGTTCGCCCTGTGCCACCCATCCATGACCTGATCCTGGCTGCCCCCAGCATGGGGGTGTGCTCAGTCCCCGACTCTGCCAGCCTTGCTCAGTCCCCAGGAACTGCCAAGGGAGCTGTGGCCTCACCTGCCTGCTCTCCACTGTTCCCATGGGGACTAATCCTACCTGAAGGTCAGGGAGGCTCCGCCAGCTGCTCACCTCCTGCCTGTGGATTAAAGCCTGAGTGTGAGCAGGTGGCAACTGCTGCCTCCCTAGGCTAGCCCAGCCCTGGTACGGGACTGACAACCACATAAAACCCATCTGGGCAACTCTAAAAGGGACCCGAAGGTGGCAGGTCCCTTGCAGCCTAAGGTGTCCCCCCTGTCACATCCTACCCAGATGGGGATGCCAGGCACTGGGGCAGAGCAGCAGTACTGGGGCACTATCTGGTCCTCTGGTCCAAATTCTGACCTGAAATGCAGCCAGCTGGTGCCAGCCACTGTGACTTCCTGCTTGTTACTACAGGTGACCCCAGCCTGGGATCCCCAGGGCACCCCATGGCTTCAGTGTCCTGGGGAAACCTGCTGGCCCCCACAGAGTGTCCAGTGCAGACCAGTCCCGGGGAAGTGGTGATGCAAACATGGAAGCATGTCCCCACCCCACACTCAGCCTGTCCGGGATGCAGTTGCTGATGTATCTCCTTAAGTACCTTGTATCATATTTGGAGGGATATCACAGGTGAGCACAACTTCCCAGATCCCAGCTTTACCCTTAGCACCTATGGTGTTGCCATGGGGGTGCAGAGTACAAGGTCAGGGCTGGTAGCCCCTGGCAGCCTCAGAGGCAGGAGATGCCAGCTCAGCCAGTGCTGGGCCAAGGTCCCAGTCCCCCCTGGTGCTCCTCCACTCCCTTGTTGGCTACATCTGTAGTGCCAGGTGCCCCAAGACTGGGTGACGCTCGTCCAGGAGGCAGATGAAAAGGCTGGCAGTGGCGGGTCCCCTCCTCCTGCAGCTCTGAGGATCAGCACAGGCGGGGGCTGAGCCAGGCACTGCTGCAAGAACAGAACATCCTGCCTCCAGGCTCCCCAAGCCAGCAATAGCTGGTCAGGAAGCAGCAGCCCTGGCACCCTGCTCTGTGTTCATCTCCTGGGCAGGTAGCCCATGCACTTCCTGGGGCCACTGACTGGCCTGGGAGAGAGAAGCCTGATAGCTCACCCCTTCCCTGGATACCCTGTGGGAGGATGAAGCTGATGTATGCCAAGATGCAGAACTAGTACAAGCTCTGGGTTTTTCCCCACAGCACATTGGATCATTCAGCAGGGGTGAAGGAACCCCCTTATCCCTTTCACTTATGGGGTTCAGAACCATTTCTTGGGGCAATGATAAAACATGTCTCCTTACTGCAGTGGATTGTGGGTACAGGGGGGAGGATGCCAGACTGTACCTATGCTGTGCCTCATGCTTCCCATGGCCAGAAATGGGCTGGAATAGGCAGAGCTGCCTGTAGTTTCACCACAGCAGAATGAAGCTCTCCCCTCCACCCTACCTAACAGATAGCAACAAGCTTGTCCCAGAGCCAGTTGGACTGAAGACTACCTCTCCTCACGGTCTTTAGCTGTGGGATATGTGGGGTGGACCCTTTGCCTGGGGAGGATATCTGAAGCTACAGCCTGGCACAGGGAGTGCAGGACTCCAGCACAGAACCAGGGCATTCCCTGTGCTCTCTGCCCCCTCTGTCTGGCCTTGGCCAGGAGCAGGTTGACTGGCTGGAGACAATCATGGGGTGCTCAGCAATGTCCTGACCTTCAACGTTAGCCCATCTCCAGGGACACAAGCAGTCTGTCTCCTTGTGCAAATTGTCTGGGTGCCCACGGTGGTACTGAAACAGATGGATTTTCAGTGGAAGGGAGCCCTTGCTCTGCCTGGTCACCTCCTCCAGGCACAGCAGAGCTGTGGCAAAAAGGCTGGGTGGAGGACAGTTGAGGTCTACGGGTGCCCACACCACCCTAGTTCTCAGCCTCTGGGGTGGCCACACAGCCCTCTATACAATGGCAGCTCCGTGGGCTGATCCGCTCCAGGGCGCTGGAGTGCAAAGGACAACCAGCTGCCTCTGCCACATCCTGGGACAAAGCAGTGCCTGCCCCGGGATGGCACACCCCATCCGGGCTGGGCAGGACACACAGCACCCTGCGGGCAGCCAGCAACAGTGCACACCTCTGTTCACACCCACACCTTCACCCAGTGCACACACACCAGGACACAGAGCAGTGAGCACAGCAGGGCATAGCCAGAGCCACATGTTTAGGAGCACACAGCAGGAGCGCATGCACATGCACACACAGGGCAGCAATACACCATCTCTGCCCTGCCTGCCAGGGAGGGCACACACGTGTGCACAGCAACGCACACGTGGTTAAAACACATATGCAAATACATAAACGTGCATGCACTAACACACCTGTGTGCAACTACATCTATGTGCAAGTGCAAACCTGGGCACTTGCATCTCCCCAGTGCTCCTCCTGCACCCTGCCCTCCCCATGCAAATCCTCCTGGTGCGGAACTGTGCCATGGAAATCCCCATCCCACGTTCCAAGGTCCCCAAAGCCATGCTACTGGCCATGCAGAGCCTGGGTTTGGGCAGACAGCACCACCCAGCACAGGCAGCAGCACCCCACTGTGCCTCAACCCTTGCCAGCCTGTCACAGCCCTTGGCAGCAGTGCTGGCTCTGAGGTGGTAGATGTGGGTGTTTAAAGCCCCTAGGTCTACCCAGCTTGAGGAGCAACTCACTTGGGTGCTAACCCTGACAGATGGCCATATCCCAGCCAACACAGCCCACAGGGCAATGTGGCTTCCTGGGACCACTTCCAGCTTTGAAGGGTGTCATGGCTTCCTAGTGCCACTTGGGTGGCAGAGCTGGGACAAGGAGAACAGGCTAGAAAGATAGCAGGGGGGGAATTTCTAGTGCTGCTTCTTGAGGCTGTTCCCTTCCCAAATTGGGACATGCATGCTGCCCTCGGCACAGTCCTGCTGCTGGTGCCAGCACAGGGCCTGGCTTTCTGTCTGCAAAGCCAAAAAATTGCTTTTCTGGAGTATCTGGGATATCCACAGGTTGCAGCATGGGTCCCATGGTGTACTGGCTCATGCTAGGGCATAAGGCAGCCCAGTGGTGCTGGAGCCACCACTCCAGTGGAAGGAGGCGGCATGGCAGTATCTCCATAGCTCTGCTCTGCTAGATACCATCTCTGCCCGGCTCAGCCCCCGCAGGAACACACGTGCAGCAACTGGAGCACATGGGCAGGAGGATCTGGCTTTGCTCACAGTTATTAGTCTTGTTCTGTTTGATTCCAGGCTGAGTGGGGCAGCTGCGGGGGTTGTGCATACTGGGGGATGTGTTGTGCGTTTTCAGCATTTCAACTTTGTCATGATTGGTAGAAGAAGACACAGAGCTTGGAGACATGGCCCTAAGGGCCCACAGCTACCATGATGATCAAACACCACACAACCTGGGGGCTGCTCCCAGGCTAGGACGCACACTTAGCTCTGGAGAGACACACAGAGTGCAGCAACCTTGAAGATGCTCCTTGATTTTGGTCCTTTCCTACACCACCTGTTGGAAACTTCCCAAGCATCTGCCCAAACAACGAGCCTAAGAGGTACTCCACCTCCATCCCTTGCAGGGGCAGGGCACCCCAGGGAGGAAACAGGGCTGTCCTGCTCCAGGGCAGGGGCTGCTAAACCTTGTCCCGCCCATAGATTGGATGGGGGTGAGGGAAAGCAGCAGGAACCTTCCTGACCCTCTACACACTCCTGAGCTCCTTTACCCGAGCCTCTCCAGCCACACTGGGTGGATGGGCTAAGCCTTTGCAGAATTTGCAGAGAGGCTGCAGAAGGGCTCAGGATGCACCTCTAAACTGAGAGTATCCCTGAGTGTGGCGGGACCAGAACTGGATTCTGTGCTACAGAAGTGCCTGTACCTGAGGGTGAAGCAGAAGGAGCTCAGGGCTAACAGAGAAATAGCAGGCAGAGCCAGCCACAGATAGCAGGGACGTGGGGGATCTTTCTACTCCCAAACAACATCCTGAGGTGGGAGAAAAGTAGATCCACTGCTGTCCCATCTCCTAGCTCTCCATCACTTTCTGCAGTCTCCATGGTGCTTGGAGAAGCCCTGGGCTCTGAATGTCTTCACTGGCTACAAGGGGACAGGGATGGGATGGGAAACAGGATGGGACAGGAAGTCAGGTCAAGCACTAGCACTTTGAGAGCAGGGTGGGCAGTGGGCAGGGCTGAGGAAGAGACCCACCAGCTTGCCAGAGTCACCCCCACATACCCTTCCACAACAAGCATAGGCAGAAGGATTGCCACCAGCAGAAGCTGGCACCTCGTCTGCAGGCTGAGGGTGAACAGCAGGAAATACCTGCCCTAGGAAGGACTGGCAAGTGCAGCTCCTGGGAGTGAACCAGGGCAGAGGTGTGCAGGAAAGGATGTAACACCCCTCATCCTCTGCCCTGATCCCCACTGCCTGCTCCTGCCCTCCCTCCCCACTGCACTGTGTCAGCACCTGAAGCTTCCTTGGTGCCAGCAGACTATTGAGACCTACCTGGATGCTTGGCAGAGCCTGGGAAGCTCCACCCATGGACAGAACTGTGCCAGGGCTCTCTGTGGCTGCCATGGCTCCACAGTGCTGCTGGGGCTGGGCTGCCCTTCTCCACAAGGCTGCTGGAGGCAGCAGTCAGCCACATGGGCTGGATGCATGTGTCTAGCATGTTACGTGTGCCTGTCATGCCATGGGCACATGGACATGGGTCTTGCATGCCACAGCCTGCAAAGCTGAGTGCCAGAAATGCCATGTATACCAATGCCACGTGGGTCCCGTGTCCCACGCACGTGCAGGTCCCATGGTGTTCGTGCATGATGCGTGTGGATTGCATCACCTGTGTGCACTGCCTGTCCATCGCTTCACGCATGTGCCACACACAGGTCAAACACTGCATGCATGTGTTTGGGTGAGATTTACATGTTGTGCGTGTCCCTTATGCGCTCCACTTCCCACATGGGCTGTATGTTCATCCTGGCATGCATGCTGCACACCTGCTTGCACATCCTGCAGGAGTTGCAAGCACACGTGTGCTCCCTCCGTGGGCTGCGGGTGCACGGACACGCAGGACACACAGCAGCAGAGTGTGGTGGTGCGGTGTGTGAGCGCCAGCTGCGCGCTTGCAGATGGGCTGGACCTGCCTAACGCGAGCCGAACGAACAAAACGTTCAGGTCAGGTCTTGCACGTGGGGCTCGACGCCAGGCAAGTGCAGAGTTGCTCCAAGTTCGGATAGTGTGGGCTGGAGGGGTGCCCTGCCACGGGCTGTTGGCAGCCCCTTCCGCACCCTTCCTCCTGAGCTGTGTCTCTCCAGGCTGGGAGCCGGTGTCCTTGCTGCACCCGCTGCTCCAAACCAGCTCCTCCGGGGGTAAAGTCCGGAAGGTGGATGCTTGACACCTGCTGCCTGGGAAAGCCAAACAGAGCAGGAGCGGGTTAAACTGGCATGGTAGAGTGGGAAAACAGGGAAGGGAGGGAAGAAAGGAAGGAAGAAAAGAAAAAGGTAGATGGAGGAGGGGATGGGAATGAAAAGGATTGAAAAATACAGGTGAGAGAGAAGGGAAGAGTTAAGGGAAGGGGACAGGCTGGACGGTGTCCCCTGAGCCCATCCCTTTCCTCCACAGGAGTTCAGAGGTGCGACCAAGCTCCCAGTGCTTGTTCCAGGGAAGCCCCCAGGATGTTCTCCATACCCAGAGCCCTGATCCCCGCCAGGCAGGCAGGACCCTGGCCAAGGCGCGTTGGGCTATAGCAGCTCACCTGGCTCCGGTGACACGCTGGCAGCTGTCAGGTGAGCGGCTTCACCTTCCCCTGCTGGCTCACGAGCAGAAAATGAGGGTGACGCTGGCTGGATGGGGCTTTTATAGTCCTGATAAAAATAGCGCTGGCTGGCCGGTGATCGGGGGGCCGGAGAGATGTGACTGAGCAGAGACAGGCGAGAGGGCTGGGCTGGCGGCGGCGAGCCTTCTCCCCAGCACACCTGTCACAGCTCTGTGTTTGCTCAGAGCAAATATTGACCCAGGGAAGGCAGGCTGGGCAAGGGAGGCGATTAGCCCACCTAGATTAGAGGCAGAGCAGGTCTCTATGCAAACTCTCCAGGGCTGCCTTTGTTAATGGGAGCCTGATGGGCTGATAGGAGCCAGGAGCCTGGGTGCTGGGGTGGTGGGGAGGAGGAGGTGGGGGGGAGAGGAGGAGACATTTATTAACCTGCACTGGAACAACACCAGCTGTCACTTTTCCACCCACCTGCCTGGCTCACTTTGCAGCAGGGGTGAGAGGAGAGCAGGGGGCCTGGGGAAGCAGGTGTGAGGGTACCCTACCTGGGCATCTCTAGGATGGCAGTGGCTTGCTTGCAGAGTTTTGGGCTGCTGAAAGGTGAGGGAGCGCTGAGATTCTAGGGAAGAAAAGCAAATCTAGTAGTACCTACCCCAAGCAGTCTGACTCTGAGTGCCAGCTACAGCAAAGACTCTATTGCCCCCACCCCAATCCCCCTATCATGCTGAAAATCCCCTGGGCACACTAGGGTGATGATCACACTTCATTTAGAGGAGCCCACAGACCTCTGAGCCAGGCAGCAAAGCAGAGCTCAACAAAACTACCTCTGCTCTCTATCTTTGGGAGTGTTCCCAGCATGGCCACATGGGCCAGGAGCCAGCTGTGCTAACGCAGCCACAAGAACAGGATGTGTTTCACTCCATGTGCACATGTCTCCCTGTGGGGTCACTGCATCCCAGAGTCACAGCACTCCTGCATCCTGGCTATGTCACTGCCCAGAGGGGTACCCAGTGCAGACAAACCCATGCTGGCTCTGGGGGAAATATGCAGAGCCCATGGGGCCAGAAGTTTAGACAAACTCCTGCAGCGCCCAGCCATCCTGCTCAGCCCTGACAATCCTCTGCTGATCTCAGCCACAGCCAGCAGGAGCTGGGCTATCTCTCTCGATTACTCTGGCACCCACAGCTCCCTGGATAACAGAGCATGAAGTGCAGCTGCAGTGGCAGGAGAAGCTCCTTTGTGCAAGTGCACTGGCCTGTTTGTTTGTGTAGATGGGTGTGTTTGTGGATGAGGAAGGGGGTAGCACTCTTTTAACCCACAAGGTGGACACCTGCAGGAATCCTGGTTCTGGGTATGCTTTAGAAACCGTCACCATCGCTCTTTCCAGAGCTGGAGTGTGCTTGCAGGTTGCAGTAAATGGATTCCCAAATGTAGGTCGATAGTGGCAGCTCCTTAGCAGCCAGTGTCACCCAACTCTTCCTCCTTGGAGACTTGACCCTCTCAGAGTCAGGATTTTGAAAAGCAAGCTTCATTCCTCCTGCCTACTGCTGTATTTGCAGGTTGGGGTTCCCCAGGTCTGGCACTGGGAGCGGTTGGAGTGATGCCAACTTGCTGACCTTGCTCATCCTAATCCTCTTTTTCCATAGTTTTGGCAGCAAAGGAAATGCAGTATCATCGCTAGGCTGGGTTGTGGTGTAAAGAAAAAATGTGATGTTCCCCCTTCTTTTGATGCTGTACAGCCTGTGATGCTTGGACTTGCATATTTCTCCTTTCCTAGTGTGTGAAATGCATCGGACAGGACTCCCACCTCTCCCGGCCATGCACCAGCAGAGTGGAGCAGCAGCTCCTGGCACAGCGGATTGGCTGCCCCCCTCTATTTCTGGAGAAGCCGAAAAAAACCCCACAGGTGCTGCTGCAGTTCCAGCAGACATCTCCAAGTCTGTGTGATGTTCCAGAAATGTTTTCTGACCCCAGCCTCTCTCCTGCAAGGGCAGGGCCCCACCGCTCTCCAAATAACAGCAAATACTGTTCTTGCAGGGCTGCCCTATGGAAAACGAGAGAAAGCAGCAGTGACCTGCACTGGACTGCTATCCCAGGAAATGTCTTTCACCTGCCCTGGCTATGGCATCTTCAAGGCAGCATCTACCAGCTTGTGCTCTTCCCTGCCAGGCAGGTGGGCAGAGTCAGGACCAAGCCCCTGTTTGTGCCCTCAGCAGGAGGGAAAGGCAGGCTCAGCCTCTTCTTGTAGCTGCCTCACTCTCCCATGAAGACCAACTTGCTACATCAGAGCACCATCAGCAGCCATCGTGGTGTCCTGGCCTGGCCTGACCCCACTCCCAAACACCAAAGCAACACAGCTGAGCCAGCAAAGCCCAGTATCTTGGAGATGGGAGGCCAGGGATGGAGAGTCTCTGCGCAGCTCTGCCAAAGGCTTCAGGAGGATCACCCTCATGGATTTACTCTTCAGACTTAGCCCTGCCTGCACAGACACTGCAGGCTGGTCAGGGCAGGACTTTCCCAGGTTCCTACCTGGAATACAGGGGGAGAAGGAGCTGATTCCAACCAGGGGTTGTGTACACTGGCAGCAGGGTACCCAGGGGACTGTCTCCTAACATTGCCACCTCCCCCACACAGACAGAGACCCGCCAAATCGGTCTCTGCAGGAGATTCAGGTTCCCCAGCTGCAATGGGAGAGCAGAGCCTTACAGACTCTCTGTCAGGGAAGCCCGAGAGCAGCTTTGTTCCCTTCCCTTTATCTCCCAGACAATGGAACGATTCAGCAGGTGTTAAATGTTTTAATGGGATTCAGGATAGCTTCTGTTGCCCACCTGCCCCAAGGCCATTTCACCCCTCCCTGGGAGCCAGAAGTAACAGCCAAGAAGAAAAGGCCTGTTGTGTGATGCATTAACTGCCTGATGACTGAGTGCTTCTGATAACTCGAACAAGGAGAGGGGAGTCCCATTAGCTTGCCAAGCTTACGCTCAGCCATCCTGACGCTGGTCGAATACCTGGTGGCAGCCTGGCCTGGCCACCAACCCCAGCCCCGTGGAAACGTCACTTATCACCAGTGGGAAGGAGCAGGACCCGTATCTACGATATTTCTCTTAGAGAGATGTGCATTAGAAACGTAGCTATGTTGGAGCAGGGGCCCAATCCAGCCCTGGAAGACAGTACAAGCAGCTCAGACTTCCTCCTGCTTGAGACCCAAATGTAGTCAACAGAGACAGACCTTCTTGCCTTTTCTGGGAGCTGAGCTGGGCTCTGGGTCTGGCTCTACTACAGTCCCACAGTTCATCGCCCTTGGCAGTGGGTACCAACAAAGCCTCTTGTAATAGGAAAAGCCCTCCCTGCCAGCTTTGCACACCTCTGCCCACTCTTCACCTCACCATTGCCCCCAAGATCCAAGCGAGGGGGGAGGCCCCCTGGGTGAGTGCATTGCTGTAGGCCCCCCACTCTGCAGAGCTCACCCCGAGCAGTGCCTGGGGTGATGCTGTCTCCATCTGCCAAAGGGACAGCTGTGTGGCTTGGTCACAAGTGTTTCCCAAAATGAGAGCAAGGGTCTAGTTCTTAGCCTGCGAAAAGGAAGCAGGAATTTCCCCAACCTGGGAACGAGGCTGTCCATGGTGTATTTATACTTTAAGATGGGAACACAAGAAGAAGTGTGACAACTGCTACTGTCTTTGCTTAGTGTATGCAAAGTGGTTCTGGTTGACAGGCACCAGAGATGACACACCACCATCTCACAGTCCCTGCAAAAAGCTAAGAGAAGGAAAATTTCTCTCAGAGGTGTAGGTAGCTCTCAGACCTCACTTCCTGACTCACACATTGCTTAAGGCACCATCTTAGGGCTTTCTCCTACTAGAGTGATGCTTATCAGAGAAGTGAATTTACCTCTGATAGTGCTCCAACAGGCAAGTACAGCATGAGTTCTGTTTCCTCCAAGTCCAGGCTGTGTTCAGCACAGAAGAGCTTTAATGACAAAAAAATGATGCCCTGAACATGTAACTGCATTTGGGCTCCATCCATTCACTTTCGGGTGTTACAGCAGACTAATTCACAGCATTTCCCATAATAACTTCTCCAGGCAGGGGAGTTAACAGTGATGCAGCCCAGAGAACATCAGATCACTCAGGAGGTCTGAGGATGGACAAACTAGGAATACCCTGTCTCCACTGCCCTGAGCCACCCTTGTGATCCTGCAGGCTTCTGGATTCAACCTGCTTTAGGGCTATGATGAGGCTTTTGGCCCTGCCTGTGTCATCCACTTGGGAAGCTTGTCACAGGACTACAGAGCACCTGCAGCGAGCAAATCCTAGTAAGGAGCCTGGACCAAGCAGAATCACCCCAAGCAGGCTGAACAGCCAGGCCCCGCTGCTGCCTTGAGCTGTGGAGGAAGGAAGTGGTTCCCTGTTACCTAGTCAGCACTAGTCAAAGCCCAGAAGAAGACAGAAAGGTTGCTGTGACATAGGAGACCTGGCACCCAGAGCGCTGGGGAGGGAAGAGAGGGTCTGCACGTCTCATGGGAAGGATCCAGGACCCACGTGAAGGCCTGAGGCACTTAGGCTGAGCTCAGGAGCTGGCAGTGCCTCTGCTGTACCTCTGACAACAGGAACAGCTCAGCCCTGGGGCTTAGTAATGGTTACGCACACAGGGCTCCTGCACGAAGCAGAGCTTTGTGGGGTGAAGCTGGGTGAGTTGTGGCACCCTTGGGCACAGCAGGCATCTGCCCTCCCTAGCTCCTGGTGCACAGTCTTCTCTTGGGCTGCAAGGGAAGGAGATGCAGCTCTGGTCTTGGTTGGGTCCTAGCACTGGAAAACAGGGCAGGAGAGTTCGGAGGGAAACTTCAGCTGCATTCTCACCAGAGATGGGCAGCTGTGCAAGTCCGGCGTTGCAGAGCCCATAGCAGGGCTGCAGAAGAGGGGAGATACTGCAAACCAAGCCCCACTGCCTGGCACAGCCATCCTGCAGCCTCTACCTAGGAGCAGCAGCTGGGGCTCAGCACCAGCCTCTGTGCTGGCTACAGGGATTTCTCACAACTCACACTGCCACCTCCCGGCTGTGACAAACCCAGTCCTTCACTGCAATGCCTACTGAGAGACCCCCCAAGCCAGGCCAAGGCTCAGAGCATCCCATTCCCCAGGTGACAGCCTTGCAGTTTGAAAAGGGAAGACCTTGTCCGGGGTGCTCACAAACACAGACACATGAATTATGTATGTTACACACCACGCCAGTGTCTGTGTCCGGAAGCCAAGTTGCTTTTATTTGGCTGCTGAGTGTGCTGATGGTGCTGCAGCTGCCTCCTCAGGCTGGTCGCTGTAAGGGGAACCTGCAGCAGCCACTGGAGACGGAGGGGAGGAGGATTCAGTACTACCTGTGTGCTACTGATGTCGGCAGGGGCTTATCACCTCATTGCTCAGCTGTCAGTCCTTCCTCAGCTACATTTCAAAGCAGATTCCACCTTTCCCGGCTGGTACAGACTGGGAGAAGTGGTAATTGTCACAGAGGTTTTCCGTGTGCTCCCTGTAGCAGAGTTCTTCTCCAATGATGTGGCCAGCCACAGAATGCAGACATCTCATGAACTCTGGAGTTGTCAGAGGATTCAACTTGGAGCTGAGAACATAATCACTACATACCTCCTCAGAGACAGCCAGTAGATCATGGTTTGGGAGGGTCAGAGTTGCTCTGGACATCACAGGGACAGGATGAAGAATGGAGAGAGCTGATGTACTTGAAGAGCTCAAGCAGCACAGTGCCCAGCAACTATGGTCTGGCGGGTGGGGGTGCTGGATTGGTGATTCTGAAGAAGAGATTGCAGCTCTGGTGATGACATCGCCATCCAACAACCCTCTCCCATCAACTCTTAATCTTACCTCCCTGCAATTCTGTCCAAGCTGGGGCAAACTCTCATGCTTTGTCCTCCACCCCAAATCTACTTCTCCCACCAATGGCCATTTCCTTAACCTGACTAGATCCCACACCATCTTGTACTACAAATGCTTTGCCCCGTTTCTGCTGTCAGAGGCTGTGCTGCCTGCTACTTGGCCCCTTTTCCCATGGGACCATCCTTGTGCTGGGCTCTCCAGTGTGTCAGGATAGCTGTTCACCCATAGGGCCATGGCCTGGAACTGCATGAGGGTCTCAGGTCCACAGAAAGGATGTGCCATTACCACCTCTGCTCTGTGGCTCAGGACAAGTCAAGAAGGGGCAGTGACTTTGAGAGTGGATTTCCCCCTTCTGCACAGGCAGCCTTGGCATTGATAGGCAGGGATTCAGCTAATCCACAGGGTCTAAAAATGGGCTGTGCTTCAGCCTGACATGTTAAGGACAGGTCCTGTACCCCATCAGAACACAGATATACTCTGCTACCTTCGGGAAGGGCTGAGGGGAAGAGCAATGACCCTGGGCCGGGCTGTCAGCACCACCTCCCCACGACTGGCTTCAATCAGGATATTCTGCAGTGTGTTTTCCAGCACCAGCTCCACGAGGTTCCCAACAGCCGGCTGCCTAGAGGCACAGAAGTACAGGCAGAGGACAGCTATCAGAAAGGAGATAAGGCAGGCTACTTGCTGTGACTCCTCCCAGGAATCATCACGGACAGCAGTTGAGCACACGCTGTTTCCTATGCACTGAGGCCAATGAACCAAAGACTTGAGCAATGGGTTGCTGACCCTTGTCCTAGCACTGTCACCAGCTGGTGTCAGGCCCTGACCTCAGACAGAGCTGGGTGGCTGTGGACTTACTGATTTCTCTCTCCAAGCTGTGCTATTGCTGGTATTTGTGAATATGCTTGTAACCTGCAGCAGTGTGCAAGGGAGTAGCCACAGCAAATGCAAGGTGGTGAAATACTGCAGTGAAAATAAAAGGTGAAGTAAGCACACACTGCACCCTCATGTCTAATACAGCCAAGACTGTCCAAGTGTAAAGCAGACCTCACTCATTACCAGCATCCTGGCCCTACCCAACCCCAGACACAGCAAACCTTCCCTCTCCACAAACCACGCTCAGGAGAGGGTGGATACGTGGGCTAGCATCAACTTCCACTCAGAGAACACAAAACATCCCAGCAGAAATGCTGCATGGTTGAAGGAAAAATGGATTTCTGGCCAGGCAGTGTGCTGCCATGGCTCTCCTGCCTGTGGAGATCTTGCCTTTTAAGTGTGAGCTCTTCCTCACCTACTTATCATCTCCTTCCTCTCACTCAACTGGTTGTAGTGAAAAATCTCCCAAGACTGCAGCAAATCACTGGGAGAGGTTTTCTGTCTCATTTCTTTCTTCTGTCCATCCTTCTCAAGGTAAAGATCTGACGAAGCAGAGACCCTGGAGGGAATGGCGGAACACTGTCTCCTGTCCAGGAGCTCTGCTGATTTTGCAGACCGGAACTGGGAGAAATATGGAATAGGCTGATCCTGGCTTCTTCTCACTGCATCTTGGAACTGGGCATTCTCCAAGAGGCCTCTGGGAATAGAAAAATAAAGGATGAGTTCCAGCAAATCAGCTATCCGTATGACCTAGAGGATCATTACAAGATAGTACAAATCAGAGGACAACCCTGACTGATGTCAGTGCTTAGTCTGTCCCTTCTTGCTTTCTGGGGCCCAGGGTGGCAGCAAGATGGCCTGAACTAATGAAACTACCTCTGCTTCCCCAGACCTTGTTCTATACATTTGTGCAGCTGACAAACCAAATAGGTGTATTTTAATGCAGCCTGTTTCCAAGATCATAGCAGGCATAGTTCACTAGTTCTGGGAACCATGGAGGGATGGACTCAGTCCCTGGTTGGGAAGGAAGACCCTGTCTTTGGCTGACCAGGACCCCTGAGCTCATAGTCCTTTGGCAGGTGGATCCCCTGTTATGGTGCAATAAGAGTGCATAGATTCCTCTGGGATTATCAGAGGGCTGGCCATGCTCCATGAATTCTCTGGAGAACAGGGGCTCCAAACCAGGTGAGGGTGAAGTGACACACACCTGATGACACCTGTGAGTATGTCAGTCACCATCTGCAACTCCTGTTTCGAAGCAGCTGCCAGGGACATCCTTTTGGGCTCCATGTCCATCCTGTCTCTGTACCTACTCCAATCCACAAACTCACTCTCTGAGGGCTGGGTGCCGAAGGGGCTGGGAAAGAAAGAGTTGTTCCATCAGTGGCGGCACTACTGGACCAAACCATCCGCACCATCCTGGCACTGCAGCAGCAATTCAGGCAAGCAGCGAGCAGTGCAGGGAACCAGGAAAGGAGTGGGACCAGCTGTATTTGTGACAGCAGCATGGACACTGTCATAAGAGAGAAGCACTGAGCTCTGACAGTATCTCCCTTTTGAGGGAGAGAGAATAACAGGTCATGCCAGCTAAAGAAGAGCACCTCTTACCTAATTCTGAGGCACTGGAGAAGAGCAGAGCAGAGCTCCAAGTTCAGTGCACATCAGAGCATGGGCAGCCCTGGCCCAGATGAGGAAGCCAATCCAAAATACTCTATCTCTTACCGGGACAAGAAGTATTTGGGAAACTCCAAAGTGAAGTTCCTGAGAAAGTCCTCAATAGCGTGGGACCTGGCTGACACATCAAGGTGTAAGAGCATGGGCTTGGGATGCTCTGGTTTGACCCACACCCGGCTGGTGTCTTTGCCCAACAGCAGCCTCCTCTTGAGGGGTCCAGATGGCTGACTGGGCTTAGGGTGGCTTTTAATAGGGGGTAATGTCTGTTGGAGAGAAAGAAATGGCAGATATATAGTTGCTCCTTTGGTCACAGGTAGGCTGGTGTAGGCTTAAAACCAGGCATAAGAACTGAAAGCCCAGCAGCTAGAGCTACCCACTTAAACCAAGGCAGTTTGTCCTGCAGCTTCTCCTGAGGCACAGAGCACAGCTCTTCCAGCAGCGAGGACAAAGTCTGCACAGCATCCTGCCAGGGACCTGCTGCTTTCCATCGTATTCCCAGGATGAAACCAGCCCAGGTACCAACTGCCCTGTCTGCATGCATCTTTTTTGCTTATTTGAAACCTTTCCCCCTTTGTCTAGTCATGGGTACACATTTGGTTCCAATTTCAATTCCCATTCACCTCAACTGGAAAGTTACTGCCCACAGAACACAGCCAGACAGTCTAATTCTTCTGGCTCTTCCAAACAGTCTGTCTCCCAAAGCCTTGAAGCTACAAATCCTGTTGTACTCTCTGTCCAGACTCCCACGCTGTGATATCCAGCATCTGCCTCTTTTCTAAAGCAATCAGTTTGATTCTACTATGGGCAAGACTGGCCTGACTTACCTTGTATTTCCTGATTACAGTTGAGGATTCAGGAAGATTTTCTGTCTCAGCAGAATCTGACAACCTCTAAAAATAAAATAAAATAAAATATATATATTAAAAAAAAAAAGTAAGATAAATTACCATGTAAGAAAGATATGGAGCAGAACAAGACTAGAATTTTTTTTTTATTTTGTGCCAGCTGAGAGTCAATGATCTCATCCTCCCATTCTTCAGTCAGGCCACATTCTTACTGCTAGCTACACATTTCTCTCCAGTGCTTATTCACGGTTCAAAATCCAAACCCTGGTTTCCACAGCCACTGGTTTTGTTTCTCCTAAGGCTTCTCATGCACTTCCAAATTTCAGATGGTCACTAGCAATTTCACAGTTTGTAAGGCAATTCTTGGCTACAAACCACGA
>VYXB01006058.1:24894-86879 GCA_013397135.1 Pachyramphus minor
ACAACCTCTAAAAATAAAATAAAATAAAATATATATATTAAAAAAAAAAAGTAAGATAAATTACCATGTAAGAAAGATATGGAGCAGAACAAGACTAGAATTTTTTTTTTATTTTGTGCCAGCTGAGAGTCAATGATCTCATCCTCCCATTCTTCAGTCAGGCCACATTCTTACTGCTAGCTACACATTTCTCTCCAGTGCTTATTCACGGTTCAAAATCCAAACCCTGGTTTCCACAGCCACTGGTTTTGTTTCTCCTAAGGCTTCTCATGCACTTCCAAATTTCAGATGGTCACTAGCAATTTCACAGTTTGTAAGGCAATTCTTGGCTACAAACCACGATGTCATTTTCCGTAATCCACAGATCATCTTTGAGGTCTTGAACAGATCAGAGGCTCATACCCTCTTATCAACTTGTCTAGATTTTTTAGAGAACATTTCTTGTTGACACTGTCTGCTGTTTCAGAGCTGAGATAAGGTGGCATAAATGTTTTGAGAGCACTCACCACAGCTGGTGACATTGGCTTATTCTTAGTCCCAAGGTCCCTCTCTGTGATGGTGAATTCCACAGCCTGCCGTTCCTTCTCCTTTTGCCACTCCTGCAGGTCCCTCTCATACTGAAACAGGGATTCCTGTATGTACACCTATGAAGCAAACCATGACTGGAAGGAGCAGGGAGCTGCAAATAACACAGTTTCTGGCTCAGTTCTATGCCTGTCACCAACTTCTCCCTTTTCAGGAGGTCCCAGAAAGAAGCCCATTTGTTTTCCATGTATTCCAGTGGAAGAAAGAGGCAAGAACAGTGATATTTTAAGACTCATACAGAGAAGAAATACTCTCTTGCCAAAGAAAACCTGGAGAATGTCCAGAGGGAGACTACTGTAAGCCTGTGCCCCCACTAATATTAAAGCAGCAAGACTTGTTTTTTACAGATTTTAAACCTTTGACATCCATTGAAAGCCACTGTCATTCAAATCATAACTTCATCTCACAAAGCCATATGTTGCAGTTACACTTCATCTAGTGAGCCACATAGAGAGACACTTAAAGCATCAGGAAGGATGAAGTGCCTTCAGGAATGAGAAGTACATAGAAAAGAAGGATTCCTTCAGCTGGAACCAGCAGGCAGCAGACTGCTATGGTCAGTCATCTGGGAACAGCAATGACATGCCCAGGTAATGCTAATACACAGGTACCTCTTGGGTCTCACCTCACACACCAGATCTGTGCTGCAGGAGGAGGGATTCCCTGTGGGTCCCAGTGTGATGAAGCAGGGGATGCTCTCTCCAGGCTGCACAACCCCTGACTCCGGAGCAATCTGTAACACCTGGCATGGGGGGTGGAAAACAAAATAAAACCAAACCCACCCCCAGAGGAGCTGTTTCATGGTCCTGGGACCTTCCTATGTGTCTCCTCTTTGCAGGAAACACGTGTCCTTCTTAGAGGTATGTGGCATGAGAGAGATGCAGATGATACATTCAAAGAATGACCATGGACTTTGCTGATGGACAGAGTTCTGAGGTTTGTTATCACATCCTGTAGTTCTAAGCTTTATGTAACCTCACTTAAGTCTTCAGATTTCCCTTCTGAATTCCTGTCTTTCCCCCTCTCCTAACCCTTGCCTTCACTTTTCTTTGACTTTTCATTTCATCAGCTAGTAAAAGCCAATTCTCTAGAACTGAGTGTCTTGTTGAAAATGGAGTTGTAAGGTCCTTTCGTGACGTAACAGACATGGGTAAGAAGGCTGTAGAGCAAAGAGGACTCACCCTTTCATCTTTACAGGGGCTTATCTGCCAGGCAAACACAACAGCCTTGCTCTCTGAGATATTGTTGAGAAAGACAAGTCGACTGGCTTTGGTGCAGTCTGGGATATTTCCAAAGCAAATCCTGTGGTGTGACAAGGTGGCTACCTGCAGGAAACAGGGGGAAACCAGAAGGAAAAGCAGGGAAGGAAGATGGGATGTGGCCACTGGGGAGGGGCAGTCATACTGTCATATCTGATTTATCCAGCATTTCATAGATAATATTCACCAGTTGCCTTTACCATAATGACTTGAGAGTGTTACATTTCTCCCATCTTTGCTCTGGTTACAATGACTTTACCACAAGAGGACAGCCCTGATGCAGTGGGATTGGGTAAGCAATGAATAAGATGTAACACTGGTGCTGGACAGGAGAGGATCTCAGGAGCACAGAGGACCAGTAACACCCAGATTCTCTCTGCACTACTTGCAACCCAAGCCTTTTCCTATTTGAGCTGACAAACAAGCAAGGCATGTGCTTGTGCAAAATCCTCATCAACTTGAATATAAGTTTTGGGAAATTCTCCCTAAGGTACGTTGGTACTAGCATGCTACTAGTTTGTCCCATTCTCCAGGCCCAGTGCAAACTCTAACTAAGTATACTAAACACTGGAGAAAGAAACTAATGACTTGATTTCAGACAACAGAGCCTTGTGTCATGGCATCTTCATTGGCAGACTGAGACAGCTTTTTAACCAACTTCTATTTACTGTGTCCAGGAACATAATTGTCCCACAGAAGCCAAAGAGCATACAGAGCTGTGGCTGGGATCCAAGGAAGGCATGCTAATGTCACAGGGGATGGATTCTTTACCTGTCTGCAGAATGCATCTGCTGATGCTGTTTAATGCTGATTCACTATGTTGGGATCTGAGGGTGAGTTTAACAACAGACTGTCCAGGCTGGCAGGCCAGCTCTAGCCAGGCCAGACAAGCTCCTGCTGAGCCAGCGGCAGGTCAAACAAGTGCATTCCTCGGGATGTGCCTGAATTAGTGACCATCCTGCAGTCAGCGTTCAGGTTATGAATCATCCGAGTTTGGCTGTGAAATGGTGGGAGCCAAGCCCTGACAGAGCATGTCAGTATGATGGTCTTTTTGTGAATAAATTACCAAAGAAAAAGGTGTTATAGCTGCAAGTGAGAAAGGCAGCTGTGATGGGGGTAACTTCTAAGAGAAAATTTGGTACATGAACAAATCCTAAACCCTTTTTGGTTTTAATGACTATGGAAGCAGCAAGCTGGAGGGACGGCATCATTCAGCTTTTATGAGTTATGCTCCATATGACCTGCTGGAAGGGAAATGTCTTGTTCAATCTCATGGCAAATGAACTCTCCTGCAACACAAGCTACTGCTAGATTGAGCCACTTGCATATTTCAATCTCTCTCACACATTTCTGGACTGATCATATCACACACTTGGACTTACCTGTCCAGACACAATTAGCTTGTTAGAATCTGGAAAGATTGAAGGAGACAAAGCTTTGCTGGATGTGGTAGCCTCTCCTACAGCATTTGGATTGTAGCCTACTCCCTGGAAAGTGATCAGGGCTGATTCACCCCCCAGGATGTGGATGGGAACATCAACCTGCCTTGGACAAGATAAGAGTTTTAAGTCTAGAGTAATTTTTGGTAGAGGTATGCAATAAGCTAGTTAATTTGGTCTAAAATACACCACATGCATGGAAGAGGAGAAATCTAGTCTGTTTTTCAGGCCTTGACCTTTCCTGCTAGTCCAGGAAAGCTGTCAAAGTCGTCAATTAGCCAGTTGCAGCATGAGATGGGCTCCCTCTTGGAGCAAAAGTTGGAGTTTTAAAATTAAATTTATTTATTTTTCCATGCATCCACCACAGAGTGAGGCAATAAGTAGTGCTCCACCTCTGGCTCCACCTGCTTGCTGCAGCCCAGGACAGAGGCCTTTGGGAAGGCTGTTTCCAGAGGTCTGAAGCAGCATGCAATGATAAAAGACACTGACTTCAGTCTCTTTGGTGGGAGTTTTTGGAGGCCAACAATAAACAACAAATCTGAATAGATATTGTTGATATTCCCAGTTACTGTTTGATCCTTGAAAAATATAGACTGGGATGACTCTGGTTGTGGAAGAAATCTGTTCTTAGGAAGAAGAAACTTGATATAACAATTTATCTGCTCCATTTCTTGATCAGACCAGCCACTCACTTGCTCTCAAGACTCTGTGTCTTGGAGGAATGGAGCTCAGTTCAGTTGTAGCATCACATGGACCAACCAGCAGTAAGAAACCTAAAGAATTTTAGGTCAACATAAAGAAACTCTTTCTGGTAGTCATGAGGAGGATCTTACCAAGTATGTTTTAGCTTCCAGTGGGGAGAAGATCCACTCAATGTGGCCTGTTTTGCCAGGGGGGATTTCTCCTCTAGGAGTTAGGCAGACAAACACAGGATGCTGAAAATTCTCCTCCTGTATCTTCATAAGGTTGTCCAGCTGAACCTCAAACATCACAGGCACGGAGCCACCATTGTAGAGTTTATAAATCTGAAGTGAGTCAGAAAGATCTGTCCTTATTATACCACATACAAGTTAAACTAGTTAACACTTCCCCAGAGGACTCGGATAACCATTAATAATTAATCAGTCAGCTTGTCTCCTAAGAATGAGGAGACCTTATAGTGTCAAGATTTATCACTGAGGCTCTGATAGAACACTGTGCTGAAACTTTATCACCACACATGTACATTGATAACCACTGTGTATCTCCAAATGGTGCCTTCCAAATTCACATTAGGGGAAAATTAATACAAATTAGCTAAAGGGATCACCGTAAAGCAGATTACTTAAAATGCAAACCCACTCATATTAAAGTTATCTTAATTCAATTCAGACATATTAATTTCCCAAGTAAATTAGGCAGAACAGAATCAAAGCTGCCTTTTTGCTGAATAAGTGTTTAAGGAAGTTTAATTAATTTCCAAAAACCTAATTAGAATTTATTTCCTGAGTACCTGGAGCAGGTAGGCAAGTTCTCACTCAGAGACAATGCAAGAGAATAAGGGAACAGCCCAACATGCCCCATAAGCATTCTGAATAAAGTGAACACCAAATCTTGTCAAACTGAAGAAGTACTTTCCCTGCTACCATTTCCAGACTGTGCCTAGGACGAGTCTCAAAGTTCTGCTGTAATGCTTTCCTGTGGAGGCCATTCCACTTCCTCAGAATTGCCTCAGGCACTGCCTGTCCTTGGGACACAGTAGCACTAGCTCCTTCCCTACACTTGCTGCTGGGTTTGGCTCCAAGATGCTCACCTGTGTGGGGGGGCGGGAGCCTCCAACGGCAATGGGTGTGAAAAGGTGCTTAGTGGATGCAAAATGAACGTACCGCTGGTCATGTTCCACTGTCACGCCAATGAAGGTCAGCTACAGCAGAAAGAAATGCAATCACTTTCTCACAAGGCCTTGCACCCATCACTAACACAAGGATTCTGAAGTACTTAGCAAGCTGAAGGCAACACAGTTACAGACTTAAATTGGTAATACAAGGATAGGAAGCCCTAAAAAATTAAGGAGATGGAGAACCTAGTCAACTGTTAACTTTTCTCTGGAAGGTTCCCCTCTTGTTTCAGAAAGAATGTACTTTTTTTCTATTCCATCAGGCATCAACATCAGTGCTTCTCTGTGCAAATGTATGATGGAAATTCTCCATGAATTAAAGTGTCTAGACTGTACATAGGAGAGTGTGCAGTTGTGGTAGCCAAATCCTTTTGAAAGACAGGATTTTAGGTAAGTAATGACCTCCTCTTGGAAAGGACCACCTGGATGTCCTCACTCCAGAGGACAGCCACTCCATGAATGTGTCTAGCAGTCTGAAAGCTACAAGAAGATCCCAGCTGAACTTTATGTGCTCAAGTACTGACCAGCAGTATTTTGTCAGCAAAGCAGCCACCAGGTACTCCAAGCAACATGGAAAGATTTACAGAGCTATTTCATAGAAGGGATTCTACATTCAGTCAGGATCCTGCATTTTGAGAAAACTGCAATCAGCCTGAAGATGAGTCATGATGCACAACTTCCTGCAGGATCACCCCAAAGCACCTTTGACCTGTCTGCCTTGGGGTAGAAGCTGCAAAACAGTCACAGAGTTAGTAATGTCCATGGGCCAATGGGAGCTGAGTTGCTGCAATTCCCAGTAAGTTAAACCTGAAGCACAGCTATTTTTCAAGTGCATGTACAGAAAACAAAGAGAATGTTTGCAATGGCAGGTGGATGCCTTAGACAGACACCTGAAGGAGATACTGTATCAGCTGCTTTAAAAGGACCAGAGAATGGCAACTCCTTCAAAACAACCCACTCTGGTTCAGTTCCGTAAGCAAAGTGAGGAAGGAGAGAGGACTAGAAATACAATGCTAACAAGGTCCCTCATGGGATCTTTTCAAAGCACTACATGAGCATTCAGCCTCTTGAGGGCCACAACGTGCCAGATGAAACGAAAACAGGAGAAGGACAAAAGCTGACACTTTCAAACTTCAAGGGTAAAAGGGACAAGAAACTTTGTGAGCTTTGTGAGTGAAGCACACATTTATATTCCTTCAGTCAAAAAAACACCTTGGATTCCAACAGACCACAAATGCCCAGGAAAAACTGTCATTAGTTTCCATTCAAGACAGGATGTGACATTTAGAGGACTATCCGTTAAAGGGAGATAAATGGAAAAACGTGAAGACCTGCTGCAATCAATTTTCCCTCCAGAGTGCATAAACTTCATCCCACAGTGAAGACTTAGAGCATAAGAGGGATGCCAAATTCCCCAGGGAGGAGAGCTGCCTGAAAAACATGTACTGCAGGTGATAACTTCTCACAATACCTAATTAACACCTAAGAAGTGAAGTGTAAACACTTTCAGTTTATGAAACCTGTGTGCTCAGGGATTCTTATTCTCCACCCCTTCTTTCCAGGGAGTTCTGCAAACTGGCCTACCTCATCCCGCAACACCTGCAGCTGGCTGGGCTTTTCCTCCTAAAACTGCTAAGAGCTGCAGATTCTGCCTGGCCAAATGATCCCAGATCTCTGAGAACAAGGTCACAGCTGCACTTTTACAGGCAATGGGGCAAAGGACAACCTGTGAGAGCATTAGGCAGTGGGAGGTCGTGTTACCCTACTGCACAAGGAATTGAGTAACACACAAGTCCCATAGAGGTCTCCTCCTGTAACCAGAAGAAAATGCCAACGGAAAACCAGTTTGGGTTCTTCAGAGCACCTATAAATCCAGTCATCACAGGACTGAAAGTAGGCCACTGAATGGGAAGGAGTAATGGAGATGGAGCTTCTCGTGAAAATGCACTAGACAGGCTCTGTTGGGGAAAGAGTGGGAGTTCAAAATCTGTCCGCATGAGTAGAATTATCACAGAAGTGAATTTAGACCCCTCCCCAAAAACAGCCATTAGCTTGCAGCTGGCTAACAACACTGCTCCAAAGACAAGCAATTTGAAATGTGACAGAATAACCAAGCAATCCTCAGCCCAATGGTCTCATCCTCTGCTTATTGTTGCTTTCTGAAATTTCCAAAACTTAACTTCCAGGGTGACATTACAGCATTTGCTTCCGTTAAGGTTAGCCTATAGTCTACACATTTCACCAGATTCCCAGGTGAGGATTTGCTCCACCCTGGCATGCGAGCACCCTTAGGACAGTCTCTGCCATGGGGGCTGCCAGCTCTGTGCACTTCATGCCATGAGTGAAAGGAGAGAAGCTCCTCAGCTGCCCTCTCTGCAGAAGGAGGAGCCTCTTCCACTCCTACTTTCTGATATCAGTAGTTCAGTACTGTCACTGCATCGCTGCATGTTGCAACTACCTGCACTGCTGCATGTCTCTGGACTGGCCTCTGCAGCTCCTATTGCCAGAGCTCAAATGCACCCAGGAATCTTTTCATCCTCAGGGCCTCCTATGCTTTCTCAGCCCCTTCTGCAGTGACAGCATGAGACAGAGTGGTGGCCTTTGGTAGCCATCAAAGCCACTGGCTATATGGCAAGAGAGGATGCATGCCCTATAGGCTTCTGGTGCTCCAAAGCCTATTCCCTCACTGGCCAGCTGGTGAAATGCTCATAATCACTCTCAGGATTGTGCCAGGCAGGCAGAGCACAGGGAGCCTGTCCAAGGGCTTTGAGGGAAGGCACAGTTAAGCCACTGTTTGAACAGCTTGGTCAAAGGGTTGGATTTTCAGCTGACAACAGTTCTGAAAGAAAAGAAAAATAAAAGAGATGTGTGAACACAATGGTCTCATAGGAAACTTCAGAGACAGACAGGAAGGCGCAGCCGGGCATAAGCTGTGCCCGGCAGAGCACAAGGTGACTTTGAATCTATCTGACAGTTTGAGAGAAGGGGAGAGAGAGAAATTAGTTCCAAGCCTGAGGAAATGCTCAGGAAAAAACACACCATAGATCACCTCTGGGTTGCTTTAGGAAGTAACGAAGCAGGAAGAATGAGTAAGAATCTCCTCTGCCATTGGCAGGAGAAATAAGTGGGTGGACAAAGGCTGCAGCCAACCAGGAACCCAGGGAGTACCTTCTGGGCTTGGGGAGGCAGCTGCTTCTGTACCTCCAGAACCAGAGGATGCTCTGCCACCCTGTGCTTCCCCAAACTGCAGTCAGTGCAGGTGGTATTTCTGGAGAAAACCACATTGTAGGGGGGTTTGAAGAGTTTAGAAGAGTTGATGAGATGGAAAGATTCAGGAAAGCTGCATAGAGAAGTAGGATGGGCTGCAGATCTGAACTCCAGGAAGACTGCATGGAAAAACTTACGGTGAAGCAGATGAAATGAGAGGAAGCATGCACAGAAATCCTGGCCATGAGTTACACGAGAGTGTGGAAAACATGCAGGGACTGTAAAACCTGGGGAGGCTGTTTTGGACTTGGAGTTCCCTTAAAGGAAGAAGCAATTCTGCACTAACACCACTAATAAAGTACTAAAATAATAAATAATAGCCCTCTTGCTAAAAAAACTAGCAGATGCGACATCCAAGGGCCATTTTGTCAGTGCATTGCCCACATCACACTGTGCTGGAACCACAAGTTTGTCAGAATGTTGGTTTTATGTCTCTGCTTGCCCCTCTGTTACTGTCTGGCTAGGGCAAATTCCAGGGGAAGGCCACAATCCCTGTACACCATGCAGCCTCTGGGGAAAACACCTCTTAAATCAGTTCCTACCTGTTGTTGTTCTGCAAATGGAAGGAAGTGACACCTGTTATCTTACCAGAATCTCATGTCCATAGGAAACCTTCAGGAGGACAGGGAGGCGATCAGTGCCAACGAAATCATGTCTAGCAGTAAAAGAGGAGAGAGACGAAAACATTAGAAACCAACCTTGTGCCCAGGGTGATAGGATCAGGGTCACACGGAACATTAGAGACAATTCACTTCCCAGCTAAAGAGTCACTGTTGCATAAGATCCCCAGGGAGGCGGGGATGGGAGGTGGTGGTTGGAGAACAGCTGTGTTTGGGTGGGAATGAGTGATCCAGTGTTGATTTTAGTCATACACCTATTTAGGAACCCAAGTTTCTAGACCAGCAAAATGGCAGTACTTTTCAAATATGGTCTGCTGTGAAAGGGGAGGTGTTCACTTTCCTTCATACCCTCTACAGGCACACAAGGGCTAGCAGCTTTAGCTGAGGACAAAAATATGACTATAACTGCATAATCAAAATCACAGGAAGTGCAGCATCTTGTTCATCTCCTCAGCTGCCAGATCAAGGTAGACAAGTGTCCCCAGCATGTCACACTAAATGCCTTTTGCAGTGCAGTGTTAAAGGACATTAAAACCTTCCCCTGGGGAAGACAAACTCCATGGAGTACAGAAACTGGACATGCTTAGGAACTTGTTACTTGCCCATTCTCTGCTGGATAAGGGACACGTGAAGGGAAAGGATCTGGCATGGAAACACAGGGGACTGATGGCAGGTGCCATTCTGGCACACAGCACGAGGCTCTGAAGTACAGGTGGTTGTCATCGTCACCTGTGTGAGAGCTGGACAGATTTCTCCTGTCCTGGAAGAAGTGTTCCTGACTTTGGGGAAACACTGAAGAGCTGGTTATCCTGAATTCTCATCTGGTGCAGCTCCTGAGGACTAAACTCAATATCCTCTGCCCAAAGCTCCATGTCCATCTTCTGATCAGAAGGAAACAAGAAGGCCCTAGGGAACCAATCAGCTGATCAGCAATAAGAACATGAAACTTCCTCAGGCCCACGGTCAGCACATTCAGTCCAGCCGGGCTTAGCTGGGGGACATATCACATTTCATCAGGTTGTTGCAGCTCTCTACTTCCTTCCCCACCCAGACCCACCAAATAGATCTCAGTTGCAGCTCCATAACACAGCCTGCAGCCACAGACCCCACCCTATTAATTTGCAAACATCTCAAGGCTCTGTGAGCACTTCCAGACACCCAAAAAGAAGGCTGACCTCCAGCGAGCTCTGCTTACCAGTCCACAGGCACCACACCCTTGTTCTCCAGCAGAAGCATCACAAGGGCAGGCTCTGAGCCTACAGGGGCAGACCCAAAGTTGAAATCCAGCAGAAGAGGGGTATACACTGGAGGGATCAAGCATGTGCTGGTCACAACAGAGAAAGAAGAGATTAAATTGAAACAGGAGGAAGGGTCAGTAGGGCATGACAGGGGAAGGTGATTCTACACTGGCTCTTTCCCTTATAATTCTTATCTGACCTTATGTTCTTGGCCCTTTTGGGAGCAGAGACGCTGGGCATAAGGCAGGCCTTCTGACTTTCTAAAAAAAATCTTTCATATATGCCTAGTGAGAATGAGTTGCATAAAAGACTTCTGCTTAGCTGAAGTCTCTCTTCAGCTCCCCAGTACAACAAAGCCTCTGACATACTGGAGCAGATCCAGTGGAGGGCCACCAAGATGGCTGAGAGCTGGAGCACATTGGCCAGGGTGAATGGGACTCTGAGCAACTTGGTCCAGTGGAAGGTGTCCCTGTCCATGGCAGGAAGGCTGGAACTAGATGATCTTTAAGGCCCCTTCCAACCCAAACCATTCTATGATTACTTACAAGGAGCAACTAAGAGACCTGGGTTTGTTCAGCCTTATGAAGCAAGGGCTCAGGGACAGTAACTGCACAAGATAACCCGATCAGATACCAGGAAAAAAGTTTTTACAACGGAAGCGGCTAAACAGGTGCTCAGACCAGCTGTGGTTTCTTCGTCCTCAGAGATGTTCAGCATTGTACTGAACAAGGCCCTGGGCAACTCGACCTGTATGTCCCTGCTTTGAGCAAGGGTTTAGACCAGAGACTTCTAGAGGTCCATTGCAATTAAATTATTCTTTGTTTTGGTGGCTTCTTTCACGGGTGGGTAAGCAGAGAAGTGGAGGTGAGCAAATGCTTGTAGCAGCTAGGATGAGCTGCAACACATGGCAATGGCCACAGCATCTCTATCTGGCTCCTGCAAGAGACTCAGAGATCCTCTAAGCCATTCCTTCATCTCACCTGTGCCTTGTGGGAACTCTGTAGGTGAGTTCACCAGGAGTTGGGTCTCGCTCCAAGTATTCATTCAGTGTGTCCAAGGAGAAGAGCCTCCAGAGGTGCAACTTGCTGATATTGCTGGCACTTCCTGCTGAACAGGCATCTGTGATGCACAAAGTTGGGTAGATGCCTCTTGCTACAATGCAGCAGAGGGGCTGCTGCTCCTCTTTTGTGCTTGCATGATCTGTAGCTTGGGAGAGAAAGAAACACCAAAAAGTAGTCATGCACCATTAAGGGGAAGCTGCCTGCATCCTTTTGCCTGCAGCAAAGGGCAATGAGACCCTACCAAGCCCAGAGAACAAAAGAAAGGGACTTGCACATAGTCTTCACTTTGGCAGCTTCTCAAAACCTCCAGACCACTGACTTCTAGTTGTACCTTGCCGTGCATTTAGAGATCACCAAAAGACTATGAATGTGATCCTTTTCAACTGTGTATTTACGCAATTTAGTTCTGCACTATGTGGAAAAAACCTTTTTTGATTTAAGCCTATAGCTTAGTCATTTTATGAAGTGTGCCTTGTTTTCACACTGAAAAATGATAAACAATTGTTTATATCTTGTCGTTTCCCCACCATTCATGTGACATTGCTATTTTCCACTTCCGAAGCTGAAAACTCTTTGTCTAGCTAGTCTCTTCCTTCACAAATGCTGTTCCCCACCTCTGAACATCCCAAAACATCCATCTCACCTGTGGGGGTGCAAAGAGCGTATTTGATTGACCAGGTGTAATGCAGTCGACGGGCTGGCCTTACTGTTATTCCAACAAAAGCTTTTGATCTTGCAGGGATTGTCCCTCTGGAGTGGTCCAACTCTAGAGCTGTAGGAGACAAGAGATGGTATAAGCTTGTGGCATCACTGGTCTCTCTGACACCACACGTGTTCAGCACACAGATCCCTAAACCTACCTGTGCTCAAACCACTGCCCCCCCTTTTCTGATTGTTAGAATCAGCTTCAGGTGTTGAAGTTGGGATTCCCAGGCTACAACTGTAGGCAGTTCATTGGGAGTACCCAGCCTGCCTTTAGCCAGTAAAGAACAGGGAACTGCTCCAAAGGAGGTCCTCTAAAAAGGCAGCTAAGGGTTGCACTCCAACATTTCTTTTGGGAAGTTCCTTTATTTAAATTCCTTCTCTGCTGGGAAATTGCATCTTATTTCAAGGTCCAGATTGGCATAGCTTCAGTTGTCAGGCTTTGGGTTACGCTTTTTCCAGCAAGACAGAAGAGTTACCTCCTACACAAAGGAGCAGACACCTTAAGGTTTGAGATAATCAGTGCAAGCTAGCCAGCAAGTAGACTAACCTCCAAGTTCATGCTACATTGATTTTGGAGAAAAGAGGGAAAAGCTAAGGCCCCATCCCTAGCTCCTTTACAGTACCTAGTGGATTGCTGTGGACCTCCTCAGGGTCACAGGGCCCAGTGATGAGTTGTTCTACACTGAGGATGTAATTCAGAGAACAGATCCCATCATTTAGCAGTACAATGCTGCAGCTTTGCAGATCACCAACCAGAACATTTCCAAGGTCCAAGTGCCTCTTTTGTGCCTGGAATACAAACCCACCACGCTAAGGTCACTGTTACATGTCAAGCATAGTGATTGAGTGCAGTCACCACTTATCTCCCCACATGCAGATCCCTTGGCACGTGCAGTGCAGTGCAGAGGGCTCCCTGCTTTGTGTAGGACCTGGCATGCCCTGGGAGATAGAATCACAGAGTCATTAAGGTTGGGAAAGGTCTCTAAGATCAAGCCAACCACTGACCTCACACTGCCAAGTCCACCACTAAACCATGTCCCCAGATGCCACATCTACACATCTTTTAAATACCTCCAGGAATGGTGACTTAACCACTTCCCTGGGCAGCCCATTCCAATGACTGACAACCCTTTTTGTGAATAAATTTTTCCCAATATCCAATCTAAACTTCTCCAGGTGCATTTTGAGACCATTTGCTCTTGCCTTATTGCTTATTACTTGGGAGAAGAAACCAACCCCCACCTCGCTACAACCTTCTTTCAGGTAGTTGGAGAGCAGTTCAGGCATTGTAACAGGCCTGCAAATGGCTCAATCCTTTCTATAAATGCTTTCTTCTACTCTTAGTTAGGCTGCTTGCTGGGTAGGATGTAGTATATTTAGGGCTGTGAGGAGACCAGCTGGCCAGCTGCACTTGGGTCAAGGGCTGACTGATGTTTGCTGGCCCCTTCATAACTGCATTGAGTCCCCCTCTCTTTTGGGTAGTTGTGCACTCACATACAATTTAGAGTGACTAGGTACCTCTAACATATTATCACCCATCTGTCCAACATGGTTGACATGGTGCAATCACTTAAAAAGTATTATTTTATTTTCCTCTGGTTGCTTAAGAAGCCTGACTGAAAATGAAGGTGGCTGTAGTGATCTGCAGATAATAGGAGGGAAGCCAGGTGGATGTGTGCTGGTTATACCTCTTCAAAAGGTCCACTGTACTTAAAAATCAGACTAACGGCAGAACAAATGGAGGAGAGCAGACAGAATGAGAGCAGAGAACCATGATTCCCAAGGAGCCAAATGGCTTGCTTGGTTCAGTCTGGAACACAGGATTTGAGAGCAATCCCAGAGGATTTGGGAAGGTCACATTTGAACTGGCAGGGCATTTACAACATATTGTTGCCATTAGGCCACTAGAATTAGTTCTGTTTTCTACACTGAAAGCAGTGTCTGGGAATTTTGCTGTGAATCCTTACGGATTGCCTCCAGTACAAAAAGGGGAAGTCCAAGACCCCCATCCCATCCTAGTACCCCTTTTACTACCCAGTGGGCCCCAGTTCCTTACCCTGATGGTGCCCAGTGCCCCCTCTCCAACAACCCGTAAGGCATAACAGACACTTTCGAGAGACACAGGCTCTGGGATTTTCCACCTCACAAACACCATAGCTCGCAGCAGATACTTGGTCTCCTCATCCGGAGTAAAAGTCCATGCCTGAGCCTGTAATCACAAGAGGAAAGAGTGCTCACACGAGCTCCAGACCAGAGACAAACCCAAACACCTCAACAGTTGCATTCAATGCACAGTCCCTTCCTCCATTACAGCTAACCTAATTCTTTACAGACAACTCTGGAGACACTCTCCCTTCAATCATCCACCACCTCCATCTGTGTACAACCCCAGGCGTGGAAATGCACATTCAGATACTCAAAGTCAGGCTGTGGCTGTATTGTAGAGAGCAAAGTACAACTTTGGTAGACCTTGAACTTACCATGGCTTCATAGGGCTGGAGGATCCCTGCAGTGGGGCTGACAGACAGGATCTTACTGTCAGACTGACGTATCTTCCATGAGAAAACCATGGGTAACCTTGTGCAGTTTTTTATTGTGTACATTCGTGTAGAAGAGGTCCCTATATAGAGAGGCTTGAAGTATAAATTTCCATCACCTTCTAACAGCAAAAGAAGGGACTCCCCACAACTCTGGAGAGAAATCTTCTGTGGGATTAAGGGGAAAGGTAACAGACATTAGCTAGAAAGGTAACAAACATTGGCACCACAAGCACATTCTTTATACAGTGCTGATCCCATACTAAGTGTTGAAAATATTCTTTCATTCCTATTTCCAAAGAGAAAAATCCAAACTAACCATTAGGAGATAAAATAGGCATCACAGTGCAAGCCACTGTGAAAAGGGAAGACAACAAAGGAACAAAACTTTGCTCACCATCTTCCACTTCCCTTTCCCTACCTCGGTGTATCCAGGATAAGAGTTCAGCTGCAAAGGTAGGATATGCTGCTGTGAGACTGTGTTGACTGGGTGAGTAGAGAGAAAGAAAATCTGGTGGCCTCCTGGAATGATGTGTCCTGAGCTGGGCTTGACCAAAACAGAGGGGCAGGCAGTTTGATTTACACTGAAAGTCATCAAGGAGGTGCTTGTGTTCAACAGCAGCATGCTGCAGTAAGTACCAGTGTCAGGAACCACAGGAGGAAAAGTCTGGTGGAGACAAGCAAGAAGGGTTGTTTTCACCGGGTTTGGAAAACCAATTTAAAGAAAAGGCTTTCACAATATTGAATTCCAGGTTCCAACAAGCACTACCCTGAGTCTATGGAGAACTTTGTAATGCTTCTTTTCAAGGAAAGAACTGAAACCACCCAAGGATATAAAAATTTTGGTCTTTTTCCTTCCTACAGTGACCCTCATCTTTCACTCATGAGACCAGTGAAGCTACTTTCCTTTATGGAATGCTTATGTACATTCAGTAAGAAAGCTGCTTGCTTGTGCCCACAGTTCCTGCATGAAGACCAACCTCCTGGATCAAGAATTCCAGGAGGCTGAAATTTGCTCCAATTCATACGTATCAGGCTGCATGTCCTGGATTAGCTGAGGAGATTTTCTAAGAGGTTCTCAAGACTATTCTTACTTCCTAGGATCAGACATTACTTTACCTCATATGAACAATACTTCATTGTGCCACAGAAACAGCAGGAAGTGTGAGGAAAACTTCCATTCTACCTTGCAACCACTTCTCTTCCATAAGTGTGGATTCTGTATTTGCCTAAGTGCATGCAGAGTCCTTGACGCTCCTGGGAGGGAACTAAACACCTTTGTCAGTGCCTATGTTCACTTAAACAGAAAGGAAGGAGATCCCAACAGCTTTCCTCTCAGAGCTAATGAGATGCTCAGTGCAAGCTGGCATGCTGGAGGCTGGGAAGCTAATGCAGGAAAAAGAGCATCCTACTTCTTTACCAAAGCTGGAATCTCCACACCATCAGAAACCACCAAAGTCACATCTCAGGATGGTGCAATGAAAGAGAAAGTAAAGACTTCAGACTAAGTCTCTGTAAATACCCAAATGTCAACCAGTTACACACCTTGGGGACATCCAGGATGTACTGTGGAACGAAGTGTTCCCGCCCTGCTTCATATGTGTGTGCTCTCAGCTTCACAGTCAGGCACCAAGATGGACAGATGGTGGCATCATTCTCAACATTGGTGTAGTGTCTCATCACCTGCAGACATGCAAAGGACAGTACACAGTGTGTGCAGGAAGGCAAGGTGCCTTCAAGAGCACGTATCACTGCAAGCAGCTATTTGTTCAATGACATCCCTGGGGCTAAGGAATTTACTTTTTCAGGGAAGAAGGACTGACCAGTGCCAGATGAGGAACAAAAGACCAGCAAGTAACTTTCAAGCAGAAGGATATATTCAAGCGATTCTGTGATATTACAAGAGTTGCTTTAGGAAGAAGGGTCTATAGACATTCTAGCGCAGCTTGAGAGACTTGCAAATGTTAAGTTTCACCTACCAGAATAATTCTAGGTGCTAAAACTCCTATAATTGCAGACTTGTGTGGAATGAATCCCATGCCATTTGGAAGAAGAGGCTGCAGTGATATACAGTGCCCTCAGCAACTTTACTTGTGGAGGGCCAGACAAGAAACCAATTTACTGTCCATTACCCAGGCCATGATACCTATCCTTGCGTAGGCTCTCATCTACACTAACAGTGCAGTAATTTGCAGTAATTCCTCCTTCAAGGAGGTGTACTTTGCTTCATGTTCACTGGGGGTAAGAGACAGTGTACCTGTCCACGTGCATGGGCTGTGGCTTGCTTCTCTCACTTCTTTGCCCAGACACAGGCGAAGGAGAAATATTAACCCACCACTATATCAAAGCAGGAGCCAAAGGAGTTAATAAAGATGCTAGTTTATCAAATTCAAAATTAAGGGTTTCAACTGAATTTTAACTTCTACAAAAGCCTTTATTCTGGAAACAATTGCTTACTAAGTCCTCTCTGGTCTTAGTAATTTCTACTAACCTTGTAGAAGGCAAAACCTTCCAGCTCTGCTGCATAGAGACTGTTGACCTGATTGGGCTTGAAAAGAACATGGACGGTTGAAGACTTCAGAGGTGGGATGTCACAGATTTCAGGGTGCACTAGGAAGGCACTGCCATGGCTTGGAGTCCAGGCAACAATGATATTTCCTTTGGTGTGGTTGGTCACACAGAGAGGAAGAGATTCTGCCCCGTGAGGTGGCACGCAGCAACCAAAATCATACTCCCTGGGGCTGACACTAACATGAGCGGGAAACAAGGGGAGGTCACTGCTTACACCATCATAGAAATATTCAGTCATGGAGTTGGGTTCAAAGTATTCCTTGGGAGGCTGGTCTTGAGAAATCTGCAGGATGGAAACATCTCAGTGTGAGCAGAAGTGTACCTGTGGGAGACACCAGACACTACAGTCCCGACTGCCTTCAGGAGCAAGAGGGCAAACAAGATACACTTTCAAGTTTCCTGAACAGCTCAAAGTTTAGGATTCAAAGAGCCTCCTCTTTGTAAGCCAGTCCTCAGTCTAAAACTACATGAACCAAAGACAAACCTGTGATTGAGTTAAATCCAGAAAGCAGCTAAGTGGCTGAGCTGGGGTAAAATCCAGCTGAAAAACACAGTGTTGGTGTGTGCTGGGAACATTAACAGCAGAGATACTAAAGAAATCTGTCTGGCACTGCAAGTCCTTCTACATCTGTCTCCTGTGCAACTGAAACCCAGCATATGCATACACCTGGGAATGTCTTAGATTCCAGTGAGGGCAGCTCATACCTCCGGGGGCAGCATGAGGGCTCCCTTTCCATCCATCTGCAACTTCCCATCCTTTAGCATCACACTCAGGATATCAGGGGGATAGAAGGTCAGTCCCCTCACCATGTTGGTTCGGTATGAGGAGAGGTGGCTTGCCTGAAGGGTGGTTGGCTTAGCTGTGCCTGAATGGCAGGTACCAAAAAAATCCACATACATAGGCTCCTGGGAAAACACCAGCAAGAACAATAAGAAATAAACTGTCCTTCTGTGATTGCTTTGAGAGTTACACTATGCCAGTACCTCAATTCCAAAACCATGCCTGGAAAAGGCTTAGCATCTGCAATGCTAGGCTGCCACTTACTTTATGTCTTTTTATGACACAAGAACTTTCTCAAAACTGGAGTAAAAATTAAAGGCACTCAGTGCACAGCTGTGCAGCTAAATTTAACTCAGAGCCTTAAATGGGCAGAAGCCACTGAGGATGCACCTCACCCCACCCAGAGGCATTACTGACTGTCTGTCCACATCCTATTGCTGATAGGAACCTGCACCATGGGGATTCTGCTCAACAAGAGCCTGGGTCCTGCACTTGGGTCACAACAACCCCAGGCGGCACTACAGGCTTGGGACAGAGTGCTTGGAAAGCTGCTCATCAGAAAAGAACCTGTGGGTGATGATTGACAGTTGGTTGATCATGAACCAGCAGTGTGCCCAGGTAGCCAGGAAGGCCAATGGCATCCTGGCTTGTATTGGAAATAGTGTGGCCAGCAAGACTAGTGAAATGATCATCCCCCTGTACTTGGCACTTGTGAGACTATGCCTTGAATACCGTGTTCAGTTTTGGGCCCCTCACTACAAGAAAAACATTGAGGGCCTAGAGTGTGTCCACAGAAGGACAGTGAAGCTTGCAAAGGGTTTGGAGCACAAGTCTTATGAGGATTGGCTGAGGGAGCTATAGGTGTTTAGCCTGGAAAAAAGAAGGCTCACTACAACTACCTGAAAGGAGGTTGTAGCCAGGTGGGAGTTGGTCTCTTCTCCCAAGTTAGGAAGTGATAGGACAAGAGGAGACGATCTCAAGTTATGCTAAGGGAGGTTTAGATTGGATACTGGGAAAAATTTCTTCATCAAAATGGTTGTCAAGCACTATGAGGTTGTCCAAGGAAGTAGCTGAGTCAACATCCCTGGAGGTATTTAAAAGACATATAGATGTGGCACTTGGGGACATAGTCAGTGATGAACTTGGCAGTGCTGAGTTAATGATTGGATTCAATTAACTTAGAGGTCTTTTCCAATCTTAATGATTCCATGATAAGTATCAATGAAAATGTAGGGGGAAGAGATTTTCAGGGGCTACTAAGTGGGACAGGATAGCCCTGTTGACTTACATTGGAAGATCCTTCTAAAGCATCACAGCAATGAAACCACCCTTTGCCTCCCATACCTGATGATGGACAAGGCACACGACTCTGCGGTGATAGGTCATTGGGTGAGTAGGTCGAAAGGTCACCTTCAGTGTTAGTGTTGTTGTGCCCTCCAAGACTCCACAAGGACGATCCAAGGAGAAGACACTTCCTTTGCAATCAATATCAAACTGGTAATAGGCCGGGACATCTGACATGTTGCTAATTTTCAGGGTCTGCATCAAACTTTCTCCAAGATTGATCCATTCAAAGTCCACAGAATATTGGTCCAGGGAAACCAAAGGACCTAGCACAACATGCAAGACAGATCCTGGACTTGTCATAGCTGTTTCTGTCAACATGATACAAGCCTCTGCTGCACCTACCTGATCTTCCCAAACCAGAATCACCTCAACAGCCAACACACTAGCCCTAGCAAACAGCTGGACATTCACTTAAATCAGCCAAACATCTGTCTCAAGCAAGTGTAAACCCCAAACAGTGCACCAAGGACAGCCAGGATCCCAGCAGAAGATAAGCCTCTGACTGCAGGCTGTGACAGTTCCTAGTCCTTCCCCAAGCATTAGCCCTCTCCCTGAAGTGGTAAAAAGATTACAGGGAGCAACAGAGAAGTCTTTCACTCTGGTACCTTTACATGAGCCAACCACCTTCAGAACAGTCTCTGGAAGGCACCCAGCAGATGTGATAGTGAAATAGTCAGTACTGTGCTCTCCTACTACTTGGGGCTGAAACCGTATGCGCAAGACCAGATTCCCTTTGGCAGGAACAATACCATGGGACACATCACAGGAGAAAAAGTAATCACGAAGCAGAGGATCTTTTGCTCGCTTTATCCTACATGGTGCATCAACCTGCAAGTAGAAAAGAAATAGGTTAACAAAGGGGCCAACATGAGCCAGGATGGCTCTAAACACAGGACACTAATCAAGTTAAGAAGTGCAGTTTTCAGTAAAGCTGAACACCAACAAGAACACCAAGGACAGCAGAGAAATCCTGTGCAGCAAACTTCTGCCCTGATGGAGAACTTGCAGCAGCAAGCTCCCACAATACTCTCAGAAGTCAGTGGGCTACAGCAAAACTCCTGGTGATCTCTGGGGTTGGAGTACTCCTCCTGGTAGGAGGAAGGATACTCTAGGTGTCCCCAGGGGCCAGCGTAGCCTAAGTGATTGTTGTGACCATGGGAACAGGAAGGTAGATAACTTATTTCCCTCCATCCACAGTTCCACCCTGTCTAGGGATCTTATTTTCACAAAAAACAAAGCCAGTGCTCAGATGCCTTCCTCAAGCCCCTTAGAAGAAAGTCCTGATTCTTGCCCAGTGATGCTGAGCATCACTGCAGTGTGAATAATAACAGTACAACAAACAAGTATGTCTTTGCCACTCCCAAGTTGCAGAGCCTGGGGAGGGACCGCTACTGTCATCCACGTCAGCAGTCTGGGAGTACATCCATCATTTAAGGGGCTGGGATGGGCTGAGCTGGCCCAGGTAACCAGGTGCTCAAATGCAGCCCTTTTGACTTTTAGAACAATTCAGTGGGCTGCAGTCTACTGAAGGAGCAGAAGATCCATCAGCTGCCTGGAACATATGCACACCAATTTCAGACTGCCACACAGGACTGATGGGCTTGTCCAGAGGGAGCAGGAGACCTGCAGGATGCAAACGACAGTGGTAGCTGCCTGATCTGGAGCAGGCACAGTGGGAAGCAGGCGGGAACTGCAATACCATGCTGCAAATGGCTATGTTGCTAGCACTGTAGCTGGAAGGTATGAGTGCATAGCTTGGCTGGTAGGGGAAGGCTAATCATCTCTGTTTCATTCACGTTCACACTCAGGTTATTTTTACAGCATTAAGGGAGATACGCAAGACCCCATGTGCCACGGAAATGTATCAGCATGCCAGCTTGTCACAAGAAGTCAGCCTCCCTCTCCACCTACCACAGATAGGTTGAAGATTTCTACACACTTTTCCACAGTTATCCCCACTGGCACTGATCCAAAGCACAGGACATCCTGAAACTTTCCAGATTGTACACCTTCATTCTCCTCCCCTGCCACATGCACACGAAGATAGGGGTACTTGGCTGTTAAAGAGAATAGTATACTAGATTAGGAAAGAGAGATGGAATCTCCATCCTTTGATATTCAGCACTCAACTGGACAAGCCTCTGAAGAACCTCAGACTATTCTGAAGTTGGATCTACCTTCAAAGTTGGGCCTGGTTTACACCAAGTAAGTCCCTTCTAGCCCTAATTTACTTAACTCAGAATCACATCTTTTTTTTGTCAGTGGCCAGACAATGCACTTCAGGCAAGGACTTGCTAATGAAACCATTGCTCATTTTATCTTGCATCCAGAAAGCTTTAGAAATTTCCCTCTGCCTTTCTGTCTAGCAGGGACAGACAGGAGACACTGAGTGCAGACAAAACCAGGAGTTTGTGGAGTTTTTTTCCAGTGAAATCCTCTCATTTCTTTCCCTCTGTCAATTTAAGCAGGCCTCAGAAATGCTGGTGTGTCCAAAGCATGCCACAGGGCATATTGGACACTCTGTCCCTTCAGAGAACACTTCCAAATTGGCAAAAGTACATTAGAGAATTTCACAGGCCACTTTCAAACCATGAGCCTCACTTGCTCATCACTGGGTTGAGCCAAAAGTGGCACAGCCTTAGAGTGCAGGCCCTCCATCTATCTCTGTGAAATGCTATTCCACCATTAGAGGTGATACATATTTCTCTGAGTGTTAAATGCAAGAAGAACTCACCCATGGCTTTTAGCTGGATTATCCTCTTTTGTTTCTCTTGATTTCCAAACCAGCACGTGGCTGCCCCGTTGTGGACCCCAGCCACCTTGGGTTGGAAGACCACCTTGACCATGCACTCAGCACCTGGGTTCAGCATGCCATGGTCAGGAATAATGCAGAAAGGGCTTGGTGTCTTCCAGGCAAACGTGGTAAAGAGATCACTAGGAAATGGAGATACATTTTAAGCAGGTGAATGGATTGTTTGCTGCCTGAGCAATCATGCATAGAATGAGCCTTTCCCAATGGGTTATTCAGTTAGGATGCGAAGCAACCAATGCTGAATGTCAGAATCCCTAATGCATCTGGACAAATACGTAATGCTGAGAAGAAATTTGTCTCTAGTCTCTGCAAATCTCCTATTCACACTTTAATGTATCTTACCTCTTATGTCTAAGAATGTTATTAATGGCCGTGAAATTTTTCAGCTTCATGACGTGCTCTGGAATTAGTATTTGCTTTTCCGGTATCTAACTTTGCTGCTACTTAATTCCAAATAAACATTTGTTCCCCTGTTATACACCCAGGTGGGAAGAGAGGATTGAGCTATTCCCCTAATACCTCATTTAGCTCTCCAGAACTCCCTTTGCTTGTTTGATTTCCACCAAGAACATGATATACCATCAGCTATCATCTATTTTATTGATTTCAAGCTGTGTGCTAGTTACCATTCACATTCTCCAGCACCCTGGACCTCTCAGTTGGCACAAATTATTTCTCTAAGTGGAGAATGAATCACTTGAAATGGATGGAATCACTTGGTTGGTACACCCCTCCTTGCCTGGGAACTTCACCACACTCCTTTCTACAGTACTGCTTCATTTACTGTCCTTCCCTCACTAAGACAATCCTTGATAACTGGGAGCATCTTTGCTCCTAAATGACTAAAATGTTTCCAGCTGGTTGCTCAACTCTCCCTGCTCATGCTGGGAAGGCTGCCTTTAATTAACTGGAAGCCCAGGCCTCTCCTTTGAATGTGGGATGTTCTCAGTGGGACAATGTGCTGGTCCCCACCTAGTTCCTAGGCACGAATGGTTCTCAGCATATGCTGGAAACAGATGGATATGAGATGCCAAGATGAGCCCACAGTGACCTGTACTACCATTCTGCTGCTTTTTCTGCCAGGACCTCAGGGGAGGCGGAATTCTGCTGCCTGTTAAGGCAGCTAGCAGATCTAACAACAACTGGAATGAGCTGCATTCAGTGGAGAGTCCAAGAGAGTGGCAAAATACCTGACAAAACAGAAAGTGTCTGCTCAGCCCCATCTCACTCACCCAACATTGCGCACAGGGAATGTTGTCTCCGTGAAACTGTGGACAGCACAGACAGGCAACTGGAGAGCAGCCGGGAAGGACAGATGTAGGCGTGGAAGCACAGCACGCAGGGTAACAGAGAACTCACCCTCAGCTTTCACAAAGCAGATGCTGTCTTCATACTCCCTCTGCACAGAAGAGCAAGGAGAGACAGCAGTTAGGTGGACTCCACCTTGCAGGTACTGCAGCTCCACCCAAGAATACCCATCACCTTCACCTCTGTGTTAGGGGAAAAAATGTCGGCAACAGAGACACCAATGGACACCTCTGTGCAGGACAGAGAGCATATGAATCACTTGGAAAAGGCAGACAGTGTGGAAGGTATTCAGGCATACTCCTCACTCTGTCAGGGAACACACAAACACCCTCAAGGAGAGCAATTGAAGGCCGCATTTGTTTCACCTGATTTGTTTTAATGCAGATGGATTTCTTTCAGTGTTTTCAAGATCCCAATTCAGCTGAACTGAAGCATGTACAACCTTTCTCTGAGCTCCATGAGCACAGAAATATTAGTCTTTGATTAAATGCTTTGTCAGCTGGAGACCCAAGCAAATAATGCACAACTTAAAGATGCAGTGTTGACAGCACTGTGTACAAATAGCCCCAGGACATCTGCTAAGCAGCAAAGATAGAAGGAATTGCAAGATATGTGTTTTCAATACTTCCCATTTGTCACCCCTCCTGAGTACCACTTATACAGGTAAGGAGCGACCTTGAGCACTGCAGCACACACAGTCCTTGCTCTCTCTAAGAACGGCAGCCTCCTGCTTTAGCGATTGATGTGCTGCAGACAAACTATTCACTGAAAATGGAACAAGGCCAGCAGCTTATTTCATAAACGGGACACTGAACAGTCATCAGAAAATCATGATACTAAGAGAGCAGGGTACTGGGAATCTGTCCAGTAATCATGCTCTATGTCTGTGACAGAAATCCACATCAAAGACATACAGCTGTTGACAAGAGCCAGAGATCAATATTCAGAGATGAGACAGATACTACAAACAAGTTCAAAAGCAAGAAATGAGACTGGGTAAAAAGAATCATTCCTGTTAAAAATAAACTGTAAAGAAACCCAACCCCATCCAAAAAAGGGAGACCTTTGACATGTCCCTTACAGAAAACTAGTAGTCCTTTATTGTAGGGGCTTTGGGGTCTCCTGTAGTAAAGCAGAGAGTGAGTCCCTCAACCCAAGGTTCTGCACTAAAATCATACAGCTGAGGTTCCCTGGTATCAAATCAGGTGTGGTCAATTCAAGCACTTTATCTTATTGATTGCATGGCCAGAAGTAGAATGTGAAAAACTGGGAATACTTTTTGTGAGGATCCCTCTCATAACTACTGGTAAACTCTGCAGATAAGTCAGGATTAGGGCTCCCTCCAGTGATGAAGATGTGGGGAGAGCAGGAAGGTCACTCTGCCCGCTCTTTCTATGTTAGAATGTTCCCCAAGGACAGATTCATTCAAGTGAAAACAGAAAGAACAGGAGAGGCAGAGGCCCACTGCTCCCCTGGAAGGCAGCCTGAGCACTGGGAGCAGTTGTGACATTAGTGCTTTACCTTTTCACTGGGCCGGAAAACGATGGGCAGTGTCATGGACATTCCAGGGCTCAGAGTAATTGGTTGTGGAAAAACAGTGAAGAAGAATGGCGTGGGAGGACACCTAGATAACAACATCAAAACAAGAGATTTTGTCTGAGGGCATACAGCTGTTCTGCCATTAGATAGCAGAAAAGAGAACAAATAAACAAAACCTCCAGATCCCACAATTTAGAAGCACTTTACACACCTGACCCCAAGGGTACCTTGTAGCACGGTAGCAGAAAGAGGGGCAGAACCCAGGTGTCCTGAAAACCCACTCAGGTGTCCTGAAAACCCATTCCCAGCTCTAAGTATCTACCCCATCCTTGAACAGTATTTTACATTTTCAGACCACACAGTATGAGCAAAACACATTGGGCAGACACATTTGAGTTTCCGAGCAGGGAGGGTCACAGGGAGTGCTGGAGTGGCTCAACACCCAGTGGGACTCCCGGCAGCAATGGTTTTAGGACACAGTAGTGACTGGCTGGCATACATCCACAATTAAAATCTCACTAGACTGGAAATGCCTCACAGACAGAAGTATCAGCAAAACAGAATTTAAAAAAAGGCATTTCATTTAACACACTTCTTCCAGGAACAAGGGCTGTGTTTCTGAATGAGCAGGTTTCTGTCCTGCTACGTAAGTGTGCACACACTGTCTCCAGCACAGCACTCAAGGGGAGAGGGGGAAGGTGAGTCTGAGAAAAACTGCTGATGTAACTGATATATAGGAGGGATGAAGATGCAGAGAGAGCATGAGGATACAAAGGACAAACAAACTTCCCACGCACCTGTAGCTCAGCTTCTGGGTTTTCTCATGAACATTTTTCAAGGTCAGGTGTCTGATCATCTCTTTTCCAAGTTCCCAGCCATGCCAAATGAGTGTTTCAGCCACCTCGATGCCCCAAAATACACATTTCTTCTTCTTTGCCTCTCTTGCAGACACCTTAGGGAATAGTAGTTGGGAAGGGAAGAGAACTCGCTCAAACAGCTGTTTCTCTATGCTAAAGGTTTCTGACTGGATAGGGACAGGAGGAGCCACCCTGCGGCAAAACTCCAGGAGTCACTGAAAGCCCTGGTTCAGGAGTCCAGAGGGGACACCTCCTGGCCACAGCCCAAACAGCAGATACGAAAAGGGGTGATGAACCAGGGAGGCAAACGTTTTTCTGTCTCTCTCCTCTCCCTGGTTGCCTGACAATCCACCCACGACAATAGCACCCTTTGATCCTCCATTCACCTTCCTGTCATAGGCACAGAACTTCAGAAAAGAGTCAGAGTTCTGGGGCTTGCCATGCCACTGAGCCATGCCACGCTGCTCCTGCACCCAGAGAGCCTTTTTTGCTAAGAGCTGGGTGCTCCCAGAGACCCAGTGCCCCCTCCTCTGGCACAGGGTGTCACTGAGCCTCCTGGCTGGAGGGGCTGCTGCAACACGCCCCTTTGTGTCCCCATTTCCTCAGGTGAGTGCAGCCCTCTCCGCAGACCACGTCATCCCCATGACCTAGAGGTCACGACTCACAGCTGCCCCTGTGGCAGGGCTCTCCTCGGGGAGAGCAGAGCACAGCCCAGCCCGGTCCAGTCCAGTTCAGCCCAGTCTAGCCCAGGCCAGCGCTGCCCTGCCCTGCCCACTATTGGCCCACAGAGCCCAGTACAGCAAAGCCCTGCTTTGTAGCCTGGCCTGGCTCACTAAAACCCCGTATGGATGACTGTGGCAGAGCCGTGTTCCCCACAGCGAGCGCCTGCCCAGTTCCCTGGGGCACGGCCCGCTCCTTTATCACCCCGCCTTGCCCCGGAGCGGAGCCCGGGCCACGGGTACCACCGCCGCCACCGGGTCCCGCAAGGCCAGCCCGACTCCCTCGAGCCCTACCCGGCTCCCTGAAGCACCGGGAGCTCGGGGCGCCTCGGGCGCCGTCCCAGGCCAGTCCCCGCCGCTCAGCGCCATGTGGGCCGGCCCGCGTTGCCATGGAGACCGGACGCTCCCGGAGAGACGACGGCGGCCGCTTCGGGTCAATCCCCGCGAGTTACGGCGGCCGCCAGGGGGCAGCGGAGGGACGCGGAGAGTGGGGGAGACGGAGCGGGAGCGGGCCAGGGAGGGGCAGGGAGCAGGAGGGGATCGGGGAGAGATGGAGGGAGCAGGTGAGAAGTTCTCAGGGGTGCAGCGGGAAGACGGGGAGCAGGGGAAGATGGGGAGTCCTAGGGGCAGGGAGATCGAGGGGGGAAACGGGTGGCAGACGGAGGAGTGCATGCGATGCAGGGCTGTGGGCGAGAGCCCGGGGCAAGGGATGTTGAGGAGGAGTGTAGGGGAGGGAGATAGTGCAAAGCTGAGCCAGCAAAGTACGTGGGTGTGCGGGATGGATGGGTGAGGAGACTGTGGACAAGGGGGCATGGTGTACAACAGACTGGAGAGTGTTGCCATAGGGATGGGGTGGCACCTTAATGGGGTCAGGACATCTTGAGTTCCTTGAAGTATTGGTGACACAAGTAACAAGTTGTGATCATTGCCAAAAGGAGTTGTGGAGTCGAGACCAACAAACAGGCTGGAAAGCCCTGGCTGCATGGCCCTATCAGGTATCCCAGGTATCATTCCCATGGGGCAACACAGGATAGTCCTACATCTTCCCAGTGCCCTGGATGACCCTCAAGGAGGTGGGACCCTTGTTTTCCCAGCTGGGAGGGGCAGATAGCCCCTCCGGGGTGCACAGGCAGCAGTATGGTGCAGAGCAGGGCTGGCCACATCCCGCAGCACAGAGAGGGTGCCAAGACAGAGGCAGGAGGGAGATGCAGCTTTAATGGCATTTGTCGGTGTTTACAACATGAGTCATCCAGTTAAGCAGCCATAAATCAGCACCCCAAGTCCTCCTGCATTGTGTCGCCTCCTCTGTCCCCCCAGCACTGATGAGTGCCTGGCTCCTGCAGAAACAACCTCATAAATAACAGCAACAAAACAAACCCTTCTGCAGCCACAGCAGGCCTGAGTGTGCCAGGCATGAGATGAACGCTTCCCATCCATCACTTTAATGGCTGTACTCTGGAAATTAAACCTGTCACAGCCCATCAAGGTGAATGTTTTAAGTCTGTGACATGCCTTCAGCTCCCCTCCTCCTTCCTGGCACTTTGTTTTTTGTTGCTTTTCTTCTTGCCTTTTCCTCTCTGCCTCTACCACCCCTGTCACCACTGCATCTCTGTGCCCAGCTCCATCCTGTGGTCCTCTCTGGTCCCACACTGAACAAGGACCAGGTTGCACATGGGGTGGTAGATGTCTTTGGCCCTGAGGCTCCTGCAGCTATGGGCTGGCATCTCCCAGCATCTCTGTGCCCAGTCCTATGTGCCTGCTGGGATTGGGCACCCCTACCCTGGGGCAATGGGTCTCTCCTGCTCTGCTGTCCTCACAGGGCAATGGCAGGGAATTGGGTACCATCCTTTCACACTTCCCTCTCCCCTCCTCCTTTCCTGCCATTTTTATCCTTTTCCCCCACATTATTTTCTCTCCTGCCCCATCGCAGGCTCCGGGCACCTGGCTCCTACCCTGGCTCACATCTGCCCCCTTGGAGCAAGCGCTGCAGCCTCCCCAGAACCAGAGTTTCCCACTGGGCAGTGCCAAGGGTCTGGACACCTTCTGCATGAGCAGTAGGGCCCTACTGTGCCCTAGGATGGATTGCTTGGGGACAGGAGATCTGGGCACCAAGCATGCCATGTGCCCAGAGTGAAGCTGCTGAGCTGCCAGCAGCCACTGCGGGTCACTGTCTCCCCACACAGAATCCATCCATCCATCCATCCATCCATCCATCCATCCATCCATCCATCCGTGTCCATACTTCTCTCTACCATCATCTGCTTCCCTGGTTCATCCCTCTGTCCCAAAAGCATTGCACCTGTCCCTTTGCCCAGAGTACTGCTCTTCAGCCACTGCCAGCTTTTCCCAGCCCTGCGAGGTGTGACAGAGGCGCACCAATACTTACCTGTCCCATCCAGCACTGCCCGGCTGCCAAAGGTGATACGGGATTCCACGGAAACTGTTGCCCCTCAGCAGTTCCCACCCCCACCGCAGGTCCCAGAGCAGGCAGCCCTGCCTGCCAGCCCTAGGTAGGGACAGGGAGAAGAGAGGTGAGGACAGCAGGATGTGGGACAGGAGAGACATCATGGTCTGTCCAGTAATGGGACAGCCCAGCCCAGTCTGCCATGCTCCTGCAGCACTATGTGCACTGGTGTGGTGAAGTAAGGCTGCCCCCTCGGGCTGTCCCCCTGCCTTCACGGCTATCTCAGCACCCCAAGGGAAGACCCAGTTAGGTGTACAGGAGGCATAGGAGATCTGTAGTGTCTCCCAGGACCCCCCAGCATCCTGCGAGAACAAGTGCAGCCTGCTCAGTTATGGGGAGCCAGTGCTAAACCCTAGTGCTTCTAGGGAGGTGGTAGAGGGTGTCGGTTGTCATCCTACCACCAGGGGTTGACTTGAGCCCAGTCAGATCAAGCAGCATTTCAAGAGCATCATGAAATGAGCCCAGAAAGGGACTGAGAGCTTTGCTTCACAGGTCAGATTAATTTTGCTCTGCAAAGTGCAGACCCCACCAAGGATGCTGCCAGTGCAGGAGGAGGCAAGGCAGGCTGGCAGGAAACCAGGGAATCCTTCATCCTAGCCTTTCGTGTCACCAACAGGAAGGGCAGCTGGTACCGCCACACACGTCATGTGTTGCTCTAAGCACTGTCAGATCTGCAAGGAAGTGGCCGTGCAGTCAAAGAAGGGTCTATGGTCTCTCTTTTCCACCTGTACCAGCAGGCTGCCAGCTGTGCAAGTTTTCTCTCCCCACCCTTTCGCCCAGGGACTCTGGCAAGACAGCAGAGTAGGAGGAGAGGGGCAGAGCCTCCCATCCCCTAAGGAAAAGCACAGGCATTCAGATAACATCTTTATAAAGGAGGGATGTGGGGACTCCTCCAGATACACACAGAGGAATATTTATGAGTTAAATAGGATCCAAACACACATAAATTAAAGGGGGGCAGGTGCCTTGCACCCCCCCTGCTCCGCCCAGGCGCAGTCTGTGTCTGCCAGCAAAGAGAACCCCACACCACAGCCCAGCCCCTCTCTCTGGTTGGCTCCATCCGTCTTTCACAACACAGAGCTGATCTTCCTCTCCGTGGCACCTATTTCATTCTCCTCCTCTTCCTCTTCCTCACCCCCTGAGCAGGAGGAATCGGGGCTGTAGTTCAGCTCAGTAGTGCTGCAGTGCAGGAAGCCCGAGTCAGGGCTGTGCCCCATGAACTCGGGGCTTTCGGTAGCTTGTCCCTGGGGCTCGCTGGGCAGCAGCTTCTCGCAGGTTTTGCTGAGCCCTTGTTGCTTGTCAACCTCTGCCTGAGCCCCCTGCTCCTTGGCTTTGCGACTCCGTTTCCACTTCATGCGGCGGTTCTGGAACCAGATCTTCACCTGCCAAGGGAAAGCCTTGGAGAGTGTGTCCCCCACCCCACTCTGTCGCCACCGCCCCCCCTTCCCTGCATGGAGGGCCCCCCTAAAGCCTCTCTGCTGTGGGGCATCCTGTGGTGCTGCAGGTCTGTGCAAAGAGGCTGAGGTTGTCACAGGGAGAGGAATACTGGAGGACTGCTGCCTTCCCTCCATCTGGCTTCCACAGGATGGCCAAGGACATGCACAGGGACATTTTCATTTTAGCCCCACAAAAAGCGCCCTCCCACAGCATGCTGAGGGATGGGAAGGCTCTGAAACCCAAGTTGGGGATGCTGGGTAAAAAGAGTGGTATTCTGGAGTGCCCTTCAAAAGAGAAGAGCCTGGAACCCACCAGGTAGGTCTTTGCAGGAGATGGCCTGGAAGGGGCACTGATGGGAGCATTGAGGTATGGGGCTGATAGCATCAGCATTGCCCATGACATTGATTTCCTTCACATCCAGCTGCATGGTGCAGCTCCGTCCCCCCAGGACCAAGGTACCTGTGTCTCAGTGAGCATCAGCGATGTGGCCACCTCAAAACGCTTGGGTCTGGACAGGTACTTGTTGAGCTTGAACTGGTTCTCCAGCTCCAGGAGCTGTTGGCTGGTGAAGGCTGTGCGAGGCCGGCGGCACTTCCCCATCAAGCCAGACTGTGGGGCAGCTGTGGAGCAGACAGTGAGTGTGAGTCAGGGGACAGAAGAGCAAGAGGGGGACATCCCGTCAGCAATCCTGGGATGATGAAGAAGGTATCTCCCATCATCTCCCATCCCAATAATGGCTTTGTTGCCTGACTGATAGGAACCAGTGAGATACGTTATCAGGCCTCAGTGTGCAACTAGGATCAGTCCTGTGACTGAAATTAATCCTCTTTTTTTATTGCTGGGCCGCACAGGTGGCAGCTCAACTGCCAGGGGTTGCGGCAGCAGGGCTGCCCGAAAGCTCCGCTATCTCACCCACAGCCCTTGAAGGCAGTGCGGCACTGAACCAGGAGGCAGCGGGAACAAAGGGACCTTTGAGAGTCCAGCACGGGGTGGCTGCCGCGCTCTGTTTGATCCCTCCTTATCTCCTCTCCGATGGCTTTATTGTCCCCCCGGGGTTCAGCTTTAACTGCTTCTCCCACCACTGAAACAGCAATCAAACTCAGGGGTTTGCAGTAAGGAGTAAAGTGCTGGAGCAGCGTGGGGGGCCACTAATGGGAAAGGTCCTTGGCACATTCCTGCTGATGCATCTCGGGGCGTATGATGGAGCATTGTGGCCCCAGAGATGTTCCCTGCTTGGCAAGGGCCACTCTGGCTCACCCACTTTGCTGGGCATGAGGCACCATTCTGGTTATCTTTCCCAGATTCCACCTTTGATCCCAACCTGCCCATCTCCTGAGGTGTCCACCAAGCCCTTCACAAACACAGCAGTGACGCATGAGGCAGGAATTTATGAAAGGGGCATTAACTGATCACAATCCAGGTTTGATCCCAAGTAGCTGGATGCTGGGTGGGATGGGTCAAACAGGCAGAGCACAGGCTGGGCTGGGGCTGTGCAAACTCCTCCTGAGAGCATGACAGATACAAGCACTACCGTGCCTGTAGCCCCACAGTGCCAGGAGAGGCAACCTGTGGGACTCACCTTGCAGCTACTGGCCAGTTATACTAAGGATTAAACAGACACTCTGTGCCAATGGCTCTCACATATGCAGTTCATTATTTTGCATACAAAACATATTCAAAGCTAAAACCAAATGAGAGGCTCAAGGGATTTCCAGGACAAATACAAATGTCACATGAAAGATGGCTCAGCTCTACAGAGTTCGGCAGCTGTCTGGGCTCTGGCTGGCTGTGGATGCTCTGGCTGCACAAATCCTCAATGGAGACGTGGGACAAAACAGACCAGCAACGGCTCTCTTTAGCTAGGGAAAGAAGGTGTTATGAGAACCAGCATCTGCAGGGGTGGAGCAGCTCAAGCCAACACCCTTTGCAGCTTCTCAATGAGGGAAAGGGCAGAGATGCATCAGAAAAGAACCAGAGGAGAAATTTATTCAGTCTGTGCTGGTGGAAGGCACAAAGCAGTCCCAGGCAATGTCCAGCAGCCCAATGAATCTACCTTCAAGCAAGTCCCCTTTGCTGACAAAGACAGGAAGGTGGCTGGAGCATCTGGAGCCCCAGACCCTCTCTGTAGCAGGGGCTGCACTGCACAGGCTGGCCATACTGGGTAAGGGAAGGGTCCCTCTGAGCAGTTCCTCTTTCTGGGCATGGTCGGTAGAGCATGTTTTGGGGAAAGAGAAGGGAAGAGGGTGTGTCCACATCTCAGCATCCAGCAATCTAGGACTCCTATGCTTTTTGGAGCTGAAGGGTCCAGAGGTGAATAAATATCATATTCCCAGTCTGAATTCCCCACTCCATAGCAGGGAGCTCAGGGCTCAGCTCCTAGGGTATTGAGTCCTGGCCCTGGGGAGCACAGAAATCCTTCAGACCACCCCAAAAGGCTCCTCTGTGCACCCTCTTGGAAGGTCGTATGTGGCCAGACTACAACCACATGTAGGAAGGAGTGGAGGCACAGAAGTCTCTACCCCAAAAGCAGTTCAGGTCTTTCTAGCTTTAGAAGAGGTTGGAAGGCAGCTTGCTTTATTTAACAACACCCCCTCAAGCAACTCACTCTTCTCCAGGTAAGGTGCTAAGGACTGCATGGTCCAGCAGGGAAAAGAAGAACAGAAAGTTTGCCCAAAAGTCAAATAAATTCAAACAGGATATAACCCAAATGACTACCAATGCAGGGGACTGACTGCTGGACCATGGTCTGTCTGTCAGTCCTCATTTCTCCTTCTTAGTGTCCAATTCAGGCTCAGTGCAGTGGTGTCCATTATAAACATTGTACAGACCCTGACTTCCTCGGAAATCCACCCTGCCTCCTGCCCCAGTGCTGACAAGAAAAACCCAACCCTCAGACCTCCCTCTGGTGTTGTCATACAGTTCGAGGCACCACCACCAGTCCAAAGGCCAGCTTACACAGGTTACTGGTCACCTAACCTCTGACCTCCTCTGAAAGTACACCCTTCAGCAGCTATTATTATCCATCATCAGTGCTCCCCACCATGACTTGTTCAAGATTTGGCCTGCAGACAAGGGGGGGCAAACCCAAACCAACAAAGCTGACCTTGAGCCACGCACAGCAGCAGGTCACTGTGGACCTGAATGAACAAAATCTTTGGCCTCAGCTCTGTTGTTAGCTTACCTGAAGGGCTCTGGCTCCTTTGTGTAGAGAGAGTATGGAGGAAGAGGGTCTGCAGTTTCCCACTGGGGAATGAGCACAGGCAGAAGGAGGAAGTGGAGACTGAAATGAAGTAGGGAATGAAGTAGGTTCCAGTTTCCCATGAAAAGAGGATACAATGCCTTGTGGCCGTTGGTAGCTCCAGCCCGTCCTCCCAGTGTGCTTTGTGGAATCCTGTCCCTCCCTATCCTATGGCAGGCTGTCACATTGACATGGACAGAATCCCTCCAGGGCTTACCTCCTCCAGTCAGTGTCAGCTGAGCTATGAACCCATCCCCATCACAACCAACATCCCATAGAAAGAGTAACCCTTTTGGGAAGGTTCTCCCCCTTATCCAGCTCCTACCAGAAGACCACTGAGTGCCTCAGCATCACACCTTTGTTTGCCAAAGGATTTACTATCTGCTCAACCATCTCCTCCAGCACTACATCCAAGATGAGAGCTTGTCTCAACATCCCTTCAGCCTGGCAGGGCTTGGATCCCTTGATGGGTGCCTGGCATTTGGCTGAAGTGTCAGTAAATAAATTACTTGGCCTGTGGTTGGGAATACTCTCCGAGTCCAAGGCCAGGAGCTCTACAAGGCAGCTGCCTCCTGGATAATTAGATAAAGCTTATAAAGAATTGTTGGTTTATTTGACACAGTTCCGTCTATTTGATAACAAGGCTAATCCTAGGTTGATATTAACTCACTTGGTTTTAATTTGGTTTGTTTAGTTATAGTTCACTTAACATTGTGTGCTGGCAGATAAAGGAGAGGAAATTAACACCCTGACTGCTTTGGAGGTGTTTCTCCAGATGTCAGAGCTGGAAGGGAGAGAGAGGTGGTCTCATCAGCACCAGTACCATCACCACAGGCTCCTCCTGGCCTGTCAGCAGCTCTGGCCATTATCCGTGGGGTAGCATGTGTAAGGGCACTTGCTATCTCTACTAGCCTCTTGCTTGCTCCACAATTGAACCTTGATTGCTGCTTGCCAGCTGTTTCCCAGCACATATTTCCTGCTGACACCAGACCACTGTGCACCTGGTGAGCCTTGGAAGGCGTTGATTTTTTAAGACATTTGATAAGACTTATCCTGTCCCCTCTCCTAGCCCAGCATAACCCATCAGCAAGCTCTCTGCCACCATGGACAGAATCTGACTTGGGCTCCAGGCCATCAAGGTGGTGAGTAAGTGATGCAGGGAAGCTGTGTGCAAGAAAAGCCATCTAAGAACCAGGTCCCCAGTGGGGATCCTTTGTTCTGAGAGTCTACATCTGTATGTCACTGCTCCCCACTCCTACAGCTCTTGGCTGAGGTGGGTCTCTTCTCTGAGGTGGGTCACAGCACAAGTGCTGTGCTGCATTTCCACACTCTTAACTAGAGCAAATGAATCACAGCTCCCAGAAGAACTAATAGGAACAGCACTCTGGTGCCAGATGGTACCTCTGTGCAGTTCAGGAGGTGCTCGAAGCCCCAGGACAGGGACCCAGCCTGGGGACAGCAAAGCCTGGGAAGGCAGCATCACCGACATCTGCAGCAAGGGCATGCCTGCTCCTGCACCCAGGCCTTCCCCCTACCCTCTCAGTCCGCATTGCAGCAGAGGCAGCCAGGCACTGCATGAAGCTCTGCACCAGCAGCAAGCAAGGGAAACACAGCACCCGCTTGCCTCACAGCAGGAGCACTGCTCTGAGCAGTCCCAGCACCCAAGCCCAGGCCACGTTCCTAAGGGTACCATCTCACACTGTCTCTCTGGCATCCTACCTCCCCATACACAGGTGAGAGCAAGAAGAACATGTGCAATGCATACCCACAGAACTTGTGGCTTCAGTTCATGGGCTGTCCCGCTCCTTCCCCCACCTTGAATGTCCCCAGCAGACCAAACTAAACCGTGCTTGCAAAACTTCTCTACACCTGTAGCTAAAGAAGGAATTTATTCCAGAATTAAGTCCTGGAATTCCTTATAACTAAATCACAAGGGTGATCTCCCTCTGGAATGATCCATAACATGTCCTAGGAAGCTTTCAGATTCATCTCTTACTGCTATGAGAGCATTAAACACAACCGGCACCAGCAGTGTGGACACTTGTACTCAGTCCCTCTGGAAACTTCAGCCAGGCAGGTCTGTCCATCTGTCTGTCGAGGCTGGGTGGTGGGATAGGGACTCCTAGAAAACTGCAGGCAGGCCAGCAGCCCTGTGCCAATAGTGTGAGGCTACAGCCCAGCCCACCACCCTTCTCAGAGAGATGAGGAAGGGCCATGGAAGCAGCACATCCTAGGCAAGTGCCCCTTCCTGTCCCTGTCCCTACACCATGGCCAGAGCCAGTGAGTACAAGGACAACACAAAGGAACTTGACTTCAGAACTTCAGTGAGCCCACCAAAATCAAGAGCTGACAACCCTGCTGTTCCCAATGGACTGAAACAAGGATCTGAAGATGGGTGAGGGTCTGTCCTGCACAGCAGAAGAACCACTGGAATACTAAACAGGACACTCTGGGGAGAGAGAATCTCCATTGCAAAGGGCTCCCCAGAACTGTGAGCAAACACATTTAAGTAAGGATATGAATAGAGGCAGTGGTCACTCTCACTTAAAAATCTACAGCTTTGTCAGCTTTTGCTCCATCCTTGTTACACCCTCAGGTGTCTACATTGTTTTGGTTACTCCAAAACATAATCAAGTAATATTTGGGTCAGAGAGTGCTTTTGCTCTCTCTGAGCTTCCATAGGAAGCCCTGTTCAGCGCTTTCCACAATATCCATTGACATTCTGTTCCAGTGCATTCTGCACAGCCCAAAGTCTCCCTCCATGAGCTGTTCTCATGCCCATAATTTGGGATTTATCTCGTTCTGGTGAGGTTTTGGATATAACTAGATTTAGAGCAGAACCTGCACTTGAGAAGAATACGGCTGATGCACAAATACTCTAATGTTATCCCAGCCAGAAGCTGCACTCAGGGCCACAGGAGCAGATGCAGTGGTGTGTTCCCACTCTAGCAAAACACAAGCCTGCATTAAGCCACAGGATGTTGAGATACACCAAGAGATCCAGAGCTTGCAAGGATAACGTGGCCTCTGCAGAAGAGCAGGAAGGTGTTTCACCACCTAACAAATAGAGATTTATTTTTTCTTGTCTTAATGACATGCTTGAAGAGCACACACAGCCCAAAGCACCAGAAGCTTATTCTACACCTCTAGATTCACAAATGTATGTAACCTAAAGCCCACGGAAAGCCAGATAAAGGGAAAACAAATGGGAAAGAAAAGTTTGCTTCCCTTCAACCTGTCTAGGAGTAACTTGATGAAGGAGCAACAAATGGAACCTTTGTACTATTATGCATCCAATCAGTTTATTAATTAAATTACTTTTCCAGCCTTGTTTTTTTTTACTACTGTTTTGCATATGGGCTCCTGGGTTATTAAGACACTACATTCAGCTAACAAATCTGGATACTCTGCCGGGGGGCTCTTCACCAGCCACTCTTAGTTTACGGACTGTCTTTGACAGTTTTCGGTGATCAGACCTCTGATCATCGAAAGCACAGGGCAGGGTCCAAGTCACACTGCCAGGGATGCCAGTGACAATCCCCAATGGGACAAAAGCCTGAAGCCTTGTGCAGTCCGTCCCCTGCAGGACCCTTCCCACCCGTGGCCCACCATTGCAACGCAGGATCCGGCAGCTTCCCGCAGCCCTGGTCGTGCCCACCAGGAGGGACCGGGGCAGGGCTAGAGCCGAGCACACTGTCGGGCCGCCCGGCTCCCGCAGCTGCCGCCGCCTCACCGGCCCCTCGCCCCCACGAGCCAAGCGCGACGGCGGCGGGCAGGACACGAAGCCCCTGCCCGCTCCCGCAGCGGGGCCCGATCCGGCCGCGCATCCCGCGGTTTCGTTACCAACCATAGCAGGCAGAATTTATTCGTTTTGCAGTGCAGGTTCTGGCCGCCCCTTCTTTATTTTCGTTTCCTTCCCTCCACGGCGGAGCCCAAGGAGCCCGCGGAGGCCGTGCGGGGCTGGCAGGCGGGGTAGGCGCGCTTTGCTCGGCCTGCGAGCGGTTCGGCTCTGCCGGCAGCGCCGCAAGCAGTGCCCCTCCGGGCTGTTCCGGAGCACCACGCCGGGATAATGGGAGACTTTGCCTTTCGGATGGGTTTGCCGGGGCCCCGCAGCCTCCGGCGAGTCGTGTTACCCCCAGCAGCGGGACCCCCAACCCTGCCGGGCTGAGAGCGGGTCTAGGCACTGAAAGAACCCCGCACAGGGGTCCTGATCCGAACCACCAGGGAGCCTCGAAAGGGCGGGTTTGGGAAACCTCAGTCCGCGGTTCCCTACGGGACCTGCGCCCCGATGTATTGGCGGAGCCCCGGGGACTGGAAGGGGCGAGAGCCGTGTTCCGCCTGACGGGAGAATCGGCCCCCGGGTCACTCACCGTGTAAGTCGGAGAGCCTCGGCACCACCATCCCAGCTCGGATCCAGTGCTCCAGCGGGAAGGAGCCGGCCACAGCCGCCTTCAGGTGCTCCGCGCCGGGCGGCGGCAGGTGGGGGATGCCGGAGTAGGCGAAAGCGGGGTGCTGGCCCCCCAGGGTAGGGAGTGGATACACGGCGGGCGGGTACAGAGCTGGTAGGGCGCCGAGCCCGGGACCGGAGAGGTGCAGCAAGCCGGGCTTGGGCAGGAAGCCGGCCGGGGCGAGCGGCGCGGCGGTCGGGGGCGCCCGCGGCGAAGGGGTATCGGAGCGCCCGGCGGGGCCAGGGCTCACTGCGGGGCTCCCGGGGCTCAGCCCCGACGGGGAGGCGCTCCGCGCCGGCTCTTCGGCCAGGAGCGCCTCGATGCGGAAGTTTTGGGACTTCTCCATGGGCTTGTGCATACCCCTGCCCCGTGCGGAGCCGTCGAGCCCCGGAGCGCCCCGCCGCTCCCCTGCCAGGGCACAGCCCGGCCGGCCAGCCCCGGGCCAGCCCCGGCACCGGCGGGCATCCACCCGCAGGGCCCTGCCGCGCTCAGCGCGGCTGCCCTCGAGGGCAGCCCTCCTCTCCGGTGCTCCGCCTCCCGGGCACTCGCTCGCCCGCAGGCACCGGCGGTGTTTTAACGCCCCCTCCACCTGCCCCCGCTCCCCATTGGCTCCGCTTCGGCCCTCCGCCCCGCTCTCCCGGCTGCCCTCCCCACTGGCAGCCCTCCTCCAGCTTCTTCAGCTGCCGGCCACAGCAGCGGGTGCATGCCAGGGCCTGATCCTGCCCCTTCCTCAGCCTCGTAGTCCAGCCCAGCCCCTTCACACCCAGGGGTCCCCCAGCCTGAAGGACCCACCACCCAGGGTGCTGAGTCCCATCCAGGTCCTGATCCAGAGCCCTATGGCAGAGAAGCAGATCTGTGGTTGCAGCAGCTGGAGGAGGCCTGGAGAGACTATACAGACTTCAGGATATGTAGATAAAACCCTGCTGGGCTCCAGTGAAGCCCACAGGCACTTGAAGGGTAGAATGCCTGACTGGAAGGGCAAGAGAGGCAGTTGCTCGCTAGCAGGCTCCTCCACATCCTGTGCACCAGGGATCACCACCAATGCCCAACTGTGCCATTTCCTATTTTATCACTCTGAGCCAGGGAGATCAGTGGACCTGAGATGGACACACACAGGGCCAACCACCCTCCGTCACCCATGTCTGTCTAAGATGCCAACAGAGCAGGTGCCCATAGCTTGGACAGTGGCATCTGGGAAGGTCATAGAGGAAAGCCTTGGCTGGTCTGGGAACTGTGGGTGAACAGGAGCAGAGCTGGCCCAGACCCTGTAGCACTGGCCTTCAAGGAGTGGCAGAGTGCATGTGAGTGCATCAGTGATCTCTGCCACTGAGGATCTGTGCCTATGTGTCTCTGGGTCCCACTTTTTTGTGTCCTGCTGACACAGTGAGACAAGCCTCTTCTTGTTGGTGCCCAATGGCATGTCCTGCTCTTTGGAAGAGAAGTAAGACAGCTTCTATTGTCCTGCCTAAATGTTATAATGGCTAAAGGGAGTTCGTACCCCTGTATTTCTTCTCCCTTGAGCATTTCCAGCACTGCTCTATTCCCTGAGGAAGAGATGGGTCCATTGCACTGTATCCTGTGTCCCACAGAGGCTGCAAGCAGATGCCCAGAAAAAAGGAAGGCAGGGTCATATGGGGCCTTCCTCAGCCTCCTTCTTTTCTTTGCTCAGTAACCCCAAGGACTTCTCTTCCCTGCACCCATACAACCTACTGATATCCCTGCACACACATTACCCTGTTGCAGGGAGCTTCAAAGCTCCCACGTGTGCAACAACTTCCTCCTTCCATTGCCTGAGTCTAGCCTCAAACATCTTCACTGGGCGATCCAAAATCCTCATGTGTGAACAAACACACAACAGCCCTTTTCCACACGACTTTCTGGGAGAGAGGAGTGCAGAAATCAGCCACTTGGATAATCTAGAGCTGGATTTTCTCAGAAGGGGATTTGGGGTGGATGTCACCCCACAGTAACACCCCTGATTTAGACAGAAGGTACTGAAGATGGAACAGTGTTCCTTTCCACTTCAACTTGGCTGTGCCTGCTGCTCTACCCTCTCCACTATCAGGGAGGTTGTAGGGACCCCTCTCCTTCCTCCCCCCCAATCCATCCCATTCAACTCTTCCAGGACAGAAACCAATGTCCCTGCCAAGCAAAAGGAGACCAAGCCCTTTCTCTCTCCCCACAGTGTGAGTAGCCAGCCCTGCCAAGCATCAGGCATGGACAGTACAGGATTTGGCGAGGAATGGAGCAGACTGACTCCCAAGCACAGCGAAAAACTGCAAGAAGTATCCAGGGAACAGAGATCACAGTGGAAGTAGGACAACTCTTCCACTGCAGGTCAGTAGCCTGCACTGGTGACAAGGGGGAAGCCATAACCTCCTTATCTGAGCCTCCAGGACTGACTCTGAGGATTGCAATGGCTTGTTAGCTCTGCACAGGGAACATACCTTGAGACCCAGGGTAAAGACTGGGGCACAACAGAGAAATCACCATCTCAGTGACAACTATGGGGTAACAGGCAGGTAGCAAGTCCAGGAGAGCACAGGTAACCCCTGCCAAGCACTGAGACTGTGACTGTACCCACTGTAGCTTGAATGAGGGGTCTGGGTCACAGCCTTACTGTCCTCATGGAAGTCCCCTGCATTACCCAAGGAGGTTTTCCAAAAGCAAGTAACTCCCTCAAGGATCAGCAGCCCCTCCTGGGTGATATAAGTACAACCAACAAAGCTGCAGCCTTTGAACTGCACAAGCAAGAAATATTTGCTGACACAGTCATAAAACCTGTGTGGAAATAAAGAAAATTCTCAATAAAGAAATGTAGGAAAATGATGGAAGGAATTCCCTCCTCCAAGTGAAGACACTTGGACTAGACACTGGAACTGTGCAAGAGAGTTGTCCAGGACTGGAGCAGCTGGCATGCAGCCCATGTCATGCATGGCACAGAGACAGAGTCCAGGATTGTGCACATGAGAGCCAGGCTGGGTGGTGGACAGCATAAGGGGCAGGATGCAAGGCAAGTGATAGATGCCAGGGTGCTGATGAGTTCACAGTCTTCAGGGTCGTTAATCAGATCAGAGCTGGATTAAGGTGTCCAAGGTCTGATTAGCTTCATTTCCCGCCTCAGGAAGGAGGGAACTCTCTTCCCCATCCATCAGATCCTCTGGTGACAGCTCACCTGTTTGCTAACTAGATCTGAGGACTGTAATAAGTGAACTTGACTATGGCCTGGCCCCTTACCTCTGCCAAGCATCCTTCCTCTACAGGAAGGTCTAAGTCAACCTTGAACATCAGCCACGGGCGGCAGACCCCAAGATACCAGCCAGAAAGACAGCTCATTCCCCCAGCCTGAGGGTTCAGAGCACTATGAACAGAAGCTGTCCTAAGATATCACCCCAGTTCAGGATGAGGTAGAGTTTAAGGCAGAATGTTCCCAGTCAGCACCATATTTCTTCCAGTTCCACCACAGCTCACCCTGTGCTGTTACCCCATGGCCTCCTCTGCTCACACCATGGTAGCAGAGCTTTCCCAAGGTCTGAAACTGGCCAGCACACACTACCTTGCTGCTGTGGAAGATCTCGGGCACATCCAGGACAGATATTCTGAGTCCCATATGCAGCTAGATGGACCGGCTCGAAGCCCTGAACCAGTCACTGTGCTTTTCTCATCTCCTCATCCTTTGCAGGCTCAAGCCCATCCTGTCAACATCTCCATTTGTCCCCTGCCTGATGCACCTCATGTTCAGTGTGCTCTAAAGGTGCCTCCACTTTTAACCACTTAGACTATTACAGTCCAGCAAGTGCAGACCAGCAACAGATCCTTGCTACCCGGAGAGCAGCAAGGTTCCTCAGCTCCCGCACCTCTCGTGGGGGAACCCTGATCACAACATCCCTTGCTGGGCAATGGACAGCACTGGGAGTGTTCACACAGCCCAGAGCTTCCTGGGAGCCTTTCATTTGCCCAGGTGTTTTGGGGGGATTTTCTGGATTTTGTGGGCATTCAGAGCTCAGTCTTCCTTCAGTTGCCTGAAGGCAGCAGTCACAGCAGCATCCATGCAGGTACATGTAAAGCCTTTTATTGCTGATGGGAAGGTGCCTATATAGACAGCTCTTTTCTGCATCCATAGCCTCAAATGGATTGTCTCCATTGTGACTCCCATCCATGTGAAGTCAAACAGCAGGAATAAAACTAGAAGAGCAAACACTCACATGGCCACCAAAGACACCCAGCTCTGGTGCACAGAAGTTTTCAGCAGCTTTAGAGCCCCACAACACTATTTACAGAACTTCACATACTTCCCCAATCTGTCGCCAGCAGTATTTGAGCCCTCAAAAACAAGCCATGGGGGTCACAAGTAGTATTTGGGAGCACAGTTCAGTTTTACAGCCTCACTACTTCCTCAGTATCACCTTGGGAACAACATAATGTCTCTCAGCAAATCAAACTGCCCTAAGATCAAAGCCAAGGGTGCCGAGGAAAATCCATACCCTAATAAAAAAATTCCCGACTGGGACCAGACTTCCATTTTCCCAGAATCAAGACTTCATTCCAGATATCAGATATTACATGACCCATGCTGGGGTGTCTTGATTTTCACCTAATCTCTCATTCTGGCAGTTCCTAGATGCACAACTTAGCACCAGGTGCTTCTGATGGCTTTGGGTCACCCCCTGGCTTGAGTCAATAGAAGTTACCTTTGACACAGAGACTGTGCAGGAACCAGTGCATAGCCTGTCACAGAGGGGTGACAGGCACCCTGACTTCTACCTAGGCCATTTAAGCTTTCAAGCCTTGAAAGATTTCACTGTCCCCAGGATGGTTGTACCCATTTTCTAAGCATTAACTACTCACCAGGTCACAGTCCCCAGAGCTTTCCACGTTTAGAAATTACTTCTCTGTAAGAAACCTACAGTGCAACAGCCTTGTATAAAGCATGTCTGAGGAAACAGAGATCTTGCTGCTGTGGCCCTGGTGCCTCAGGCCATCTTGCACCACTCCAAAGTCGTAGCCAGCTAGTGGAGAAATACAGACTAGAGGCACCATGGATGCTGAAGACACAGGATATAACCCTGCTCACGAGTGTTTTCCCAGCTCTTTGCCCATGAGAGGGGCTGTAGAAGCATCCCACTCTCATCCCAGAGTCCCTAGTAAGACGTGCTGGGTGTAAGAGCCCCTGGTCTACTCCAGTTTGGGCTGTCCCAGGTTTTGCGGGAGCCCTGACTATTGCCCAAGGGAGGATGTTGCCCTTCCCCTGCCCCTTACAGCCAGGCTACCTGCTATCTCTGGAGTCTGGGAAGCCACAGGAGGCTGGTGGGGAAGGTAAATAAACTGCCAGCCCAGTGATGATTTGTGGCTAAATGAACAGTTGAAGTCACCTGTGCCTGGCCTGGGGCTGCTAACCAACCAGATAATGGGTCTTAATCAGTCCTGTAGCATGGGAGCTGAGCCCAGCCTGTGTCAGACTTGGCACAACCAGCCCTGAGGTTCCAGGTTGCTTGGTGGCTGTGCCCTCTACAGAAACATTGGCAGAGGCAATCCACACTACTGTCATGGAACCAGAGCAGCTGTCTGCAAAAATGCTCATAGGGGCCCCTCATCTGTCTTTTTAGGGGACTCCCCTTGATCTGATAGTGACAGCAAACAAGTCAATTAAGCAACCTCCCTGCCTGCTTCCAGGGTGGTGTGCTCAGTCACTGCCATGCTGTGTCCCTGCCTGCATCCCCTCTCACATGGGTCGGCCTGCTGCTGCCCACTGTGGAGACTTCTGAGACAGCCATAGGCTCCTGAGGTCTTTTCCATCCTGGCACATCAGCTGCTTGGTCCAACAGGCAGAGATCTGTCCTGGAAGGCAGAAATCCCATGCCCCCTTCCCACCTTACCCAACCTTCACCCTTCCCTCCACATGGAGCTCCAGGTACCTGCCCCCAGTGAAGGGGTTAACAGGCAAAGCAAACATGTCTCAGTCCCTCCCAGACAGACCTCCTGCAGGGATTTCTGGGCAGCTGTTTATTTAGCCAAGCAATTCCTCAAATAAGCAGCCTCATCTCTGATGGGACATGGCAAGGCTGAGCAGAAAAATGTCTTAACAGCTCCCACTGTGGAGCAGGGGGATAGTAAACCAGCACAGGAAGGCTGGCAGGGAAGGGAGGCTACCTGCCCTAGCAGAAACAGCCAGGGCAGCTCTGGCATGTCACACCCGATCCCAGCATACTGATGAGGGCTGGGGCACCAGCATCCTGTAGGATCAGCTGTAGAAGGGCTGTAGGGGACAGGCAAGGTATGCCCTAAGGGTCCCTTCTGTTAGCTGTGGTCTTCCTGGGATTCAGTGATGTACTGTAGAGGTGCTCGGGTGTGGAGACAGAGGGTGGTTTGCCTTGTAAACATATGCACCAGAGGGGCAGGGACACCTAGTCACTCAGATCTACTTCTCAGCAGAACTCCCCCCTCACCTGCTTCATTTTCAGTCCTCTTAGTCCCTGACCACTCTGAAATACCTGATCCTGACACACCATGAGCCCACAGGACCCACACAGAGATCTCCTTTATCCTCCTACCCCCAAATCAGGGGCCATCATTGTCAGTGTCTGTCCTGTCCTCACCCCAGGCCTTGGCTTTTGTGGCAGGAGGCTGAACAGTCAGCATCTCCTGTAGCTCAGCATAGGAGTCATCCAGGAAAGCAGGGAAGTGACTGAATGCACACCATCCCTCCTTCTGCTTCCTCATGCCCCCACTCCCCCAGTCCTTGCCCAGCACACCACTCCAGCACATTGTGCCCAGTGCCACACATCTCTGGCACAGCCTGTCTCTGGCCAGCCTTCCCCCTGGCACGGCTGTCGCTGGGCACACAGGGGGATTGCCCAGCCCTGCTTTTTCCTGTCAGCTCCATGACCTTCTGTTTTGGCTTTACTGGGTCTTGTCTCAAAGCCAGAATTGCTCCCTGTGAGGAAACAGAGTGAGGTCTGCTCTCTAGGGGTGAAGGGGTGGTGCACACACCCCCCCCTCCCCCCTCACCGCCCCAGCAACACAGCCTCACCTCCTCCTGGGTAATGGCCTTTCCATGGAGTCAGCTCCTAACCTGCTCCCAGGGTGACAGGATAAATCAGCTGCTCCTCCCAAGACCTTGGGCTCTAATTAATGTCCGCTCATTACCAAGATAACAGCTATTTATTACCCTCTCTCCCTGGCTGCTGATTAACCCTTTCCCAAGGTGGGGGCAGGGGGTAGTGATGCCATGGGACAGGAATGGTGGGAGCTGCTGACATCTCTGCAGTGAGACTCAGGGACACTTCAGCAAGGGGAGGAGGCAGATGAAGGGACAGGCAAGCAGGACTGCAGAAGAGCGAGCCTGAGTGAGGAGCAGATGGTAGTACCATACTACTTAGTAGTATGGTAAGGGCTTGCTGAATTAAAGCCTTGAAGGAGCTACCAAGATTTGTGGGCTCCCCCTGAATTGTCACCATCATAACTAGCACAACCCTGTGCCTCAGTGTCCCCAAGTGTCCCTGCCCCAGCCCATGGGGGATAGTGTGGCAATGTGGCTGAGACCTAGAGCTCAGCACAGAATTCCTGCACAACTTCAGTCCTCAGCCCATATTTTGAGAGGGTGCTGCACAGACCCACAGCCGGTGGGAAGCCACCAGCGTGTCCCTGCCTCCAGAGGCTGAAGGAGCTCCAGCTACATCTGCCCAGGCACTGTCTATGCTATAGAGCAGTGGGGCATGATGATCTGCCCCAGGGGAAAAGAAAGCCTTTGACTTGCCCTTGACCTGGGCCTGTGTATGGAGGACAGGAGCCAGGGGTCTGGGGCGGGCAAAATGCCCCTGCCCAGCAGTCCAGCACCAGGCTGGGGGGGCTAATTCTCTGTATACATCAATCACGCTGCTCAGCGGCTCCCTATTAGTGGGAGCAGCGGCTGGTTAATCAGGCTGAGGGCTTCTGCTCGTTAAGCTGACATCTCCGCTGCGAGAGTGAGACATGGGGGCATGCAAGGTGCCACTTATTTATTTTCTTCTTTCCCAGGGAATATATTAAACAAATTAAATTCCTGGAGTGTTGGGTCAGCACAGCCAGCTCTGCGCCCGTCCCAGCTCCACCTAGCTCAGCCATGGGGAGGGGACTGTACTCCCCAGCCTGCGGCAAGCCACGCACTGCTGCAGGGCCCTGGCCCCACCATGCCTCCCCAGCCCCTTGCAGTAAGACACAGCCCCCCTAATCCCTCTATTTCCCTCCCTGGGCTGTGCTCCAATCGCAACTGCTTGGCAGTGCTGAGGATGGTTAGGAGGGTAGATCTTGCAGGAAATGCAGTCCATGGTTTCATATGGAAAGACCCTCATGAACCTGCCTGCTATCCCTTAATGTGCTTCCTTGGCACCACAGGGAGTGGAGCTGCGGGGCAGCCCTAGGTGCTTTCAGGGTAGCTCCCTGCTCCAGGTAGAGCCAGGGGCTGGTTTCAGCCACAGCACTGAGCCTTCCTCTTTGCACTTCTCATACTGGGGACATCTGGGCTAGTGGTAGGTTGACACTCGAAAGTTCCTCTGAAAGAGGGAGAGCTAGGAGATAGTGCATTTGTTCCCTGTAAAACAAATCTCCATCACAGGACTCCAGGAGCTGGGTGTTTGAAAAAATCACTGGGCATCCCAAGAACAACTTTATGCCACAAGCATTAACATCACTGGTGTTGACCTTAAATCATACAAAGTCATGAGAACAAGGGCCTTTGCTGAAGCATTCCTCTGCATTGGGTCCTTTGCCTACTTCAGAATCAGTCACTCCTTCAAAACCCTTCTTAAATTCCTTGAGGGCTAGAATGCCACTTCCATGTTGCTGGGCTTCTCTGTTGCATCCCAGCACTGTCTGAGTTTCAGCCCTGCTCTGGATCTAGTTAGGTGACAGGCATAGATAGATAACTTGCAGCAAATTAGTCATTAGTTCCTGGAGTTGTTTGTTTATTGACCATTTGCAACTCTCCCCTCCATCACCACTTTCTCCCTCCCCATTCTTCCAGCAAAGTCAATGGCATGTCCTGCTGCACTGTCCCACTCTATCCCATCTTGTCTTCCCCATCCCTTCCATCAGTCCCTTCTACCTAACCTCAGTCCTTCAAGTGCCTCCTCATTTCAGGAATGGACCCACCTTTGCTGGAGGAAGAGTGACTCCCTGGAGGTTAGTGAAGAATTAGAAATAATTTAATTTACCTCCCTGTTCAGGCGCTTTGATGAGCTGAAAGGCCCCTTGTCAGGAAGCGAATCCATCTTCTTCCAGCCTTACATCAAGTTTCATTCACTAATTAGAAACTCCTGCCCCAGAGCATGCTGCCCCCACCCCGGCCACCCCTTCTCCCCACCAGCACCATTATGAAAATAAATCGTTCCATTAGCTGCATTGTTGTGGCTGTGGGGCCCAGCACTGGGAGTTATTAGAGCAGGAGGGAGGGCGTTGGATTAAGACGAATGATTTATTAAGGAAAAGGACCCTGATTAGATTCTTACTCGTCCCCTGTGTGTGGATGCATACTCATACACCCCCCATCCCAGCTCCCCCTGGGGCACCACACAGCCAGTGTCAGTCAGTGCCGGATGGCTGCAGGGTTTCTCCTGAGGGTGTATCGTGCTGGCTGCTCTTGTGGTGGTGGGAGCCCCCACCTCATACTGGGAGAGTGTATGAGGTAACGACTGATGCCTGGTGCCAGGGCCCCTGCATGGTCCCCAGTTGCCTCTGCCTGCCCCTCACTTGTATGGAAGGTGGGGGGCCACTGGCATCATGCCCAGCTCTGCGCATCCTGCAGTGGGGACCCACAGTGGGTGCTGAGTGGGTCCTGATGAATGAGGGGCTGTATAGGAAGGGAAAGGTGGGCTTTGGTGTGTTAGCTCTGTACCCCACACTGTGGGAGAAGGAGCTAAGAGGGCCCCTCCAGCAGGAGGGTCGGCAGGACTCACCCTGGATGGGGGGAGATGTTGTCAGCCCCCTCGGTGGGTCCAGGGTGCTCTCTGCACCTGGGAGATGTGACAGCAGGGGTGGGTATGCCTGCAGACACGGGGTGACCATGTCCTTCCATCTTCACAGTGTCTGTGCTGTCACAATGGGCCATGTGCATGCCCACTGACTGTCCCTGGAGGGAACAGAGATCAGGGACATTGGGACACCTGGGTGCTCCTAGGATATAAAGGATACAGACCGGAAAGAGAGTAATTTGGGGGAGTGGATGGTGATTCTGAGAGCTGGTAGGTGTCCAGGCTCAACTGGTGAGGTGGTAGGCAGGTGTCTGATCAGGGAAGAAAGATATGTGTAGGGGATGGATGTGTGTGTCTGTCTGTCCAAGGTGTCCATACAGGCACAGCTGACGGTGGTTGACTCCCAGAGGCAAAACACCTCCATCTCTGCCCATGAGGAGCTGCCACGCAGAGGCAATCTGCAGCACCTGCAATGTGGGGATGGTCCCAGGATTGTCCCCACAAGGGTGCCACAGTTGACAGAGGGGCAGGAGTTGGGGGGCTCAGGGTAGAGGGGCAGTATGTGGGGGATGAGTTCACTGTGCAGGATAGGCTCCAGAGCACACCCCACACACCCTCCTGGGGCTTCCATGGGCTTGAGGACAGGGCACTGGGACACCCCCCACAACAACGCTGCAGAGAGCATGGTCCTGCCCCTACTCCCTGAGCAGCAGCACTCCAAAAAGCCATTAAGTTAATTTACCTAATGCAAGTGAGAGCAGGAAGCTGGTATGGGCTCCCTCTGCGGGCACCTGCTGGTGGGCAGCGTGCAGGGCTGAGCAGCTTTTCCTGGGCTTTTGGGGGAGCAGCTATGGGTTGGAGTGGCCTTACCAGAAGAAGGATCCTTGCAACTTGCTGTACTGATGCCCACAGGTACAGATATTTCAGGGTGATCCCCTGCCTTCTGTCACCATCACTGCCCAGGCCATGGGGACCTGGTTGGACCCAGAGCTCAGGGACATTGAAGACATGTCACTGCCATGCCCTGAGACATTGCCCCTCTGTGGGGCAGGTTTGGCCTTGGAGACCCCCAGGATTCAACTCTGTGGTCTTCCTTCCTGTGCCACCCAAAACTGCCACAAACAGGGGATGCATTTAGGGCGCTACGCTCCCCTCTCCAAGCCCCAACACCCCTCTGCCACTCCCTTGCCAGGATCCCGGCACTCAGTGTGCCAGCCTGGAGCTTGGAGCGGGCTTGGCTGGTGCTGCCATGGCAGAAGGCTGTGGGGAGAGGGACAGACGGGAGAGGCGGGGATGGGGATCATGTCCCCCTTGTTAACAGCGCTGGACCCTGTAGCCTTTTCAAGGCTCTGAATAGAGGGTGGTACCTCTCTCCTCCTGAATTAGAGGCCAGGGGTGTTGAAGATGGTTTAACATGCTCAGAGAGCATTGGAGGGATGGGGAGGGTGGACATGCTACCCCAGATGGGAGCATGTGGGGGGTTTCTCCTGCCGCCACATGCCCTTCCTCTCCCTCCCGCCCACCATTCACATGGTAATGAGGACAAATTGATGGAGAGACATCCATTGTGGGACTCTCCAGCCCGGCCCTTCTGCCGGCCACCCACCATCATCCCCATCCATCACCGCCCAGCTGGGACAGTGGGGTGGTGCTGGGACTGGCCTGGAACTGGCACGCTGGGAGATGGGGCTGCTTCAGGTGCCTACGGCCAATGGGGCAGCCCTCAGGCTGTCCTGGCTCTCCTGGGGCTGACTGACAAGAGAGGGGAGGACATCCAGGCAAGGAAGAGACCTCCATATGTCTCGTCTATCAGCTGGATGTTGTTTTGCCCTCAACATCCTCACCATGGGGGGTTATGCGGCTATGGGGGAGTTAATGGAACTTCAGAAAGACCCCAGAATTTTACTTATGGGTGTCTCGCTCTTCCTCACACTGCCCTGGGGCCAGCTCAGAGCCAGGACCCCTCCACTTTTCCTGCCTACACCCCAAAGGAGCCCCCACATACCTTGCAGCATCCTCCTAATGGGACAGAGTTCTTCTGACACGTTCACCGATACCCTAAAAACCTGGGCCTGGAGGTGATTTCCCCACACCACCACCAGGCCCCTCAAAGAGCATATCGTCTCACTATGAATCCTCTGCCTCCAGCTCCCCCTGTCTGCGACGACAACCTGATTGAAATTTCACTCCATAAAGTGCCTCTCAAAAACCTGACCCTGTGGCCCCCCCGGGGACCAATTTGTCCTTCTCTGTAATAAGAACCTAATTAAATTAGCTCAACCGCCTCGCAGTGCCCTTAAATTAGCCATGGTGATGAGGGCCCTCGCTGACAGCCTGCTGTGGAATTACTTAGCACTTCCCGTGCTCTGGGGTCCAGGGAAAGCCCTGGGGGGATCCAGCTCCCAGCCCCACCCAAGAAACCAAGGCAGGGCAGCTTGGAGATGGGGCAGGAGGTGCACAGGAGGGTGTGTGGGTGGAATGAGTATGGGGATGCACTGTGGGATGCTGGCTGGTGGTCTTCCCTTCTGCTGGCATGGGGATGTGGTAGAGGGGCGAGAAGGCTGGCAGAGGATGAGGGGACAGTCAGCAGTGACTAGCACTAGTGACATTGGAAACCCTGTCTACAGGGTATGGGGTCCATCTTTTCTGGTAGCACTGGTTCAGTGGGTGTAGTGGTGATGGGAATGATGGGGAAAGGTGTCCCAACATGGACAGGTGCTGGGGTGATTGGTCCACTCAGATGGAGAGGTGTCCTGGTAGTTCTGCGTTGGCCATACCTACTACATCCTATCCCACTTGCCCTAGTTTCCAGGTGGCCTCAATGACAATTTGGTCCCATGTACCCTGAGTCAATCCCACAGCCTCCAGCTATGATGGGTGCATTAAGCATTCCCGATCCCTGCCTGCCCTCTTCACACCAGAGCTCAGAGCTCCCACCTGGGAGATGATGGATTTATTGGGCCGCATCCCTAACCAGGAAAGGTACATCCAGTGAAGAGACAAAAATACATCTGCTGTCGGCCATGCTTGCGCTCCCTTACTTCGTCCTGGACAACGATCACCAAAAAAGCTGTGCTTTAAAATAATCTTTAAATAATTTCTGCTTTTTGTTAAAAAAAAATCAACCCCCCAACCAAACAACTTTCCCCCCACCACTCCCATCTCAGCCTGCATGCGCCCACGCTGCCTCTATGGTACATACAAAGAGCAGATAAATAAATAAAAATGTGTGATGCTGCAGGGAGAATGTGGGTCAGAGCCCCACTCAGCCCTCTCACCTCTGCTAATGTGGAGCTAGGGGAGGCTGAGGCTCCAGCTAGGATTTGGAGGAGGGGACACGTGGCTGCAGCTCTGACCCCCCGCAGGTCCCGGAACTGGGTGAGCAGCAATGAGTTACCCTGAGGCTTTGGGATACTGGTGGGTTGTGGAGGTCAGGCCAGGCAGGGTCTGAAGATTGAGGAGATTTTTAGCTTTGCAGTGGGAAAGGCTTTTGGGCTAAGCCAGCTCAGGGCAGGATGCTGGGAAGGCAAGGGAGGGACTGCTTTCTTCCCTGCTGCTTCCTTTCCCCAGGCTCCAGAAGACTGGGGCTGCAGCCCTTGCTCTCTCCACCACTACTCCTACCAGTGTGTGCCCATACCTGGCTGACACTCGCACCCTCCTGCCCATGTGCCTGCCTCCACAGCCCCTTCTTTCCAGCCAGAGCCCCCCATGCTGTCACAGCAGCCCCATGGTCATGCCTGGCTGGGTGGCTGCAGTGCTCACTTTGGGCAGAGCTTGGCATCCCACTCCCCAGTCTATCACTCCAGTGGCACTTGTGTCACCAAGACAGAGCTCTCATGACAGGTCCCAGTACCTGGATGACCCTCTTCCCATCTACCATGTGGAAACAGCGTTGCCTGCCCTCCCACCTAGGTTGCCTAGCAAAGGGGCCTAACACCCCTCTCGCAAAGCCTCCCCACTGCGTGCAGACAATCTGGGAGTCCCAGAGGAGCAGCCAGGGCTTTCTCCTCTTCCAGCTCCCATTCCTTGATCAGACCTCCATCATTAGCTAATTCAGCCCATGCACACACACATCACACACACACACACACACACACACACACATAGCAGCATGTGGATCCAGCTGGGGCACCCCCCTGTCCCAGGGGAAGCCCTTCATGCCTCCCCCCCGCCCCCAGGAACAGGGGGTGAGGAGAGGGGGTTGGGCATGGAGTAGGCAAACCAGGGAGCCTCAGTGCCCCCTGACCAGGAGGTGGCTGTACCCCAAGCAGGCAGGGCTGGAGGCAGCTCCCCATGGGCACCCAGGTTTGGAAGGGAGTGCTGGCCTGCAGCGAGTCACCCTGCAGCCACCACCTCCACCAGCAGTGCTGGCCACGGCTGTGGTGCACCCTCAGCTCTCCGCCCAGGGTACCCCCAGTGGGTGGAAGCTGTCGGGGGGCAGGAGCAGCCTGCCCAGGCGGTAAAGCAGCCCTGAGTACCAGTGCACACCATCCCCCTGTGCCCCTGGCCACCCCACCAGGCTGTGATAGAGCCGGAGTGGCCAGAAGGCCAGCTGTGCCAGCTGTTGCTCCTGCACCAGGGCGAAGCAGGAGGCCACTACACCATCCACCACCAGTGTCCCATGGCGTGTCAGCGGGGCATAGGCTCCCACATCCCTCCGGTCCCACACCCCCACCACTTTGGCAGGCTGCAAACTGCCTCCCCCTGCTGCCACCAGCACGAAATGTCCAGGGCGCACAAGACTGGCAAAGATGGGGCGGAAGTGGGTGGTGGGTGCTGAAGCATTCTCCGCCACAAAGAGCAGGTGGGTGGGCGTCAGGACCAGGCGCCGGGGCGGCTCCTGTGTCTCGATGACATGGAAGATGGTGAGGGCACGGGGCTCCTTGTCCAGGAAAGCCAAGAAGTCACTGTAGGTGGGCCTGCCCGCCCCGTCCATTGCCAGCACTCGCTGGCCAGGGCGCAGTGCCCACAGTGGCGTCTGGGCACCATCCTCCAGCGTTGCCAGCGCCCGCCCAGGAAAGCAGCCCCCTGTCTTCGCAGCGGCCGAGTGCTCTGCGCAGGGAGAGAGAGGATAGGAGGGTTACCCATTAGCCAGACCCTTGGCATCACCCTTCCACAAGGCATAGATACCTTCCCAGGCTGCCCAGCTTTGCCCACTCAGAGGTAATCTTGTCCTGGGATCACAAATGTGAGTGCGTCCCCTACACATCTCCAGGCACCAATCCAGCCCCACTAAGCACGTGGTCCCCAGCCACCATACCACTTTAGGTGACATTTGGGGACTCTAGCATGGTCTCAGGGCACTGGGTCTGCTCTAAAGATCCAGGTCCCAAAACCCGCCTAGCAGGGGGAGTGGGACACAACTACAGCTCCAAATGTGCAAGACAGTCAGTGCCAGGGGGCACCTGAAATTTGAAAAAGCAGTGACAGAGCCCTGAGCCGTGGCAGGCTGAGGAGCAGAGTGCCTGGTCTCAGTCTGCATACACACAGCACCCCTGTTCCTTGCAGTGCTGGTCCTGAGTACCACCTGGGAGGCTGCTACAAGGAACAGTGCAGGATGCAGTGCCCTTCCCCAGCACTACAGCACCACTCCACCCCATGCTGCAGCCATGCTCCCTTCTACCACCTGCTCAACCCTGCACCACTTATGCCAGCCAACCCGCCTTCTCTAGATTGCAGGGAGTTGTCACAACCTGTGGGTATCATCAGTCAGAAGTCACCAGCCTCCTGGGCAGGGCTTCCCTGCCACACGGTAAAGGACCCAAACTCTCTGGGGCTTGTCTTTTGGGATGGTGGCACAGAGGTCCTACCCTTACCCAGATGAAAAGATGTAGCAAGTCCCCAAGTGTCACAAGGGGCCCATCCTGGCACTTAGCAGAGAACCCTGGCTTCCCAAGAAATGGTGACTCTCTACCCCAGCAGTCCTGTTCCCCCAAGTCCCAGCAATCCCCATCTTAGTGTCTATATGATGCCCTCCCACCATCTGCCAGTAGCATCTCACCTTAAGGTCCTGCTCTAGCCCTGCACAGTTCCATTCTTGAGTTCTAAGCCCTTCTCAAACCCTCTCCCAGCACCCTCATCTAATTCCTGAGTGTTCCAACCCCAGTGGCACTGCCCCCATCACTCCCCAGCTTTGGGCAGAGCCAAATCCCAGCCCCCAGGCCCATGAAGAGAGGCATCCATCTCTGGGACAGAATCTGTTTATTGCTCAGATGAGGTGTGGTGTCTGCCCTGCCCTTGCCCTGGAAGGCCAGGTCCCAAATCCTGCACCCTGCATCCCCTGGCAGGCAGCAGAGCTGTGGGAAGGGGTTGCAGAAGGGTGAGAGGGGCATCTGGCAGAAGTGGAGGGCATAGGTGCTGGGCATGGAGCGGTATGCGGGTGAAGGGGAGGACCCGAGGAGTCACGATACATACAACAGGTCGTGTGGCCATCCATACAAAAATAAAAGTCATTTACTAAGAGGCAGGGGCAGCCCGGCTGCCCTCTGTACACAGTTCTTGGGGGATCAGAATGTGTACCCCACAGCCTCCACAATGCACCCTTGGGTTCCCCATGCCTTGGGGATAAATATGGGGGACCCAGAGCTCTGAGGAGCTGCTGCAGGGTGAAGGGGATATGATCAGCCGCTAGAAGCCCTTCAGGGCCTCAGGGCCCCAGTCTGCTGCTTGGGTCGTGGCATCCCTCTTTGGTTGGTCCAGGGGGACATCCCAGTATTCAAGAGCCTCTGTCCTTCTCCAGGGCCACAGCCACACTCCTCTGGCCAGCCCCAAGGCTCTGAGGTAATGGTCCTTGCTTCAGAGCCTGGCCCCACTCCTCTGGTCAGACCCACGGGGTGCCACGGGACACGGGAGCCCTGGTGCTTCGCCCACGTTTTGTCCCTCTTCTTCGGGGGCGCATCACTCCCTCTCCGCGGCGCGGTCGCCCCACTTCCATTGCCGGCTGGCGTTGTGCCCGTCCTGACATCAGCACGGGGGAGCGGGTCAGCGCGGGGGGCCAGGCTGACGTCTGGGGCTGTCGAGCCGCTGGCTGCGGGCTAGGGCAGTAGGACAGGTAGAATGCGGTGGCAGCCGAGCCCGGGGACAAGAGGCGCGGAGCAACACCGGCACACGAGCCCCGGCACCTCCGCGGTACGGCGTGTGGCAGGCGGGAACGCGGGCACGGGTGTGGGCGTGCGTGTGCTGGCACAGCCCCCTGTGCCTGCGTGTGCAAGGGCTCTGCGTGCAGGCACGGCTCCGCGGCACGGGGTGGGGTGTGCACGCAGCCGCCGAGGCTGCCTCTGTGTCCACGCAAGCCCACGCACAGGCAGAGCTCTCCCCAGCTTGCCGCGACACGGGCAGTAGCACGGCCCCCTCCCGGCGGTGGCCGGTGCCGTGCGCGGGGCGCTGCTGCCCTCTGCAGCCCGCAGCCAGCAAGGCCGCTCCACCGAGCGCAGCATCCCGGGCAGGGCTGCCTCTCTCCGGGTGGGGCGACCTTGCACCCTACGCAATCCCCTCCTGGCCACGGGCAGCTGAGAGCACCTTGGCTCCCATGCACCGCACGGAGGGAAGCAAACGCCACCAGGGACCATAGCGCCCCTCACAGCACCACCCAGCTCTGCTCCCCTACGCAGATGGTGCTGCACAGCGAAAAGCTGATACCAGGGTACCCTGTCCTGTCCCTGCCTGGGTGTCCCTGACGCCATTCCTGGCTAGGCAAGGCTGGACAGATGCTGCTGTGACAGCAGAAGCTCGAGAGCAGGCAGCAGTGCAGGAGGGTAGGGCTGAATAAGGCTGAGCATGGGCACTAAAGGACTGCAAAGGCAGAGCCGTGGAGACAGATATGATGGGCACAGTGGGCAGACAAGTTGGTGGAGAAGGGGATGTGGGCCGAGAAAAGGAGGGGAGTAGAGAGAGTGGGTCAGGATATAGGTCTGTGGGAGCCAGATGGGGAATTTGCCCCATGGCACTGCTGGCCACAGGTGTGTGACTCACTCCCCACCTGACTGTCTGCCCTAGATAGGGAAATCAGGTTGCAAGAGCCAGCACCCCCTGCAGGAGCATGTCACCCAGCCAGTCAAGATCCCCAGGCATGCTGCAAGAGGGGGTCTGGCCCCTGGCCCTGCTCACTGCCCCCTGCCCCTCTCTTACCTGACTTGACAGAGCAGTGGATGTGTGCTTTGGACTCGTAGTAGACCCAGTCAAAGCCAGCCTCCACAGCCAGACGAGCCAGCATGCCGTACTTGTTGCGGTCCCTGTCCGAAGTTGTGATGTCCACAGCTCGGCCCTCATAATGCAGTGACTCCTCTGAGTGGTGCCCATCCTCATCCCAGCCCTCCGTCACCCGCAGCTTCACCCCTGGCCACTGATTCATGACAGAGATGGCCAGGGAGTTCAAGCGGTCCTTGCAGCGCTGCAGGGCAGAGGGACAGAGTCAGTAAAAGCTTTTTGGAGGGAGGGGTTAGCTGCCTGTTTGGCAGGTTGTATCCCTTCTTAATGCTTCCATTAAGCCTCTTTGGGTCCTCAGGCCCATTGGGGGCTGGTCCAGCAGAGTAAGATCTGAGAACATGAGGTGCCTTGTCTATCCCATGCCCCTATCAGACTTTCTGTGGTGCCTGATACCGCCATTCAGCCGAGGGGTGCGCACCACAACAGGGGTTCCCGTCTGGGGAAGGAGGAGGAAGCAGGAGCCTCAATTCTGCTGCCTCCTGGCTGGGAAGATGTCCCAGGGTCCCTAGCACTATCCCCAGACACAAATGAAACAATCTGCCCAGTCCTCAAAACAGCTCTGCTTGGTATGACTCCTCAAGTACTGAGTAACAAGAACAGAGCACTGGACAGACTCATAGCTTCATCTTCTGCTCACACGGGAAGTGCCAAACCTGCTCAAGAGCTTTATTGTACTGGAGCAGAAAGGATGTGGAGTGAAGCCTCCTTCACCTCTGCCCACCACAAGGGGAGTGAAAAGCCTGGGCTGAGGAACAGCAGCAGATCTTTAAAGCACCAGACCTGGTGTTCAGAGAGGCCACACAAGCAAGGTAAGTGCTCTGCCTCATGTAGTGATGCCCTCCAGCAAGCAGATAGATTGCTAGCCCCAAATGCCTATGCTGCAGTCCTACCAGCCTCATTCTGCACTGCCCCACATCCCTCAGCAGCACCTGAGCGTCAGGGAGGGTCCAAAACTCTGTGTGCTTGACTTGCATAGGTACAGTCCCCACTTCTGGTCCCTTGCCCTGCTTCTAAAGGGATGGAGGAGAGGTAGGAAAATTGTAGGAAAAGCAACATGGGAGTTTCTACAGAAATCCAGGTGAACAGACTAGGGCTGTGTAGCCTGGAAAGGAGATGCTGCGAGGTCCTGAAGAGTCCCATAAAATCAAGGCAAAGGACAGAGCTTTGGTCCATGCACAAGGCCAGTTCTGGGAAGCATTAAATGAAATGCCTGGACAGCAGCTTAAAAAACAGCCATACCTAGAGATGTTTTTGCATGATGCCCCGCTCAGTACTGGGACTCCCCACCATGGTATGTCATGGGTCATTGAGACAAGCCACAGCAAGCATGAGCCAGAGCTTTAAAACTTGATGCTGGCTACATATCTAGGCTCAAAAATGCCCCAGCACTGCTTCTGCATGGAGCTGCACTCCCAAAAATGTAGGCCCTCATCCTATCCCCAAGCACCTGCTCTCATCCCGGGAAAGTGGGTGCTGCTGCTCTTGGGGAAATCCGTTTGCACTTGGCAGGGTCTGGGCCCTGGGAAGGGCAGTGGCAGGCAGGCCTTTGCCCCACATGAGGTCTGCCGTCATCCCACAGCTCCTTGGGTGTGGGGAGATAAGCCAGGAAGGTGCTGGACAAACAGTTTGCTAGGTGAGGGGAGGAGAAAGAGGGAGGGGCGTGACTTTTGTCCCCATCCAGCACCACCGTGGTGCCACTTGGCATATGGCACAAGCTGCTCCCAAAGCCCCCATCCCCACCGAGACCCGGCAGTAAGGGGGTTCAGCACTGGAGGCAATGCAATGCCTCCCTGCATCCTCCAGCCATCAGTCAGGTATCCCCTTGCCACTCCCACGCCAGCAGCCCACTCTGGGCACCCCTCTTGCCCTCGCTGCCAGCTCTTCTGTCCTCCAGGGGCACTCTACCCTCACAGAAATACGGAGACCGTCCAACCCTTTTCCCCTAAGCAAGGACAGCGTCAGGCAGAACCCTGGAGTACCCTGTCCCCGGCTCTGCCGGTGCCACTGGTGGCCAGCAGGTGTCAGAGCGCGGGCAGGGACCGGCAGGGACGGGCAGGGAGCAAGAACCAATGGACAAGGACCAGACAGGCACAGGTGCCTCCCTCCCGGTGAGGGAGCAGGTACTAACGGATGGGGAACAGGAACGGGTTTGTAGGGCAGCAGGGGACAAGGAACGGCCATCCATGGGTAGGGAAGAAGCAACCATGAGGAGGGACCAGGCAGGGATGAGCAAAAATAAGTAGGGAGCAAGCAGTGATAGGCCAGGATGAGCAGGTGGGGATGGCTAGGGAGCAGGCACAGGAGGCAGAGAGAGGACAACAAAGGACAGGGATGTACAGGGATGGGCAAGGAGCGGGCAGCAATGGTCAGGGAGCAGACATGGGCAGCAGGAAGCAGATAGGGATGGGAGCTGCCTGCCCAGGAGCTCTGCTGCTGCCACAGACAGGTAGGCAGGGACCAAAAAATCCATAAGCATGGGCTGTCCACAGGCTTTATGTTTGACAGTGGCTGCAGGGAGGGTACAGCTTGTCGCTGTAGTAGCACAGATGACCAGGTACCCCCAGGTCACATATAGAATGGAACCCCATATGACCACATTGAGCTGCTTGCTCTGCTGTCCCACACATATCATGGTGAAGAGCCTGGGGATGCTAGGCTTGGCTGAGCAGAGAAGTTCTACCCATGACCCAACCTTTGCATCTCCCTTCTCGTGTTCAGACTGGGGACAGAACTACATCCTGTGAGGCAACCCAAACCTCTTTAGGGAAGGCAGTAGGTCTGGAAGGAACAGCAGAGTTCCAAGATGGGGCACAGTTAGAAGGGACCTCAGGCTCATCTCAGGGGAGGTATGCAGGACACTCAGGTGTGACAGTCTCAGCAGAGGTGTTGTGAATGGAGTGTGCTTGGTCACAGCTTCCCCCATGTCCAGAGCCTGGCCAGGAGAAGAGCAGTCCTACTAGCATCCCCTCCTGAAGTGAGGTTTCTCCCAAAGGAAGCCACAAGTCCTATCCCAAGGTCTCCATGAGAAATTCTTCACCACTGCAAGGTCTGGCACAATGGTCTCCATATCAGTTGGACAAACAGTGGCTGCAAGGAGTGATGGTTGGGGTAGGGAGAGGCTTAGGGTTGGAACTCCATGGGGGCAGGGGACCCAAGACATTCCTGGGCCAGGCTGCTGGGGAGAGGTGAGGCATGCTCTGCCTCCAGCCTTATCTCAGCACCTCCGAGTGGGACCAGTGAGAGCAAACACACTGGAATTCTTGAGGAAGATGAAACGATAAAGGAAAGGCGGGTAGAGAGCAGAACTACCCACTCCTCTAAGCAGGCGGCATCTTCCGGCTGCCTGGGACACCGAGACCCTTGGACTTGGGGAAAGAAAACAGGTTTGAAGTGAGTCAACAGCAGTAAAAGCCAGTGCACTGGGGGAAGGGACAAGGAGCTGGGTCAATGGCCTTTCCCAACCCATAGCAACACAGGACATGGTGCCAGAGCAAGAGTTTCTATGTCTGGGGGTATCTCCCACAGTCAGGGGCCACAGGACAAGCCCAAAGGGCTGTGGGAATGGCAGCAAGCTACTAGAAACCATGCTGACTCCATAGCAAGGGGAGAAATTCCCTGCAGAGCTGCCCAAGACATGGTGGTACCTATCTGGGCATGGATGTGTGGTGGCCAGGGAGCTGCTGGAGTAAGAACCCTCATTTGGGAACTCCAAGAAGACCAGGGAGCTTCCAGGTACTCTGCCAACAATGTAGCAGTAGAGTGGGAAATGTTAGGCTGGCAGGTGGCACATGGAGCTCTCCCAGGGGTGCAGAGGGGCATTGGCTGGGTTAGGGCAGGTGGTAGGAGCACTCTCAAGACAACACAGCCAGAAGCACTCTCCTGCCTCCAACTCGAGCAATATGATGTCACCTACTTCCCCGATGCGTGGACCAGAGGAGCTCGCTGCTTCCTCAAGTATCCCTAAAGCTTTCCCCAGAGGAGGCAGACTCCAGCCTAACCCTAGGGCTCCAGTCACCAGCAGCCACAACTTGTGCAGTCTTGGTGATGCCTTGCAGGGGATTCTCTGCTACAGTGCCCAGCCTGAAAACCACCCTGGACCACGGTCCCTAAGGGACCTGCTTCCAGGACACATGGGGTTGCAGAGCTGTCAAGCCAGCATGCAAACAGCTTCTCCTCCCAGTGTTATCAACACCTCAGTCAGAAACCCCAATCAAAGCCTTTCTCAGTGCCTGCCATCCCAGACACCCACGCTCACCCACCAGCCCCTGACCGGGGAGTGCAGTGGTCAGAGGGGCAGCACCAGCTCCCCCCCGCTTTCCCCAGAAGCTCACTCGGGCTGTAACCTAGTGCTGAAGCTGGTGCCCAGGTTTCTTAGCAAGGCCGTGCGGCTCCTTATCTGCATTCCTGAAACCCTCAGGCATTCTCTTGGCAATATTAAAACATGGAGTAACCTTCGTCCAGCATCACCCTCCCTTCTCTGCTGTCCTCTGTGTCATACCCCCCCACCTCCTTCCCGCTGGCCCGGGGCAGTTGTAAGCTGACTGCAGTAACAGGTTGTCCCCATCCCTGAGCGCAGCAAACAGTCCCCATCGAGCACCCTTCACTATCCCACCCGAGACATGCAGGAACAGGGGGCACTGAGGGTTTCAGTGTCAGACTGGGGACAACGCCAGCAAAGAGCACTCCTGGAGCCTACTCCTCTTCCTGCCAGCACACCAGGCTCTGCTTTGTCCCTCGGATCCAACAGGCAGGCTGCCTGCTCTGCCACTGGGTAGGCAGAACAGAGGGGCAAGGGCAGGATGGGTGCAGCAGGGCAGGGTGCTGCCTGACCAGCGAACAGCACAGCACAGCTCTGCTTGATCGGGGGGATGTGGGAGGATGCTGCTGGATCGGGGGCAGTGTGGCAGGGTTCAGGGGCACCAGGACAGGTTGATGCCAGTTTGGAGGGCTGGGTGCTGCTAGTTCGGGGGCCAGTGGGACATGGGTTAGGGGGCACCATTGCAGAGTGCTGCCAGCTCGGGAGGCACAAGGGCACACCTCGGGGTGCAGCCGGATATGAGTGCCACAGGCTCCGAGGAGCAGTGGGGAAAGGTGCTGCCATCTGGGAGGACAGGGTGCTGCCGGCGCCGGGAGCAGGGTGCTGCTGTACCAAGGAGCAGCGTGCTGTCCGACGCGCCGCACAGCGCAACCGAAGGGGCAGAGCTTTGCAGAGCCCGGCTAAGGGAGATGCACTCGCTGCACCGCCGGCAGCCCGGGCCGGGCACCGAGATGCCCAGGGCAGGACGGGGAAGCCGCAGCGCCGGGTGCTGCTGGTCGCACTGCCCCCGGACAGTGGGGAGCAGGGCGCTCCGGAGCAGCCCCGATGCCCGCAGATTCCCGGCGCGGGGGTAGAAGCGGGCGGCGGCGGGGCCGTACCTGGGTCATAAGCCGGTCGGCGCCGGTATTCTCTTCGTCCTTGAAGATGATGTCGGGGTTGTAGTTGGGCGTGAGCTCCTTGAAGCGCTCCGAGTTGCGCGCGATCTTGCCCTCGTAGCGGCCGCTGGCCCCCAGCGTCTTCTCGGGGACGTTGGGGCTGAACTGCTTGTAGGCGAGCGGGATGAGCTTGCGGGGCGGGCGGCGGCGGCTGCCCACCACCCTGCCCGGCCCGCAGCCGCGCACGGCCGGCGCCAGCAGCAGCGCGCACCCGCTCAGCAGCAGCAGCAGCCGCGCCGGCTTCATGGCGCGC